>JAMAMT010000007.1:0-399508 GCA_023630325.1 Syncephalastrum sp. PYS2702
CCAAAACTCGGTCATTCGGTAAGTCGATCACCAGCGGCTGCTACGGTGATGATCGAGTTATCGAGCGGGTATTGTACATCAATCCCTTGTTTATTTAGGAAGTGGGTAGTTGACCAGCATCAGAATCAGTCATGTGGATGCGCCACAGTTACCGTTCGTCGAAGCATAGGATACCTGCATGAAATTAATGCTTTTTCAGCCCGTGCGCTGATTTACTTTTCTATTTGGAGTATGAAGTCTCTCCTTATTCTTATTCATAGGCATACATTATATATTCTCTTGAACCGTGCTATCCGCCTCTAATAAAAACATTTTTACCTCTGTTGATCCCTTTTCTTTTTCTTTTTCTTTTGTCTCTGCGTCTCTTTTACTCTCTCGCATTTCGCCTGATATCCTTTACGCGAGCATGGCCCGTATTGTCAAGTCAACTGTCCCTGTCAGTGCCAAAACAGCTGGATCCGAGAAAGAGCTGGTGCTCGTGGTGGAACGTCATGAAAATCAGGCTGCCATTCAACCCGCTAAGAAACGGTTGGCGTTTCTCTGGGCCCATGCGGCAGGCTTCACCAAAGGGACCTTGTACCCTTTGATGCGTCTTGTTCAGACGCAACTCCGAGAGCAGTATCCTGATTATGATCTAGACCATATTCTGTTTGATGCACGTAATCACGGAGAGTCAGCAAGGCTGAACCAAGGAAGATTCCACCCATTCTGTAAGCGCTATATTTCACGGAACTTAAAACATATACTTTTTCCAAAGGCAAGTGTAATAACAATATTACTTGTATTCCTATGCAGTTACATGGCACGATCATGCTTTGGACATAATATCTGTGGTGGAGAATCTAAAACTCGATACAGAATATGATGACCTTGTCGGTGTAAGCCATAGCTTCGCGGGAGCCTGTATGTATGTGTTTCATGCCCGCACTTCTGTGAGTTTATTTCGGCTAACGATTCTTTATCATATAGGTATCTCGCTGAATTATACCATCCGTCGCTGTTTGACGCTATGTGCTTAATGGATCCTGTTATAAGACCGTCGGCCGAGGACCATGTTGAACGGCTGAAGGGCCCTTTACTCATGAAAACGCTGAAAAAGCGTGACACCTGGGAAAACCGGTACGTGTACAAGGAAATCTTTCATGCGGCCTTTCCAGTTCACGCAGTTTATTGGCACTTGTGTGTGTAGAGCTGCATTTGAAGCATATGTACGAAAAAACGCTTATTATCGCGACATGCATCCCGAAGCAATGGAAGAATTTGTGGTAAAAATATCTCGTATGGAGAGTGCACGGGAAGAATGTCCTGGTGGAGAGGACATTGTCATAATTAACATTTTGCTACGCTAGAAACACGGTGTATCCGAAACGCCTAACGGCAAAGTTACCCTTACTTGCACCGTAAAACAGGAATACGCAAGTATCTGGATTTTGAAACGACTAACGAGATCGGATAGACTTACCGCATTTGCATATCCAACAGGGCTTATATTTGTATGCACACACAGGTGCAATTGGGGCATACAATGCTCTGAGGGCTGCCACCATCCCAATCCACATCACCTTATTTGAGAACTCCAACATGTAAGTATTGACATGAGATCAAGTATGGTGTATTTTTCTTTAATACCATACCATCCCAAGGGTCGATGTCCGCAATTTAGCAGAACCAATGAGCAAGATGTCCGGTATGGTAACCGTCAATGTTTTCAAGGGTGAACAGCACCTGTGCCCGCTTGAGAAGCCCGAACTTTTGGGTAAGTCTATAGAAACGCGTAACAGTACATATTTATAGACTTCTGTTATTTATACAGTGCATGAGATTGTGAACCTCGTATCAGATAGATTGGGCAGCTCGCAAGGCATATTCCAGTTGTCGAAATTATAACTGATACAAGATTTCTCTGCATAAATTTTATCTTTGTCGAACAGATTGATGTTGATACAGTATTTCGTGCCACGTCCCATTCATCCTAAGACTTTTTCATACACACATACATACATACATACATACATACACTTCATAGCATTGAAGCTGGAAATCCTGCCCATATATTTGAAAAGTGAGAAAATAGAGGGCTGTGATTAAGTAGTTATTTTCTTCTGAAGCTGATAAACGCCTCTAGCGTGAGCCTGACAATGAAAGGCTCCAGACGCCTTGTTTTTTGGTTTTTGTTTTTTTTGGGTTTGATATTTCACGTATGACACTGTCTATCGCTATTTTACAGCTGGTAATAGCTTTCTCTGTTCTATTCCTTTTTTTTTTTTTTTTGGTACTATGTATACCTCTTTTTTTCTCTCACATCGCCGCAGTTCCCTTGCATTGAAGCTGTATATCACTCATGGGGCTGGTCATCTTTCTCAGGCGTGTCATGTTGTCAAAAAGGAGCGCTTGACTGATACTTGTGCAACTATGTCCCCAATTCAACGTTATTTTTTGCGTATCCAAGGCTGGATAGCCCTGTATCCTATTTCCTTTGGAATGGAAAATCGATGTAAATGGAAAGTAAAAAGAACCTCGTGCCTCGTGCAACCTTTTATCTGCAAGCCAAGACGTACACCGTTCGATCAGGGAATTTTTTGGTATTTACTTTGTATGCTGCGGCGGTGTATGTGTGGCTCTCGCGCTGCGGGTATTTTGCGGACCTCAATATGTATTATGTATGTTTGTAACTCTTCCACTACACGCTTTTTTCCGAAGGTTTGGTTTGCCATGATGACGCCACAAAAGGAGAGAGAGAGAGAGAGAGAGAGAGAGAGAGACGTTTCAAGAAGAAATCTCTCCGTAGATAACGAAATGCGTTTGTGGGTATACTTGGAAAACACGATTGGGTAGCTCGATATAAATCAGGGGACGGAATGGGGAGGGTGATACGATGCAATGCTGCAAACCAACACATGCATCACGTGTGGAAACAGCTGCCAAAAAGTTTGTCCCAGCGTCTGGTTTCCGAACAGAAAAAGAAAGAAGGCTTGAAGTTATTTGCTTTTAAGATAGAGGAAGGAAGAAGGGATGATACAAAAAAAAGGGAGTTACGGGCTGATATCAATGGAAGGTTAATCGGTGATAGATTGGGAGGAAACGAAGAAAAGTAGCTGGGATTGCTCAGTGTGGGTAAGTGATGGGAAGACGAAAAACAAAAATGTCGGGGCAGGAAGAAACAGACGGGATCACCCCGTCGGTTTATTTTTTGTTCACGCCACATTAATTAAAGGGAAAGAAAGACTTCCCTTTCAACTGCTCTTTTTCTCTCACCTTATAAAAAAGAAGATAGAAACTTCACACCTTTCCCTTACTTTTTTCTTCTTTACTCTTTACTCTACTCTTTCTCTCTTTCTTAAAAAAGTACTTGATGATGAATATTAAAAGCAGTGCACGGGAGTTTCCTTCCACTTCAGGATTTGGAGAAGGCTCTACATTGTTTCCTAGGTCATCGCATCCGTGTCATCTGGATGGGGGATCGTGTCAATACTGTGTAAATAGCGTGCTCGACGATCCTTACAGTGAATTCATGGTATCAAACGACATCACATCCTCCGTTTCTATGGACGGCGAAACGTACCATTACAATTACCTCGTCAATTTGTTCACTGCGCCTGATATGAAGGCATTTCTCGCCCAAGCCAGCCCAAACGAAGACCTCTATGCCCTTCCCATCCATCTACAGCGTCTTATCAGCGAAGCCAAGGAGGAAGTCGTTCTCGAAGCGAGCCAGCAAAGCCAACAAGATAAACAGCAACAACAGAACAAACGCATGCCTGCTCTCGACCGACTGGAACGCGTGCGCAGCTATGTCCGCATGCAATCATGCGGTGACCTGGCCAACCTGATGCTGGGTCTGGCTGAACTCGTCTGGGACGACGATGAACTTGAACATGTCCTTGAATCCTAATCCCAATCATGATATACCCCGCCGTTCTAACCACACCCCCCCCCATCTTGCGCGACCCCTCCCCGCCCCTTCCTCTCTCCTTGTCGAGTCTATCAACTGCCTATACCACCTTTCCCTTTTCTACCATCTCCAACCCGCCTCCTTGTATCATATAAACCCTCTTCCTTCCGTTTCTTTCTCTCTCTCGCTAGCACACTTTATCAAATTAAATGAATAAAAAAAACTAAAATTTGATCAGAACACGATTAAAAGAAGTACCAGTCATTCTACATGACTGTAGAAAGGTGTATGCGTAATATATCATTGTCACAACTGATAGTCCATTGCCTTCGGCTGTTCGGAGGCAGCTTTTTATGTTTATGGTACAATGTGAACAGATCACTCAACGTGAACTCAACATGACACATATCCTGCATACTGTACACGTAGCATTTGCCAAGTCCATCCATATTTCCCACACACATTCTGCTCAGAAAAGTAGGAAATGAGAAAACAAACAGAGCACGAATGCTGCCATCACACAGAGACGCAAAGGAGCTCTCAAGAAAGGTCAGCGCTGTGTCGTCGACATGTTTAGGTCTGAGGTCTATTTCACTTTTTATTTTTTTAGCACCTTCGAATCATCGTGGACCGCAGCCGACTCGCGGGGTTCATCCTGATATGGAAATCGCTAGGCCAGGTGCGCATTTTCAATTTCTGTCTTCAATGCAGCAAAAGCATCACTGTCAGAGGCCACGTTAATACTGTCTAAAAATCATTTTCGCATGGTCTGCATGGAGTCCATTGTATTCATAATGCATAAATTATGGTCGCAGACTAGTACATATGAGCTGCATTCAGGAGAGCAAGCCATGACAGAACAAGATAAAGACAATGACATGAAATTATGGGGGCACGGAGGGTAGAGTGGCAAAATTAAGAGCTGTGCGTTGTCGGGAGTCCAAAGCGAGCAACCTTTCACGACAACTTCATCCTCCAGAATTCCAGCAGACACGATGGACGATCTGGTCAACCTGGATTGGTCCGACAAACCCAAAGCGGCCTCTTCAAAACCGCCGCCATCGATACCCCAAAAACCGACGTATCTCGCGGGCAACCCTACGCAGAAATCCGCCGGGGACAAGCGAGATGCCTTTGCCGACCTGCTGAATTTGTCACCCTCATCTCAACAAAAACAACCCGATCGGTCCAAAATGACCCTCGCCGAGCAACAGCGACTCGGCAGCATGAGCGCGACGGCTTCGCCCTTGGCCCGTGCCACGTGGCAAACCCACACCTCGGCCTCGTCGCCCATCCACCCGAGTGCGGCCTCGCCCGTCTCGACCCACTCCAACTACTCCGCACCGCGCCAAGCGTCGCCTTCCAACTCGTTCACCACCCTCTCCCCGTCCCCTGCCGCCGCCTCGCCCCGGCAGCATCACGCGCAGCAGCAGACCGTCACTGCGACGTCCAGTACGAGTAGCAGCAGCAGCAGTGCCAGCGCGCGTCCTGCTGGGAACCTCGATTCGCTCCTCGACCCGTTTGGCAAGAAGCAAAAGCAGCCCGATACGGCAAACCTGCCGATGCACGCATTGTAAGTTTCACCAGGCAGGTCCCACCGAACCATAGTACTGAGACATCTTTGGTCAGACGCTCTCAAGGCACCAAGAGCCCAGACGGCTATTTTCACCCCAACCAGGGCCATCATCAGTGGAACCTTGATTTTCTTGACAACGGTCCTACATCCAGCACGACAGAACTTCCACAGCACACTGTGAGTTGACCATTCTCAAAGATGAATGCGGGACTGACTTTTTTTTCGTTTTCAAGCAGGAATCTCCGAGCAGTAAGCCCGCCCTGGATCCCTTCGACATTGACTCGCTTGCGCAAGAGACGCGGGGAGCCACGCCAAACCAAGCCATTCCCGAGATGGATGACGATAATCCGCTCGGTATCTTGTCCGGGCCCGCTCTACCCCGTTCTGCTCCGGTAAGTTTGGCGGTATCACTATGTGATAGGGACAATGTGACTCACCCAAAGACTTATCAGACACAGGACGCGGATACACCGTCGTCCTCGCCTTCGCCCTCGCTCTCGTCACACGCATCGCCCCAGCAACGCGCCTCACCCGCACAGCGGCAAAGCGACCTCCTGCTGGCCCAAATGGTAGATATGGGCTTTGAGATGGAGGAAGCCAAGGTGGCCCTGGAAGCCACGGGTGGTGAGGATCTGCAGAGCGCGGTGGATCTGATCGTGCACAATGCGGCTGCGCTTCGAGAGCAGCGTCCACCACAGCGCCAGCCAGAGCGTCAGCAGCCGGAGCGCTACCAAGACGCGATGGACGAGGCGTCGGACACAGCACGAGCGCGTATGGCCCTGTTCAGCGACGAGCCACTGCCCCCGCGCCGGAAGCCGGCGTCACCCGCCCACGATCGGCCAGAATCACCCTCGAGCGAATCCGCGGATAGCAGACAACAACAGCAGCAGCAGATCAACTTTCAACAGCACAAGGAGAAGATCGTGGCGCAGGCAAGCGAGCTGGGTGGGTTTCTGTACAAGAACGCGAGTCTCTTCGTCAAGACGGGCCGGCAGCGGATCAACAAGGCTGTTGAGGACTGGCAGGAGCAACAGCGCGCAGAGCAGCTGCATCGGCAGCAAGGCCGGCCGCGCTGGATGACCGAGGCGGTCGAAGACGATCCGGACTTACAAGCAGTGCGTGAGCAGCAGTTGCGTGAGCATCAGCAGCGACGGCAGCAGCGTCAGCAGCAGCGCGCAGGCAGGACGTCGGATGAAGCCCCGTCCTCCCCCTCCCAGGCGCAGCAGACACAGCAGACACAGCAGGCACAGCACCAGGAGCCGTTCGTGGAGAAGTTTGTCGATGACGACAGCTCGGATGAGGATCCAGAGCTCGAGAAGCGGCGCGAGATGGAGTGGAAGCAGCTCCAGGAGGCCAAGCGGCGCGAGTATGTCATGCAGAAGCGGCGGCAACAAGAGGAACAGGCGCGTGCCCGACGTCAACAGCAATTGAAGGAGGAACAAGACGTCTATGTCTCGCCGTCCCGCCGGCGCGCCACGCCCTCCGCGCGCTCTTCCGCCACAAGCACGCCGCGGTCGGGCACGCCCACGCAAGCACGCCCGCCGCCCCCCGCTGTCCAACGCCAGGAGCGACAGCGCCCTGTCGTGGACGCCAGTCCGGACGTGCTCGCGCGCGCCAACGCGGCGCGGCAGCAGGGCAACGACCAGTTCAAGCTCGGCCAGTTTGGCGACGCCGAGGCGGCATACACGCGTGCGATCGACGTCCTGCCGAGCGGGCACGATCACCTCGCGGTGCTGAGCAACAACCGCGCGGCGGCGCTCCTCAAGATGGGCGAGTACAAGCGCTGCATCGCCGACTGCGTGCTGGCCGCCGACCTGGCGCGCACCGCCCGCGGCGAGGGCCAGCGCGTGTGCGGCGGCATCACGATCGTGTGGCGCGACCAGCTCGTCAAGGCCCTGAGCCGGCAGGCCGAGGCGTGTGAGCATCTGGAAAAGTACCACGACGCCATCCAGGTCTACGAGGCGCTGATGCAGGTCGAGGGCACACGCAACGCAAAGATCAACCAGGGCCTCGCGCGCTGTCGCCAGGCCATCCAGCCCAAGAAGAAGGCATCCACCCCGCCAAAGAAATCACAGCCGCCATCGGCACCTGCCTCGAACGCGGGCTCGGCCTTCCCGACAGTAGACTACTCTGTGTTTGAGACGAAACCCAGCCAGGGCGTCGAGAACAGCAAGGCGGTGGCGGCCATGCGGGCGCAGGCCGCGCAGCAAGAGGCGGAGGAGGCGGAGCGCCTGAGCAAAACGGACGACGTGAATGCGCGCATCCTGCACTGGAAGGCGGGCAAGGAGCACAATCTACGTGCGCTGCTAGCCACCTTGGATACCCTGTTGTGGCCGGGCGCGCAGTGGCGCGGTGCCAATATCAGCGAGCTGATTGATCCGAAAAAATGCAAGATTACCTACCTCAAGGCCATCAGCAAAGTCCACCCGGACAAGGTAAGCTAAAAAGAAAAAAAAAAAGAAGCCATGTTGGATTGTGACCTAGTCGCTTACGTCGGTTTTTCTTCTCGTTCGTATTGTCTTTTTAGCTACCCGCGTCGACGACGGTCGAGCAGCGCATGCTGGCCAGCGCTATCTTTAGCACTCTCAACGAAGCGTGGGATGCCTTTAAAAGTCAACCATAGACACACGGATACATACACACACATACTCCCTCTCTTTCTCTCTCTCTAAATGTAACATGAATTTATCTAATGAATGAAGAAAAAGAAAAAGAAGAATCGCACAACTTGGAGGAGGGTTTCGGGT
This sequence comes from Syncephalastrum sp. PYS2702, assembly GCA_023630325.1. Lineage (NCBI taxonomy): Eukaryota > Fungi > Mucoromycota > Mucoromycetes > Mucorales > Syncephalastraceae > Syncephalastrum > Syncephalastrum sp. PYS2702. The sequence continues at coordinate 8,216 of JAMAMT010000007.1, forward strand.
TAAACTAGATGATTCTGTCTTGCCCTTGCTGTCGTCGTGTCCCTTTTTCATCGTGTTTGCTATCTTGCTGAGAAGGCACCGCGTTCAAGCGCAAATCAAATGGGGTATCATTTTTCTTCTCCATCCGACAGGAAATGATAATGGACACTCGGACGGAAGTCAGAGAGAGAAAGAGAAGCCTGAACCGCGCACGGGGCACGCAAATGAATTCCTTTCTTTTTTTTTGGGGGGGGGGGGTGTTGTGGTTATGAGTTTTACTTTCGTTCTTTTGAGCACACTGCACAATGCTCTGTGTTCATACATTATCCAATCACATGTATTGAATGTGTCTTCTTTTGGGTGTCTGCCTCTTTTGCCACAAAAATGTGCCAATCGGTCCACTGAAGATGTACTTTACATAAGGGCCGCATGTCTTCGAGATAATGAAGATTCGGTTTCGAAGTGAGCATAAGGTCATTTCAGCGGAAAGAGTAGAATCCATCCGATGTCCTCTCGGTCAGATAGCATCTAAAGTACCATGCTCTTTGTTTGCAAAAAGCAAGTATAGGGAGGATAGCTTAAAAAATCAGTCGGGGTGCATCAACTTTGAGTGCTTTGTTTTACTATTCGTTTGGTGCTGATGTGTGCAAGCTCAGATCAGATAATATTTCATCAAGATAAATTGTTAGTGCCACCATGTGCACATTTTGCATAAAAAACCTCCTTCAACCCCATGCTCTACACGCGTTTGTTAGTCTGCGTTTTTTATTGCTTACGCCCAATGTTGATAGTTCTAGGAGAAACATACCGCACCATGCTGCTGTTTTTTGTTTGTTAACAAACTGAAACTAACTTCCGTAAGCATTGCTACATCGCGAAAATCGAACCCGCCTTATCTTTGCCTACATTTTGTCTTCGTGATATGACCAAAATGACGCGCTTGAGCACATCGCCTTAAATTATATCATATGTCATGGGAGGTTCATCAGCAAGACTCCCAGCAGCATATCTCCCATAAGTGCCTCATGAGCGACCTGTATACGCAGTAGATAAATCGTAGACTATCATATCATAATTATAATGACCGCACCTTTTCTTCATAGCAATAAACTATTCCTCAGTGTTTGTAGCTAACTTACTCACGAATAAAAGCCCACCATTACAGAGCTATCTTGTTCATCTAAGCCCGCTATTTCAGAGCATGAAGTTCACCAGTAGCCTTTTCGGATGGACGGCGCTGCTCACGACAGTAATGGGCATCTCTGCCAAGACAGTCGAGGTCGACTGGGACATAAGCTGGGTGGACGCGAGCCCAGATGGTTTCACGCGCAAAGTGACAGGTGTCAATGGCCAATGGCCGTGCGTATCGTCCTTACTATTGCCAGAGAATATTTTTTGGCTGACTGAGGTTTTGTAATGTATGATAGGCTCCCGCATATGCGCGCCTCGAAAGGAGATACTGTTCGCATCAACATGCATAACTCGCTTGGCAATGCCGCTACGACGCTTCATGCCCATGGCCTCTTTCAAAACGGCACGGCTGATCAGGATGGCGCCGCCATGGTCACCGAGTGGTATTTTTATTTTAGTGAATGAAGCAGCTCAAAGTAACTTCTCATTGCTAGTTCTACGCCACCTGGAGGTAGCAGAACGTATGAATATCATTTAAACGATCAAGTGGGCACCTATTGGATCCATAGCCACAAAATGGTAATTATTGGCGCGCACCTAAAGATAGCAGCGTGGCTAATGTCGTGTGTTCCTAATCTAGGGTCAATATATGGATGGTCTGCGTACGCCCTTCATCATTGATGATCCCGACGTTCCCTTTAAATATGATGACGAGCTGGTGGTCACTGTTAGCGGTTAAGTGACTCTAGACATTCAGTATAAGTATGCAAATTTTATACTCATTTTATCGAACTATTGCTTCACAGACTGGTATCACAATGTTTCGAACGAGAACATCAGGTCGTTCCTAACCAAGGAGAATAAGAAGGGGACAGAGCCTGTGCCACGTACGTCCAATATGATCGATGGTATCAGATTTATTTTCATCTGCTCACAATGGCATACAGAATCAGGTCTTATCAATGACAGCAAGGACACGTCATTCAAGTTTGAGCCCAACAAAACCTATCGCTTGCATTTGATTAATATGAGCGGCTTTGTGACCTTCTTCTTCAGTTTGGACGGTCACGAGTTTGAAGTCATTGAAGTGGATGGCGTAAGCGTACTTGAGACATTATGGTAGCAATAGACGACTGACTTTCATACTTGATAGTCATACACCGAACCTCAGAAGACAAAGAACGTATATGTGTCTGCAGCCCAGCGCATGTCTCTCCTTGTCCGCACCAAGAGCACCACCGACAAGAACTTCCTGATGCATGCTGACATGGACACTGGACCATTCAACTATATGCCGGCTGACCTCAATCCTAGTAGGATGAATATTTACAAGCCAGTCAATGTCGAAAGATTTGACATCGTTCTTCATTCAAAAACCATCGTTTAGATATCACCGCGCCCGTTTACTACAATGACGACACCAGCGAATCTTCATTTGCGCCAAGCGAAGACATTGGTCTCAATAGCAAGTTTAACGAGTTTGATCTGCGCTCATTTGAGGACATTCATGCGGTTGAGCCCGACATCTCGTACAACTTTACCGTCGAGCAGCAGATCACCACAGATGGCATCAACCGTGGCATGATCAACCGTGTTCCCCTAATTTTTTCGCTCACGCCTACCTACTACACCATGGCCACCACAGGAAATCTCAGCAGTAACCCACTCGTTTATGGTCCTCAAGGCCGTGGGTATATCACCAAGCATCTGGATATGGTTGAACTTGTTGTGAACAACTACGACGTCAATGCTCATCCATGTAAACTGTCCTCTTCTATTCGCAGTCCCCGCTGATCTAACCTTACCTATCTACATATAGTCCATTTACACGGCCATAAGTTTCAGATCGTCGCACGAAGTACCAAAGGACAGTTTCACGGAGACCGATCCGCTGTTGATTGGGTGACACACAAGCCCGTAATGCGTGATACCGTCCGCGTCCCAGGCAGCGGTTACGTGATCCTACGCTACCGAGCTGATAACCCTGGCTCTTGGCTCTTCCACTGTCACATTGAATGGCATTTCCTCTCTGGTATGGGCGTCGTCATGATCGAAGCTCCAGACAAGGTTGCGGGTCATCACATCAACCCTGTCGACGCCGAGCATTGCAGACAGCTCGGCATGCACACGTCAGGCAACGCAGCTGGCAAAGAGGGTTTGGATCTGGTGGGAGCTCCTTCGGGCGTCTATCTTCCCCAGTCCTCTCCGCTTGCTACTCCTGATATGATGACGATTTAGGACTACTTTGCGTACAAACTTAAGCAAAACTGAAATTGCTTCTCGGATAAAGACAACATCTGTTCTACTTTTTGCTTTTATCTTGCGCACTGCAATAGCTATTATGTGTAGCCAAAATTCACTGACTGAAGTCTAGTGAAAGCTAAATTGCATTCGGTAGAAAAATATAAGCCAAATGGTGTCCAGGAGTGGCAATAAACTGACTGCAGATTGTGTTTACCACATTTCATGTTAGTTTAAGGCAGCATTGCATGGTCAAGAACGGGCATCCCTGCAATAGTTGCTGCTGTAATATAGGGGAAGTGTTGTAGAAATCAGACGATGTGAGTCAAGTGAGACTGAAAGATAGTTGTTTTTTATTTGCCAGCACTTCCACCCTGGTTATATGGAACTTTGCGATTCCTCTTGTTAACCTTGTATCTAGCATTCTCATACTAAGGCTGATATTCTCAAGGCATACGTATACTTGGCCTATATGCGTGGGAGGTTCTAGGTGTGACAAATCCGGATCCTGGGACGTAAGTCAAATAGCTGTGGAACCATCATGCACGGATTTAGGTTATGTCTATGACAACTGCATCTATCACTATAGCGAAAACTTGCGTGTGATACCCGCAACTGGTTTTATTCATGTTAGTTTATACATATAGAACGAGGAAGCATGGACGCGCTGCTAATAATTTAAATATAGCAACAGCGATAGTCACTGTCTTATTCGATTACAGGCAACTCTGTATGGATTCGACAAATATTCCGTAGCGAAGGGACATAGCCCTTCTCACGGATCATACATGTGATGTATGGTTATATTACCGTACGGTTTCAAAAGCAGCCAAAGATATCCAGGCTATCATGGTGCCGTCATGACAGAATATAAGAAGAGTTGTGCTATGGTTAATTGCTTGATTTCAGTTGTTGTTCCTGCCTCGCTAATATTCAGACGTATGCACTTTACGCTTCTGCACTCCAGATAAGACATGTATTACCCGGTCAACGTTCTGGTCATTGCTGGCGTTTCTTTCTTCTTTTGTTAGGCGCCATTGCGGCATGGTCAAGCACATTATCAGCGACGACTATAGCAGAAGTTTCTTCATATTACTATCACTATCACCATCACTATTCCACCCGGTTGTGGTTGTTAAGGGATCTTGTGCACTCTCGCGGTTTACAGTTTGAATAGATACAGTCCTGGTCGGCGTATTTGCATTGACTGACTGGCACAGCAACCTTAAGCGTCATAAGAATGCGTCTTCATCTTCTCCATGTGCAAGACAAGCGCATAAGAAGAAGAAAAGATGCATAGGAAAATTCATGATAAATTTGTGCAGAAGGTTAGCCCAACCAGGGCGCTTCCTTCCCTTTTCCCTCTCTTTCCTCTTTTCCCTTTTTTTGGAAGCAACCTTGATCGGAACTTGAAATGTAAATTTGGCGTCCCAAATTTACACTCCCGCAGAGTTCAAACCCGGATTCGAACCCGCAACCTTCCGAACGTGGATCAGACGCTCTGACGACTGCGCTAGCAGCAGTACGCTTATTTATTATAATTATAGCCCGTTTCGGCAGTATCCTTTATAATACAAAAAGGCCTCTAAACCACTTATAGACCCGTTTAGACCACTTTAGACCCATTTAGACCACTTGCTCTGCTCCATCGCTTTCTTTTCATCAACAAATAAAGTGTCATCACCAATGAGTGTACTACTTTACCTTATAGCACCGTATCAGTGCGAGCAACCACCACGTCGACGCGATTCCCACGCACTTCACCCGGCTTAATGGCATAATGCTGTGGCCCAGTCACCGTTATAACAACGACAACTTTGATTTATTCAATTGTGCTGCCATCCTCCAATGCACTTTTATAATGGTCGTCTTCCAACTGCTATTATACAGACTACTGTATATACTCCATCGTAATACTATGTACTGTATACCATATACCGCGTGAGTATGGTGAGTAATTACAATGAATAAGTTTTCACAAACGGGGATTACATTTACGAACTGCACCTATTTCTTGCGTTTCCTGTAAAATTGAAACGCAGTATGGCACGGTCAAAGAAAGAAACCTCCTGTAACGGTCAATACTCTTTCTTGTCGTCAGTAAGCGAGTGCTATTCAAGCCCGGGACATAAAAAGGCTGTTCAACTAAACGTAGCCGTGAGCTATGCTCTCATTAACAATTTTTTCACAGCCTGCCTTCGTTGCGATGGGATGTAATGGCTTCACAAAAAGAAGCAAGTCTTCTATAAGTGCGACGGCAAGGCTGCATCGTTAAGCATATGGTTATCTCCCGGACAGGCGAAGTATAGTAAACTAGTTAACAGCCTGCACCTCACTGCTTCAAGAAGGTTACATCTGCAGCCAAGAGGTAGTCTAACTTTTTGTTTATGAATCATTTCTTCCTCACAGAGTGTAGTACAGAGAAAAACAAGACATCTTGACCAAAGGTAAGACTTTGAAGCCTATATGATTGCCCACTTGTTTTTCTGCTTCCACTCGTATTTTTGCCCGCATAGACTCGTGTAATAAGGTGTTTATCTGTTATCCCGTCAACTGTTTGGACTCTTCATTTTTTCATGTAACAAGTAACACGAACGTAGGGTTGGTTCTTGTTCCATTTTTGTGAAGGCAGATATGCAGACTTTTACTTCTATCTACTTCTACTTCTACTTCTACTTTAATATCAGAGAAAAATGATCACGATTTTTGCGCTAGTATTTTCCGTTTTTTATTGGTCGATTACCGAAGCTCACAAAAGCACAAGTTGATCGGCTTTCGCGACCGCGCCAATGGAAAGTACAACATTTTGCTATAACCAACACGCCGTGAGCGTGTATCGACGACCCCGGCTTCGGCCGCTTAGGTATGTGAATAAAAATGAAGTGTAGTCCACAAGAACTGATTTCGGGAACGAAGTTTCGACAATGGGAGTCGCCTATCGTATGATTCGGTGCTGACTTGAAAGTTATCATGCTCTCAGCAAGGATAAAATACTCCAGAATGATCATCAAAAAAGAAAACGACACAGTGATAATCGCCTCCAAAACAGTCAAGGGGAGGAAGAAAAAATACTCCTATTGTTTTTTTTTTGTTCTGTGTTACGATTTGCAGTCGTCAAGTGGGCTTTTCTCTCAGAGTGCCGGTCAGCCATAGGAAAGAAAGCGAAAAAGACAACAAGAAAGAGAAAGTGGCTATATACACGCACACACACGCACCAAAAATAAAATAAAAAATAAGACGCGTTGAGAGCGTTCACATTTCTCAAAGCATCTCCAGTGTTTCTTTTTTCTTTTTTGCATCTTTTCATTTCCGTCTTGATTCTATTTCCACTGAACAGGAAGAAGTGACAGGCTTTATCCTCTTTATACTTTTTGGCTTTCAATGACGTTGAAGACGGGTGTACGTAAAAGAGGCGGACGCCGTGGCCGTCCAAAGAAGCATCACCCCCGCCGCCCCTCCACCATGGACCCTCACGCGCCCCATGGCAGTCCCAATCCAACTGCAGAGAACGGCACAAAAGACAAGGACAGCAAAGCCAAAGACGAAGTGTCCTACAAGGACCGTTATCCTGATCTTGATACCAAGGCTCCCATCCCGATCCTCTCCCTCGACTCGCCCCCACCCTCTCCCTCTCCTCATCCACACCCCACCCAACAGCCCTCGCCGAAGGATGACCCAGCGGATCTGACTCATAATAAGCTGCTGGACAATCTCGATGACTTGGAGGGCCAGTCCTCAGACCTGTCGTCGATGAGTGCAACGCCCATCACCCTGCCCGTCGAAGACGAAGAGCACCCCACCTTCCACCACCAGAAAGAAGGCGACTGTTACCAAGCCATGTCCACACGGCCGCCATCCAAAGAAAAAGCACTGCCCAAGCCCGTCTTTCACCGCATCGACCACGCCGCGCGAGACGACGCCGACCGCGACGCGTCCACACCCCCCGCCTTCGAACGCCCTTCCTCGCATTATCTGCGCTATACCGGTAGGTCCAGCCATCCATGTGCTGTCCTTTGTTGATGCATATCCTTATCTCTATGCTTGTTTTCAGAGCCCTCCGAAGAGGACTTGTACGATCTAGTCGAGTACGACATGGATGAGCAAGGTAAGGACAAGGTGTGGAATGTGTCATCTAAAGGGAAGGGTTTTAACATGCATGGATTAGATGAACTCTGGTTGAATGCCCTGAACGAGGACAGGAGAAGGGATAAGTTGGGCGAGTGCACGCCTGATGTCTTTGAAGGCGTCATTGACCAGCTTGAAAAGGAGTGGTTCGATCTGGTAAGTACCTGCTATCTCTCTCTGTCTCTCTCACCTATCCTCACCCTTCTCTCACTAGATCAAGAGCATACCTAAGCCCACCACTGAGGACCCGACCCTTCCAGAAGACTCAGCCTGCGCCATCTGCGACGATACCGAGTGCGAAAACAGTAACGCCATCGTCTTTTGCGACGGCTGCAACCTGGCCGTGCATCAGGGCAAGTAAAAGAGAAAGCGCCGCGCCCTGTACCCACAGTCTTATAGTGCTGGTTTGTAGATTGTTATGGTATACCCTATATCCCCGAGGGACAATGGCTGTGTCGAAAATGCCTCGTCTCGCCCGAGAACCCGGTCTCGTGCCTGTTTTGTCCGAACGAGGGCGGTGCCTTCAAGCAGACCAACACCAACAAGTGGGGCCACCTGCTGTGCGCGATCTGGATCCCCGAGGTCGGTCTGAGCAACAGCGTCTACATGGAACCGATCGACAACATCAGCAACATCCCCAAGAGCCGGTGGCGTCTGACCTGCTACATTTGCCGGCGGAAGCACGGCGCCTGCATCCAGTGCGACAACAAGCACTGCTTCGTCGCCTTCCATGTGACCTGCGCGCGCTGGGCCCGCCTCTGCATGCGCATGAAATCTCACAGCTCTCACTTTGACGGGGTCGTTTTCAAAGCGTACTGCGACCGGCACACCCCGCGCGATTACCGCGACCAGGTCAACGTGGAGCAGAGCGTGCTGGCCGCGCAGGCGTTCTACGCGAATGCAAAGAAGCACAAGAACCGGCCGGTCGCGCGCCAGCGCTATGTCGATTCTGAAGTGCTCGACGCACCCGAGCGCAAAAAGAAACGAAAAGGCAGCGGCATGGATTCGCACGACGTCGTGGCACAGCTGTTGCCGAGTTCCAAGGCCGCGCGTGCCCACCAGCACCACTACTCGGCCGGAGCCCCCATCGCACCCGCCCACATTATCAACAAACTCGATAACTTGCGCTGCGTGCAACAAGCAAACCATCTGCGGAAAAAGAGTCAGCTCATCACCAAAATATGCCGCTACTGGTCCCTCAAACGCGAGTCCAGGCGAGGCGCACCGTTGTTAAAGCGATTGCATCTCGAGGTGAGTGTGATTATTCTTGAGGATGCTCGCTTTCTATTTTTACTTACTCGACGTTTTTTTTGGATTAGCCATGGACAGCATCGTCCTCTCAGCACAAACAGTCAGAAGCAGAAAAGGCCCAGCGAGCTGCGGTATGTTGAATGGGAAAAAGGTGGAAGGGAGCATTTGAACTAAATCGGTCCCATAGATCATGATGAGCCTGCGTGCGGACCTGGAGAAAGTACGCATGCTCTCTGAGCAAGTGCAGAAGCGAGAGAAGCAAAAGCTCGAACGACTGCGCAAGCAGAAAGCCTACCTCGACATCATTTTATTCCCTCTCGACTACATTTATCGACCCGTGGTGGAGCGACTGATGGAGTAAGTGATGGAACACAATTGAAAGAATGAAAAAAAAGGCAAATGTGCCGAATGAAAACTGACACGTTCTGTAGAATGGACAAGCGGGAGCTATTCAGATACCCAGTGACACCCGAGATAGCGCCCGACTACACCGACTTCATCGAGAAGCCCATGTGCTTCATGGACATACTCAATCATTTTGATGCGCACGACTATGTCGAGCCCCAAGCCATTGAGGCGGATGTGATGCTGATATGGAGCAACAGCATGACGTACAACAAGCCAGAAACGACGTACTACAAGACGGCCGAGCGTCTGGAAAAGATCGCGCGCGAGGAACTGAGTCAGGCGCGCGAAGCCTATGACCAGTTGGAGCTGGACGAGGACGGCATGCTCGACGTGGCGATTCATCCCGAGATCTTCAGCTACAATACCGTGCAAGTGCCGAGTCCGGAAGAGCTTGCGGCCGAGCAGGCGCGCCTCGAGGAGGAGCGCAAGGAGCAAGAGCGCAAGGCAAAGGCAGAGGCGAGACGGGCGGTGGAAGCCGAGAAGCGGGCGGCCAGGAAACAAAAGCAGGAAGCGGAGCATGCGCGTCGAAGGGAGGCCAACCAGAAGCGCCGGGCAGCCAAGGCGGCCGAAAAATTGGCGCGCGAGCAGGCCGAGGCCGAAGCAGCTTACCATGCCGCACAGACTCAACCCAATGCGGCAGCAGTCGAAGCCGAGACCGAGACCGAGCGTGAGCCTGGACTTGAGTCTGAGCGTGAGCCTAAGCGTGAGCCATCCACGCAGTCGATCAGTCCGCCCGCGACGCGGTCGGCCACCAGTCAAAAGCAAAAGGTGGCCCAAGCGCAGAAGAAATCATCGGCGACCTCGGGCAGGGTGACGAAGCGCATGACGCGCAGCATGGGCGACCTGGTGATGCCGACTGCCGACGAGTTGAGACGCAAGTCGTCGTCCGAGGCACGGCGGTTGGCATGGCACTCGAGCCAGACACCCGATGCGAACGGGCTCAAGATGGACCGCAAGCGCAAGGGCCCGCCTGGCTGGGCGTACCTCGAGAACAGCAGCGAAGACGAGGTCACACCGCCGCCCGAGAAACGGGCGCGCACGGTGTCGCCACCCAAACCCAAGCCCACCGTCGTCACGTCGTATTCGCACCATCTCATCGTGTGGGCGCGCGTCAAGGGCTTTCCGCCCCACCCAGCACAGGTAAGGGAAAAAAAAAGAGACAATGTGTGGAAGGGTCAGAGCAAAGACGTTGACTTTTCTTTGTTCTTATTCTCTGTAGATTGTCGATCCAAAGAAAATCGACGTGTCCAAGCGCATCATGGATGCCAAACAGCCGTCAGACAAGGTGCTTGTCGAGTTTTTCAACGTCCCGGATAAACATCGATGGTAAGTTTGAAGCACGAAAGGAAAATAGGCGAAAGAAAGCTCACCGGTACTTTTGAACTAGGGGGTGGATGGGTGCTTCGAGTGTGTTTGCGTTCGGCGACCCAGAAATAGACCTTGCGATGTTGATCCAGGTCAAGCGAACGCGCAACAGTCGGCGGATCGAAGAAGTGCGTGCAGGCTACCGGACAGGATGCAAACTGATGAAGAAGGATCCTGGGCCGCAACTGGAGGCGATGGATACGATCAATGTTCACAAGAAGAAACGATAGATTGTATATTCCTTTTGATTTCCTATGTGCATATATCTAAAATAATAATAATAAAAAAAAGAAAGATAAAAGAAAAGAAAAGACAGGTACGTGATGTGGCCCGTCGATGCTGCATAGGTCGGCAGGGATACTATAATTGTGAATTGTAACGCGTAAGGACTTCTTGTATGAGAACGAGTGTGGCTGGATAGCAGTCAGTGCAAAAAGAGAGCTGTTCTTATTCCATCATGGCCATGGTGCGGTCTCGCTTTCAATCAAAGAACGAAGAGGGAAAGGGAAACGTGCTGCATAGTTTATCACTGCAGTTCAAGATAAATAATGCCTGGCATTCACGGCTGTCTGGAATAGAAATTTCGGATGGGGAGAGATGATATTATGTTGGGAGCTGCATGGACGCATCTTATCTGTATTGATTTTTTCCTTCTTTCTTTGAGAGTCCCATTCTTTCGTAATGGGCAACACGTCCTCGACGCCCCAGTCAGACAAGGACAAGGACAACAGAAAAGACGCAGCCGGCGCATACACAGTTGAAAAGTCCGGTGCACCGCCTGCCGTCACCGCCACCAGCTCGTCATCCACCTCGAGCAGTACTCACAGCACGACCCAGAACACGATTCATAATAACAGCAGCAGCAGTAGTAATATTACCGGTAGCAACAAGAGACAACATCCCCATGCCCGCGTCCCATTCCGCCTGTCTGTCACAGGTCCTCCTCCAACCCACGCTTCCGAGCCTGTGTCGGCAACGAGCACGACGAGCGACACGTTCCCCGAATTCTTCGGCCACCGTCCACCCTCGCCTTCGTCCAATGCCAATGCCATCGCCAATGCGGGTACGAATGCCACTGGGATTGGATCAGACGACAAGTCGAATGCCAAGTCCAAAGCGGTCCCGGTTGCGCCCAAGAAGTCGGGCTGGGTGTCCAGCACAGGTGCCTCCAGTCCGTGGTATGGCTCGCTCTCCTCCTCGGCCTCGTCCACCCACCAGCGAAGCGACTCGGTTCGTGGACCTTACTATCGCACGCGTGGCATGAGTGTCACTCTTCCAGATAACGAAGACGATCCGGTCCTACAGCAGCTCCAGCAGCAGCAACAACAGCAACAGCAGCAGCAGTCGATCTCTCGACGTTTGAGCCGTCAAGGCATATCCGAGCAAGACAGATCAAACGGTAACACCCCCTTCCTTCCAATCCATGATTCTTCTATCTTTGCACGCTAGGGTATGCTAACGCACATGTTGTAGGTGTACCCACCATCATCACATGGGCCCAAGGTGGTCAGAACGTCTATGTCACGGGGACATTTAATGGCTGGAAGCACAAAATCAAGCTGGTCAAGAGGTAACGCAGCCCAGCCTATAAATGAATGAACAAGCATTCCTTGGCTCACCGTCTTCTTATATAGCACTCAGGATTTCACGGCCGTGTTGGACTTGCCACCTGGCACGCACCGGCTGAAATTCATCGTGGACGACGAGTGGAAGTGCTCCAACGAGATGGAAACTGCGACCGACCCGGATGGGAACCTTGTCAACTATCTGCAGGTCATGAACGAGGATGATGAATTCGCGGATGAATTCGGAGATAGCCGGACGGAGCCAGGTAACATACATGCAACCTTGGAAGAGAAAAATAAGAGCAAAAAAAAAAAAAAAGGGATCACCCAACAAAATGACAGGAAGAACCGCCCATAGCTCACATCCTTCTTTCCCTTTTTTTTTTTCTCTCTCTCTCTCTCTAAAGATACTTCATCCAGAGCCTCGAGTCCGACAGAAGAGTACACGTCGGAGATACCTGCCGATCTGTTGGCATTGGCGGCTGCGATAGCCGAGGATGAGAGCGGCGCCATGACCGAGGCTGGCCGGCGCGCTGCGGCCGAATGGGAACAGAGCCACGCTCAACCGCCCGCGTTGCCGCCTCACCTTGACAAGGTCCTCCTCAACCATCAGTCGGTGAGCGAAGAAGATAACTCGGTCTTGCCAGAACCGAACCACGTGACCCTGAACCATCTGTACGCCTGCTCCATCAAGGACAATGTCATGGCCCTCTCCACCACGACGCGCTATCGGAAAAAGGTAAAGTCATGTACGCTCCATACCAAGGCGTTGCTTGTCTAATGCATGCTATGTCCTTTTTTTTATATCCAGTATGTCACCACCATGTACTACCGTCCCGTCGCACCCAAACCATGAGCTTTTGTCCCTTTTTTCTCCCTTTTTTCCTTCTGCTTGTCACTCACTTACTCACTTACTCACACACACACACACACACACACACACACACATTGCTCACAAGTTGACTCACACGCGTATATATATCTTGCTTCCATACATTAAAACAATCATCATGTGCATTCCCTCTATCAATCCTTTAATTATTGCTATGTATCGTGAATGGGAGGAGGATGATTTTTTTTTTTTCAATCGTATGGTATCAGTCAGAATATCAACGAAAACAAATTCAATGCAAAACAAACGATTGTATGGCTATTATTTTGCGGTATGCTATTTATAGGGGAGGAAGGTCGGTGGGTATCGTGAAGAAGAAGAATGTAGGATGCATCTATGGGGGGCATCACCGGCCAGCGTTTTCGATAGACCGCCATTGTTTGCCGAACATCTGGACAAAGTAGATGCACACGCCACTGGCGAAGCTGATAAATGCAAGGATGGTCATGGACCAACCGTTCCCGAGAGCCCTGAGCATGGCCGGAGCCATGAGCGGCGTCAGACCCGCAAAGGTACACCGCAGCAGGTTGGAAGCACCCATCACCGAGGCAGAGTGACCATGGAAGGCATCGACGAGATAGGTATTACTCGGGGTCTGGACGACACCGACGCCGATGCCCACTACACAAGATATTTGAGTGAATACTTCCACGAAAAGATATATATATATCTGTTGTACACAAGCGTCAATGGGGGGATGACTTACATAAAAAGAGGCCGGTAAGGCCAACCGCGGCATGCACGCGATACTGGACGCACCACCCGTAGACGAGCTCACCCACCGGCAAAAAGAAGATACCGAGCCACATGGCCGTCAGTCGGCGTTCAGGCTGCTGCTGCTGCTGCTGTTCGGCAGCGCCCCGCTGCAAGAGCCAGTCGGCGTACTTGCCAGACACAACGGCGCCGACGGCGTTGCCAATGCCGTTGGCGAGATACGACAGGCCAATCTGAGACGACGAGAGGTGGTAGCGGTACCCGAGCTGGTGCGGCAGGCTCGATATGACGAAGTACATGAAGCCATAGGCCAAAGCGTAAGGCAGCGAAGTAAGGAGGACGACAGGCCGGGTGAGGAAGACAAAGGGGCGGGCAAAAGTACGCCGGATTGGCTCGGGCGGGGGTGGCGCGTAGAGCGGGTCACATTCCTTTCGCTGGAGGACGGCTCCGGACGTTTCGGGCAAAAACGCGAGCATCAGGATGAGGATCAGGCCGCCCATACCAGCCAGGCACCAAAAGATGTATCGCCATCCTATGTCTAATGATATGAAAATTAGGGTGAGTAAGGGCGATAAAGAGAAAACGAGACGAGCGTGCGTTACATTCATTGATGTAGCCGCCGGCAATAGGCCCTACGACCGGACCGATCAACGGCCCCAGGAAGAATAAGCCCATGGCATTACCACGCTCTTGAATCAAAAAAAGATCTGTGATCGTGCTACATGAAACCAGCGTGAGCGAACGATAGCCAAAGAGGAAAAAAGCGCTTTGATCTATTTTCTTGTGTTACCCTGCACCGACGGCCTGTGCTGCACTGGCGCCGATCGACTGGAATACGCGCATCATGACAAACACGCCAATGTTGGGCGACTCGGCACAGCCCACCGTGGAGGCGACGTATACCAGCGTCGCACCGATATAGACAAATCGCCTGCCGTACCGCTCTGAAAGGGCCGCCCATATCATGGGCTACATTTCGCAACACATAGAGCCACTTTGTATCAGCCTTTCGCACGTGACAAATGTCAAGTTTCCCAGTTCAACTTACGCCGATGCCCTGTGTGAATACATAAAGAGAGATGGTCGCGTTGATGACTGTGCTTGAGGCACCCAAAGATCGCCGGACTTGGTATATGGCGGGAACCTATGCATAAAAGCCAAAGGGATAGGTTTGCTAAGCAGCGGGTGAATGTGCGTGTGGGGGATACTGAGACGTACATAAATGGAACTACTCAATGGGCCTAGGAAACCTTGAAGTGCCACGATAAAGAGGATGAACCATTTTCGGTATGTAGAGAACTATAGTTTTGAACGAATGGTCAAGAATGAGAGTGAAGTTGAAAAGAAAAGAAAAGCAAAAGAAAAAAAGAGGTCAGGAAAATGGGAAGGGTTTCCTTACCTGTACAACCGGCGGCGGCGGACCACCCGTCGTTGGTGAGGAGGTCATGATGATGATTTCCATATCGTCAGGTAAAAGTTCCTCCCTTTTGTTAGGATTGTTTTTGTTCTGGTCCTTCTTGCTGTCATCCGAAATAGGCCGTTTCTCATCCACGACGACAGTCTTCATGCTATGGTTTTCATCGGGCGCTTTCTTTCCGCTGCTTTGAGTGCTTGTGCTGCTTCTATTGCTCGTGCTGCTCGTGCTGCTCCTGCTGCTCGAACCAGCGCTGCCTGTGGACCGTCTCTTTCGCTTTTTCTTTGTATGTAAGCATTCGGGCTGCACATGGACGTGATCGTCAGAAGGTCTTTTCAACATGGCACACCAGTCTATATGTATATATGGATAAGATGCAGAAATTGAAAAGAAAGGAAGAACTGTAAACGTAGGTAGAGAAGAAAAAGGAAACAAAGAAGAAGAAAAAATCGAGGAACCATGCCAAGATGCAGTAATAAATGCTTTACCTATTTCTTTCGCTCTCTCGGAGGAAGCGTGCCGTAGGCTATGACAGGTTGATTTTTGTCCATTTTCGTAATGCATGTATGCGACATGGTCTACAAGAATTAAAAAACGAGTCAAGACGGGCCGGCATGAACCATTCTAATATCACCCGAGGCCCAACGGCTTTGATTTCATTTGTTCAAAGTCGTCTTGACTTTTTTTATACACAGACAAGTAAGCAAAGCACAATAACCGCAGCAACAAATACAGTGGTATCAGGATGGTGATATCTAGTACAACTTATTTCTTGAATGGATAGGTTCATCATTCCAGACTATGATTCTACTCGTGGAGCTAGCCGTCCTATTTGGCGAGTCCAACATAGAACTAACAAAGAGAGATTATATGTATGTGTCCGCCCACTCGGGTACGCAGTAATGCTCCAACGTTTTCTGTACATTATCTTGGACTTATCATCTGCTTCTTTTCTACTCCTGCATCTTGACTCCAATGAATCATACCTGATGTCGGTGAAAGAAAAACACAGAAAGTTTAAGCATCCAATGTCATGCTTTCGTCTTCTCTTTCTCCCTATTTGCGCAGCAAGCTTCTTGCATGAAAATATCCACGATCGCATAAGAATCACCACTGATATCGCCATATCGGTTGTTGTTGTGTGGACCGGGGTTCATCACCCATGATGTGGGAACACCGTCTGCCCGAGGAACTGGATACGCCAGTTTGGATTGAGCACACTCGACGGACATCCACGAAGCGCATGGAATACGAGAGTATAACATACAGGTTTCTTGGACTAGAGCAACTTCGGTAGAGGGACGTCCATGCCAGTCCGGCGATGTCATCCTGCAGCTGGAAGGTCGATATGCAAGTGATGACGCTCCTTCCCACCGATACAGACAGGCAGAGCTCTATGTGAAGCAAGCAAAAATAGTTTATAAAAAAAATGCGTGCGGAAACGGAATTTGTTACAGAAAAGTGCGTAAAAAAAAATGTAGAAAATATGACAACAAATGGCAATGCTAGAGAGGGGGTGTTTAATCCTTGCTCTTCTTCTTCTTATCCTTCTTCTCCTTCTTCTCCTTCTTCGCCTTCTTGGCGGGTGCTGCCGAAGCCTCGGTCTCGTCTTCTGCCGGTCGCTTAACAGACGCGGGCTCCTCCGCGGCGGCCTTCTTGCCGCCGAGGACAAATTGTGCGGGAGTGATGGTGGGCTTCATACCGGCGGCCTCGACGACGGTGGCGGAGGGAATGTTGAAGGCGGGCTTGACGTCCTTGCCCTCGGGGTTGTTGTTGTAGTCGATGTAGGCGTCCTTCCAGGCCTGGGGCGTGTCGTCGTTCATGCGGCCGAATTTGTCGAGCTTGCCGTCATCCTTGAGCTTCTTCTTGGCGAGGGCGACGGGGCCCAGACCCCACTTGCGCGGGTATGTGTCACGCTCCATGATGACGCGCTTCACCTTGGCAACGACGCCGTGGTCGCAGGTAGCCATGACGGTGGTGGGCATCTGGGCATAGGCGATGGCGATGGCCTCGCCCTTGGTGGTCATGAGCACGACCTCCTCGTTGAGCTCGATACCACTCTCGTAGCGCAGGAGACCGGGGATCATGAGCTTGGCACCGTAGCAGATGGCGTTGACAGCGCTGTCCTTGACGACGATACGCTTGTAGCTGGTCAGGAGAGCCTCCAGGGGGCGGACGACGCGGCGCAGGTACGACTCGTCGCGCTGGTTGTCGTAGACCCACTGGGCATCCATCACGTCGTGCATCGTCACAATCTCGTCGTTCTCGGACATGGCACCGGAGCGGACACGGCGCAGTTCCTGCATGTGACCGCCGACACCGAGCAAGAGACCGAGATGGACGCAGAGCGTACGCATGTAGGTACCGGCCTCGCAGCTCACCCACAGAGCACCGAGGTTGCGCTCCTTGTCGAACTCGATGAGCTTGCTCTCGTGGATGGTGCGCACACGCAGCTGGCGCTTGACGGCAGAGATCAGCGGGGGACGCTGGAACAGGGCGCCCTGGAGGGTCTCGACCGCTTGGGCGAGCTTCTTCTCAGAGTCGATAGCGTTGTGGAGGCGTAACAAGCAGAGATACTCTTTACCGGCACCCTGCTGCGACTTGACCAGACGAGTGGCACGGTCAATGCAGACAATCAGACAACCGGTGACCTTGGGATCGAGCGTACCGCTGTGACCCGTCTTTTCGACACGCAGAATGCGCTTCACCCAAGCAACAACCTCGTGCGACGAGGGGTTCGAAGGCTGTACAAAAAAAAAAAAAAGATTTTGACATGTCAGCAAAGAATGGGGCCCAAAGCGGGAAACTAACTGACCTTGTCGAGGTTAATGAAACCGTAGCGAATGTATTCTTGAAGGGGGCGGTTCAAGGGAGAGCAGCCGGTAGGAATGGGTGTGTAGTGGCTGGTGCGAACATTGAGCTGATCGTAGTTCTATGATAGATTGTAATATGCCCGAGTCAATATCACGCTAGAGCAGGGCCACTTTCATAACATCAGCTATAAAGAAAAGACATATACCTTGAGAAGAAGGGGCCACTCGGAAGTGTTGACAGAGGCGCCCGAGGCGTCTGGCTTAATAACGTGATCAGCCATGAGTGGAGTGGAAATGCAAGAGAGAGGGCACTCGTCTGAGAGCTGTCAATGCCAAAATTTCTCGTCCTCCAAGCCACACACAATTCCCCCTCTTCGCAACCCAATTTCTTTTTCCCATTTCGGATTGGAAAGGGAGGCTTTTTTTCTTTGTGGGTAAAATCTGATAGGTCATCGATCTTGAGCTACTATAGGTCCTACTGGGGTGGAGGATATTTACGAGAGAACGCAAGAGATGACCTATGGAGTAGGGTTAGAAGGAGGGTTCATGCTGGATATGACTCTACGTACATCTTGGAACCGCTGTTGAAATTAGAAAGGAAGGCGTCTTCCAAGGCTGACTGCGTGATGGAAGAGTCCAAGGAGTCTAACAGGATTATTCCACTTGAGCTCAATCGTGTGTCTTACAGTCTCGTGACCATAACTTACCCGCCAGATGGGTTGTGCTTTGCATAGGACGCGCCATATCCGCTTGTCTCGCCGGCATGGTCCTGCTTAAAAAGGCAGGCTGGGAGGATCCGGGGGGCTCCTGTGACACAGGCGGCGGCGTCCTGCTGGCAGCACTTGCGGCGGTATCTGTTGCTGTTGTTGAGGACTGACGTATATCGCTGCTGGCTTCCAGGATGCGCGATCGTATCGTCTCTAGCCGATCCGGTTTCTGTTGCTGTGCGAGTCCCTCGGTCGACTGCTGCGTAGGTTGCCATGGTGATTGTGACTCATAGGCACTGCCCATCGACACTTCTGCTGCCTGAGCCTGTTTGCCTTTCCCCTTATCCATGCTTCCGCTCTGGCTCCGGTGCAACGACGGCAGGAGCCGAGAAGACTGCCTCGATTTGCTAGGCAGAAAAGCGGGCTCTTCATCCTGTTGAAGCAGATGCAAGGAAGCCATCTGGCTGGTGACACTGGAGGGTGTTGGGTCTTGTTGGCGTGATGGGGGACGAGAGGCAGGGGAGGGAGAGTGAGATGAAGACTGATCCATAGCGCGTTGAGACTGTCGTGACGTCATGCTCGATTGGGGTCGAAGAAAGGAGCTTTTGTGGAGGGAAGAGGAAGCAGAAGAACCGGAGGGATGGAGCTGCGAGGAGTGCGAGGAGGAGCCGGAGAAAGGCGTGCTGGCTCTGATAGGCGTGTTGGCTGCAGGCGACTCGCGTGGTGCAATATTGGAGATGGCGGAGAGCATCATGGATGAAGCCGAGTCTTCGGGCCCAGCTGTCTCGATAGGTGCTGCTGGTGGAGGAGTACTGTTGCGGAACGAAGTAGTAGGAGCTATTCAGTGGAATGCGACGTAGACAGGTAAGATTCGAGATAAGATAGAGTAGAGTAGAGTAGAGATACAGATGCGTGACCCTTACTTTGACGATTACTGCTGGATCTGCTTGTGGATATGGTGCGACGCTGGCTGGGTGGGGGAGTGTTTGCTGCGGATGAGGGTGCCTTGCTGACTTCACTTAGACGCAGTTGTTGCTGAATGCCACGAAGCTGAGTTTCGTACAGAAATGCAGCGTGTCGAACGAGATACGGTGTGGGGACTCCCAACTGCTCAGCAATGAAGTTCCCTGAAGCCATTCGCTTTGTTATTACATACTATCACTATCACTGTATATAGTTACTCTACTCACAGTCTGTATTCTTCTGGCTCATGTACTGCCATAACCGCATTTCCATCTCGTCCGTCCACAGAATCTAAGAAGACGTGTCAGCCCATCCCGACGGGATCAACCCGGAAGCATCACTATAAGCACTGTCAATAGCACAGCATACCGGTGGAGGCTCGACAAAGTTTTCTGGTCGCTTGAAAGGCAAGCGGACAACAACATGCAAAGTATCTTTATCGAGAGGCATGTTCACAACGGAGAAAAAGAGGGCAGGAAACAAGGACTCAGGCGCACAGGTCGTTTATTGTATCACATTGGGATGATTGGCTGAGCACATGGGCCGCCTGTTTCCCGCATTGGTCGCATAATCATATACTAATGGTACGCATACAGTAACATCACCAGTATCGGTCAGGATCAGCACTCACCCAACCATACTTGTCATATTGCGTGTCATGTGATGCACTGTATAATGTCTCGAGAAAGAAGCAAATAAACTACAAAACATGCATTTTCGTTCGCTTCTTTTTCATTCTTTATGATTTCTTCACAAGATGGATCAAAAGAACACCTCCTCTTCTCAACAGCACAGGCCAACACAAGACGACAGCGGCCTTAGCAGTAGCAGCATACGGTCCGATCAGCCGAAAGCACACCATCGAAGTGAGATATTTCATGCGCATTATGATGGCTCTTACAGCATCAACCTCAATAAGCGACAGAACACCACACGTATCCTGTCCGAGGTAAGTAGTGACAACACGAATACCACATACACCTTACATCTACGCTCCTTTTCTTAAAAAGGATAGTAGCGAGACAATCTCGAAGGAAAATGAAACGGGTAAAACTTGCACTGCACGAAAACCAGCATCATCTAGACCAACATAGCATATGATCTGCATTGTGTGTAGGCAGGCAAGAAATTCACCAGTAAACAGGATATATTAAGAATTCAACTGCACTATTGGCAAATTTTACATGATAATAACTAGCAGCGTAACGAAAATCTATTCGAGTATACTGTATAAAGCTCTACAATGCTGCTAATAGCGCACATCAATCATAAAGGCAGGTCTAGGCCATATCTTCCCGGTTTGCTCATGGCCAATGATTATTATGATGGTACTGGTCAAGCAAAGAGTGCGAAATCTTTGAGGAGGTGGGATTCGTCGTTAATTATTCTTGCAGTGGCGTCTGTGTTGTGCTGTCACCTATCCCGTCGTACCAGTTTGTTAATGCCGGTCGTACCGTTTTCTTTCTGCGCATGCAGGATATAAAAAATGAGAAGGATTTCAGACCTTGTTGCTTTACGTCGTCCTCCCTTTCTCCGTTCTCCCTCTTTGAATGCTTTCTACAAGTGATATATCTGTTGACGGCTTTGAGAAACTCTCCATCTATGAAGTGCTGTTCCAGCCAAAAGACGGACGTAGTGAAGATACTCCGATCCTAGTAGATGCTGCACAGCCTTGTCGTTTTTATAATATGGCGACTCTCCGCGAACGCGTATTGAAATTAGGTGGCCTTCTACAGCAGCGATATCAATGGCGAGTGGGGGACATGCTGGCCATTTGCGCTGAAAATGACGCAAGTATCAGAAAAGTGCTCTGAATTACCACCATTAGGACAATACTCATGCAGTCACCTCGCTTATACATATATTTAGATCGACTATCCTGTTGCTTTACATGCGGCCGTAACCATAGGTAACGGAAAGCTCAGCTCAGACCCAATGCGTGAATAGACTCATGCTACAGTAAAATTTTAGGCGGTATTAGCGCAACCATTGATCAGCACTACCCAGCCAGCGAGATTGCTGACGATTTGCAGCTTGTTCAGGCTAAGCTAGTCATCACAGACAATCAGACGCGCGATAAGGCTGTTGAAGCGGCGGCAATGAGCAACGTATCGTATGGCGTGGTTACTTTTCAAGAACTCGATAAGATGTTGCAAGACGACATTCAACTCGCCGAACCTGTCCAATACACTCCAGAGCAGCTTATGAGGACACCTGCCTACATCTATTTTACATCAGGAACAACCGGAAGGAAAAAGGGGGCTATCTACACCCAACGCACCATGACGGCTACCATGCAGTATATGGCTGAATTAATACCAAATGGCTCACGTGGTCTCACTTATACTGAGTTCCACCATATCAGCCAGCTCACCTTCCCTTGCCATATTGCCATACAGCGCGGGATAACCTGTTACATCATGAATACGCGCCCTGAGCCGATGGAGCCCCGCCGTATCTGTGAAGCCATTCAAAGGTTCAAGATTGATACCATGGTTACTCAGCCCTTCATTGTAAACGTACTTGCAAAAGAGGACTGGGTGAACGCGTTTGATCTGTCCACACTGAAGTACGTCTGCTGTGGTGGTGCTGCGCCTGATGCCAAAATCCTCGACACAGTTCACCAGCGTTTCGGTGTGGAAATAGCTATTCATTACGGGATGACCGAGAGTATGGTCATGATGGCTCCTACTTGGGAGTCATCCAGAGCAGGTACGATGACCGTTTGTTAAACTAATAGGTAGTGGTTGCTCAATGTACCGTTTCGCAGGAAGTCCAGGCGTAGATTACCATAGAGTCACCCTGAAGATTGTCGATGATGACGGAAATGGTACATATGCTTGATTCATGCACAGGATGCAAATCTACTTAACACCCCCTGAACTTATAAACTCAGATATACGGTATACTGGGCAACCGGGCGAGCTTTGTGCCAAGTCTGAGACATGCATACCTGTATGATGTTATTCGAGTAACTTACACGGACCGGATCTTAACTCTTTGTTGCTTTTAGGGCTATTGGAGAAATGCAGATGCAACGCATGATTTATACGATGCAGAAGGCTTTATACGCACAGGTGACATGTTCCAATACAGAGATGGCCGATATTATTTTGTATCGCGAAAGAAAGAGATGTTCAAGTATTTACTTCATCATGTACGTCTTATATGACATGACAGCGAGGTTGTGCGGGCTCATTATGTATGCTATCATCTGTCTAGATTTATCCAAATGATATCGAAAGTGTTCTGGTAAGTTCTATACCTGGCTCAACACTATAGAAATTGCAAGCGAAAAGACATTGCTGACACAGCGCTACGGATAAAGATACAGCATCCGGCTGTCAGGGAAGCGTGCGTAATAGGAAAATATTCAGAGGAAGAAGCAACCGAGCATCCGACGGCGTTCGTAGTACTTGATGGGGAGCATAGTGCTTCTGCCTCTGAAGATTTGGAGCGTACAGCGTTGGAAATCCAATCGTTCGTGGACAATCGTGTTCCTGACCCACGGCGCCTGCGAGGAGGTGTCTTTATCGTGGAGTCTTTTCCCAGGACGCCGTTTGGCAAAATCAAGCGAGCTGAGGTTTACAAGCAGTATATTGGCCGCACTAAAACCAGCTTCCAAGCGAGTCATTGAGAAAGACATGAAAGACTAGCAGTCGTGTACCAACAGTACTGCTGCTTCGTATAGAGTATTTTCCTGAATTTCTACCATTTACAAACACTTATCAGATTGGAAGACCTATTATAAGGAGTGACAGACTGTAAACATTGGATGACACGCATTCCTTCCCCAAAACAAATATATATGTTAGACGTTACGTGGTATCATAGGAATTCCAATAAAATAATGACGTTACGTCTAGTGCCAGATGATTTCTCTGCGTTCTCTTTGCGCTTCTCTGCGTGAAAAATATGCGCAGGTGGGATAGTCACTGGCTGACAACAGATTTCTTCGGAGTGTCAGAGAAGATCGGTTTTTCGGTACTCACATCACATGTTCTCGGCTTACAAGAACGGAATGTGCTTCCAGGCAGAGATCACTATCTTTGATGAAGCCCTACGACATAACGATCGAAAAATATACAACTTTTAGTTTACTGGAACATCTGGGTAGCCAATGAGAACGCGTTCCAACCACTCAGCAAAATCAAATTTTTCCCCACACATTTTGGAGCTTACTCACGCATGGCAACCAAGTTCATCCGGAGACAGCTTCCCACACCCGACATACACAGTGTATCTCTGACTTTATGCTCTCAATAGACTGACTTGGATGAACCTATAGGATCAATATCCTTCCTTTTCCTTTCGGCACGTTGCAGCCGACAATGGAACCATGTTCCGGTATGTGATGTGATCCACAAATGGACACAGTAGTTTGATATATAATCCTTTGCCTGCTACCAAACGAATTTGCACAAATGGCATATTATAACAAGCCGTATACTCTACATTCGATTTTCTTGGAAACGCTATCCATGCAGAACCTAGCTAAGCCCTGGATGAAATGAGAAATCTTTGCTTTGGAAGACCTGCGTTTTCTTCTTGACCCTCCACAGCACATGACCCTCCGGGACGCTTACATTTGGTCTATAACAGAAGGAAAATGAGCTGTGATGATGTATGCGCACGCATGTTGGGTACGCCGGACTTACATCCGTTTGGTGCGGGTGGTTTGTTACGTATTATGAATCAGTAAAAGAAGAAAAAACAAAGGCGCAACTTCCCCATGCAAATCCATGATATATTTATCTCTGTGCTATTTTATCCACTCGATATATGAAAACGCGTATATACTTCAAGGTGCCCTGAGCCAAAAGATAGATCAGAATATCACTAATGAACCAGAAAAAGCCGTTTCTCCTTTGCTTGTGTGTACACTCTGGTATATGTATAAGTGTGTGTTGCGCAAATGTGCAGCAGCTATTGACATGATGGAGGAGTCGATTGCAACCAATGAAGCCCGTCGATGTTGCCACGTAACACGAATACACTTTGTGTGTGTGTACGCCAACATCCCAAATAGGCCTCCGTGTGAAATCCGAGAAACTGCTTTCCCCACATCCATCGTTTACCCCACATTCGGTGCTAGGGTGAGTTGTTTGTCATCCACTTGTAAAGGAGACTGATATTATGAAACCCAAGCTATAGGATGTGCATACCTTCTTGATTACAAATGCATCAGGCTGTCCTCGATGCATCCTGCATAATGCTGCACGATGTCCGGTATCGTACATTAAAATTTTTCTTGATCTATCAATTTTTTTTTTCATCCGTGTAGTATATTTCACGTATTACTAAATGGACAGCAGATCCACAGAACGACAATACCAGGTGCCTGGCGCTGTCTGCCGCTGCCTGCTCATGTCGTTTGCTGTGAAAGCACACGAAAATGTCCGGAATTTATCACGATTGGCTCATGCGCGTTGGGAAACGGCTCTACATCTAAAACTTTATTTTCATTATGCGAACTGCGGTTTTTTAAAAAAAGGGTATAAAACCACGGTCAGTGGGAGGGAGTAGATCATTTTTTTCATATTTATTTTCTCACTTTTTCCCTTCGTCGTCTCTACGTATTGTACATATACATTACTCCTTTACTACATAATTACCGGGACCTTATATATATATACCTACATTTAACCCGTGACCTTAATCGACCTTACCCACACAAAACATCATGTCGACGGACGACAAGCATCAATTGGAGGTGATCCAAGACGACCCAGAGGAGAACGCTGGAGTACAAAAAGATTACAATTATGTCGAGGCAACACCGAAAGAATGGCGACGACTGTTGTGGAAGCTCGATCGACGCATCATCCCCTACGTGGGTCTGCTCTACCTCTGTTCGTTCCTGGACCGATCCAACATCGGCAACGCCAAGCTGGCTGGCATCATTGAAGACCTCGACATGTCCCAGAGCGATTACAATATTGCCCTGTCCATCTTCTTTGTTGGTTATGTAAGTCGATATGACACGCTTTCAACAATGTGTGATTGACGCATCAATATAGATTATCTTTGAAGTCCCGTCGAACATGATGCTCAAAATAGTGGGCCCCAGTATATGGATTCCCCTCGTCATGATTGCGTGGGGTGTCGTCATGATGGCAATGGCCGCTGTCACGAATGGGCCTGGTTTGCTGGCAAGCCGGTTCTTCCTTGGTATTGCTGAAGCTGGTTTGTTTCCTGGTGTGATCTTCTATCTCAGCATGTGGTACACTCGGCGGACCCAAGCCTCGCGCATCTCCATCTTTTTTGGCTGTTCCACTCTGGCCGGTGTAAGTCCGAAAACCTCCCTAACAAAACGCCAAACATTGAGCGTGTCACATGCTGATAATAATGCATACCCAACAATTAGGCCTTTGGCGGTGTACTTGCATACGGCATCATGCAGATGGACGGCATCCGCAACCTGCACGGCTGGCAATGGATTTTCATCATTGAAGCGATTCCTACTATCCTTTTGGCCGTTGGCACCTATTTCATTTTACCCGATTTCCCCGAGAACTCCAAATGTAGGTTGCACGCCTAGTTACATCTGACTGTGTCTGACCCATTATTTCTGTCTCCATAGTCTTGAACGAGCGTGAGCGCGAGGTCCTGATCCACACGCTCAAGAAGGACGCGGGCCCGGCTACGGAGACGCATTTCTCGTGGTATCAGCTGCGCGCGGCTTTCCTGGACTGGAAGGTGTGGACCCACTCGCTGATCTATATTTGCGGCTCGATCCCCTTATACAGCCTGTCCTTGTTCCTGCCGAGCATCATCAGCGGCATGGGTTTTTCGAATTTGGCGGCCCAGGCCATGAGCGCGCCCCCGTATGCCATTGCCTGCTTTTTCACCATTGCCGTCGCGATCGATGCCGATCGACGCGGCGAGCGCGGTTTCCACGTGGCCGGACCGGCCTTTCTGGGTATGATTGGTTACATTCTGCTGGTGACTTTACGCGACAAGGGCAACGTGGCGCTCTACATTGCGTCATGCATCACGGTGACGGGCGTATTTGGCCATGCGCCCGCCATGCTTTCGTGGTTTTCGAACAATATTGGTGGTCACACCAAGCGAGGCGTCGCGTCTGCCATCATCATCTCGATTGGTAACGTCGGTGGTGCGATTGGCGGCCAGATCTACCGCGCCAGCGATGCGCCCCATTATGTCAACGGCCACACCGCCTGTGCATGTCTCCTGGCGGCCAATGTCGTGGTCTCGCTGAGCTTCAAATATGCCCTGAAGCGAATCAACAAGAAGCGTGAAAATCTGACGCGCGAGGAGTACTTGAAGGCGTGTGAGGGCAAAGAGCTGTGTGATCTGCATCCCGACTTTAGATACTATACCTAATATTTTGTGTTCTCTGTATATTCCCCGTGTTATTCTATTAAAAAGAAAGAAAGAAAGAAAGGGATCACCCTATTCACTATGATACACAAGAGGTTTTCCTTTTCTTTATTCGGAATATGCATTATGGTTAGTTTTATGCAATTTTAACGTTCGCGAACAGACGCGACAGATCCACGTGGCGATAGCCGGACTGCTCGAGGTACTTGTCTGCGGTTCCCTTGATGCGCAGCATCGTGCTATGGTGGCGGTTCAGGATAGACTCGAGCAGGACGCAGTTGACGGTGTCGGCTTGGGCCTTCTGCCTGGCCTTGGCCGGGTCAAAGGAGAACGAATAGTACAAGAGTTGGGTATAGAGCTGCTTGTCGGTGTATTCGCGGCGCATGCGGCCCAGACAGTTTTCACGCAGGCAGCGATGGCCATAGACCGACATGTGGCGCGTCCGTGAGCCGCACGTTGTCTCGTCGCACACGAGCCAGCACGCATAGTAACGCTGGATGTGCTGCCGGATCTGGACCGTCATCTGGTTCTGTACACTGGCGGTGCTGTAGTGGGTCTTGCACTGCTGGCATTGCAGGCCCGAGAGCGCACGCGACGCGTCCTGCTCATCGAGGTAGGCCACGCCCTCAAAGGTGTGCACAGCGCGGCATTGGCCGCACGTGATCTTGAACTTGTCGACCTCCTTGAACCGCTCCTCATCCGAGATCTGGGTCTCGAGGGGCTGGTACGCATCGTCCTCGGGCTCCTCGACGGTGATGGAGCGGAACTTGGTCTTGTCCAGGCCCAGACACTCGGCGAGGCGGCCGGGGTCAGTGCCTTCGATGGGGGAGCAGAGACGCACGATGGGCGGTAGGACCTGTTGGTTAAGGTACCATTCAATGTCGACAGCCATGTTCTGTCGCATAAAGTCTTCAGGGTGGTACGCCTTCTCAGCAAAGCCGGCCTTGGCACCGTCCGGCAGGTGGTCGACGCTGCAAATGACATAGGGGATGGTGTCGCCAGCCTTGGCGCTCTTACCGGCCTGGCGCATCCGGATCGCGACCTGAACGTGAGGCTGGCTCTTGGCATCCGCGTATTCTTCCGGGTTCTTGGTCAGTTGCTTGTGAATCGTGTATTTGTCCAGGGACACCTCTTGTCCACGGATCTTGGTGTTCATCTCGGTGAGATAGTCGTGAATCAGCTCCACAACGTCGTCGCGCTCCTTATCGGACAAGATGTAGTCCAGGACCTGGGAAGACATATCGTGCGAGAGGTCACACCAGTCGCGACGCACCAGATCAAGACCCTTGGTCTCCACCGATTCTTGGAGCGTACCATCGCCCTTTTCCACCACGAGGCGTGCCGCGTACTTTTTCTTTTTGAGGAGGAGCATGTGGCGGAAGAAGCCGTCAATGTCGATCTCAAGAAGGCGGTAGCGCTCGTTGACCTTGCGCTTGAGCAAGGTGCCCATCTCCTTGACGCGCTCGAGCTCACGCTCGTTGGTGTAGACCATGATGGAATCCGTATCACCGTAGATGACATTGAGGCCGAGCGTGCCGGCAAGGTCGACCGTGTTTTGCAGAATCTCACGGCCCTTGTAAGTGATGAGCATGGCGAGCGGCTTGGCAAAGAAACGCGAGTGTGAGAAACCGAGACAACCGTACATACTGTTGGCGGTCAGCTTGAGCGCCATCTGGCGAATGTCAAACTGCATCCGTTCCGCTTCGGACAGCTTAGGGTCTTTCATGAGCTTCTTGACCTGGCGACGACGCTCAACGAGGGTCTTGAGGAGCCGTGGCAGCATGCCCTGCTCGACTTCGCTGTCAGGGATCTCGGGCACAACGTCTTTACCGTCGTCAGTCGCCTCTGGCAGGTTGTGCCGCTCCACCGTCGTGAAGCAGACGTTGTATTCTTGAATAATGGACGGGTACAAACTGTTGAAATCGAGGAGGAGGACGTACTTGTCATAGAAGCCCTTTTTAGGTTCCAGGACAAGACCACCCGTGAAGGCAGGTTTCCGCCGTGACTTGGCATTGCGTTTCGGCTCGGCCTGCTCGTCGTCATTGTCGCCGTGCTCGACCGCGTCGACGGCGGCCGCCGAGGCCTTGATGATCGTTTTATCGGGGCAAATGTACTTTTGGCGATGGAACTCGTGCAGGAGGAGATACTCATTACGCTCGGCGCGTGCACCGGTCATGGTGCGCGACCACATATTGCCGGCCAGGTTGGTGAGCTGCTTTGTGAGCGGAAGGATCTGGAGCTTAAACATGAGGGCCTGGGACAGGTAGGCGTCAAAGGCACAGTGCTGAATCATGTTGAGGAGCTCCTCGCTGCTTTCGTAGCAGAGCGCCACCTTGTCAAACTCGAGTTCCTGGCGTTGGATCTTGAGCTGCGAGTCGGCCAGGTCCGTCAGGCGATAGGACTTGCTCCGGATCAGGTCCTTAGCAGCGAGGTAGGTGTCGCACACCAGTCGGCCGGTCATGACCATTCGTTCCTGGAAGGAGGATTCACCCGCACCACCCGCGCCGCGCTGCAATTTCGGCATGCTAAGGAATGCGACTCAATTTCATGCGCTTCGAATGGTGAGGATCGTCTTACCGCTTACGCCGCATTCGGCCCAGTCTATGCCAATCATTTGTACCGAGTGCCTCCATCCGATGCAGGAGCACGTCGAGATCAAAACCGGCGAAATTGTGGCCGATAATCACATCGGGATCCGCTTTTTGGAGATATGCTACAGGAACGACCCCAGTGTCAATCGTAAGAAAAAAATGGTGAGCTTTCTTTGGTTACCTAAAAGACACCGAAGCAAAGCATGTTCGTTTGTTTCGACCGAGATGGGAACGTAGCTCGGGTCATTTCTCTGTTTTTTGACCTGTTCCTGGAATTCCGCAGGGTAAGGTGTTTTGTTGAGAGGGCGAACGATCGCAAATCGCCGTCTGGTCTGTTGTTCGATGGGAGTAGGTTCATCAATCTGGACCTGGTTGCAGACATAGACGCTTGCGGCGACGATTTCGTTGACTTTCTTTTCTGGATTGTGCACGGTGCGCAGACTGATGGACATGAGGGTCAAGGGCGGGAGGTGGCTGGGCGGGTTGCCCGAGGCGTCGCGCAGTGGGTTGATGGTCTTGGGATCCGCGACGGTGGCCTCTATTTTACTCCATGTTGCCTGATTCCAGCATCAATACCTACTTTGGCTTCTTCCCACTAGGTACTTACATAGACGGTGTCATGGATCTGCGGGTTTTCAATCCTGAGCCAGCACGGACCCATAATGTTGCGCTTGATTAGAAAGTGTTCGAGGGGGCCCGTATTCGCGCCAAAGAGATGGCTGAATGTCCGGCCGGTGAGGTCCTCGGGCAATTGTGGCACTAGTGAAACAAGAAGACGCTGTATCAGCGCCTGGATTGTCGTTTCTCCCGATTTTACTTACGTTTATAGTCATAGGTCATTTTGAAGTATTCAGCTTCGGCAGGAACACCTGGCAGCTCAAAAGCGTACTTGCGGTGGACCATCTTGGACTTGAAGGGCAGGATGCCGCGGTCAGCACAGATTGTGCCGATTTCCTCATGCAGGTCGTTGACTGTCACGGGCTTGTCGGTGACCGCACGATTCGCATCGAGAAGACGAGGGCGAGGCAGCGCGAACAGGCAGCGCTGGATATTTTTGACAATAACGCAACAGCTTTTGTAATCCTTGTTGGCCTTGTCATATACCTAGCAACGCACACACACCAATCAATCGCAGGCCAATGGACGCACAACGTTTGCCTTCAGACTTACCTTGCCAAAGAGATAGATCATGCCGTTCTCGCGTCGCTCATAGGCATCATACCACCACATGTGGAGACTGTTGTCGGGTTCGAGAATCTTTGCCTCCGCTTTGCCGTCATGGTTACTCGTGCCGTTGCTGGGAAGATCATACAAAGCCTCATCCACCTTTTTCCAGTCTTGTAGATCGGGGCGCTCCTCCTTGTATTTCATCGTTTGGGGCTCCTGGACCGACAGGTTTTCGACCTGGCGCTGCTGTAGATCGACTTGCATGTCATCCAATGTAGGTTCTTTTACCTCACGCTTGGGTATCACTGGGTCGATCTGGCTGGGCTCCTCTTTTTCAGGCATCTGGAAGGTAACAGACTTTTCCTTCTCGATTTTAGGTGCGGCGGGTGCAGGTGCACGCACAGGGGACGAATTCGAAGGAGAGGAGGAGGAGGAGGAAGGAAACGAAGCACGGGTTGCGGAAGTGGTTGGCTTGGGGTTGCGTTCAGCTGCGACCCGCTTGGGTGGAGGTGGGGCGGCCTGGTCGTCGAGGTCAGCCAGGATGGATGACATGAAATCGTCTGTTTCGGCCGTCGTCTACCATTGTATGAGCCAAGATAGAAAAAATAGAGAGAGCCAGAGGTTAAAGAGGTAAGCAATGCAAACACATACAGGTGGTGGTAGGGCCCTGGTCTTTTTCGGGTTCTGCGCCGCACGTTGGAACATGCTTTGGATGTTTTTGCCTTGGGGAGCAGGCGGTGCACGCTCAGGAGAAGCCTTTCGCTTCCGTTTTTGCTCTGCTCAGATACAATGACAACAAGAAGGAAAAGGGTAAATAGACCGAAACAAAACCCATCTGCCCCTTTCTCTCTTACGTTTCCGTTCGAGGCGCTGTCGCTCTTTTTCGTCCTCTTCGTCAGAGAGGTACGGTTCTGGATCGTCAGATTCGTTGCCGGCATAGCCTGCATTGTCGTCGTCTTCCACAAAGTCGTCGCTCTCGTATTGATCCTCGCCGACTTCGTCATACATTGTTGCGTCCTCGTCTTCGTGCTCATTCTACGGCTCTGTGTCAAACCCAGGCGAGGTTCCATTCAGGTCATGTCTACCTTGTAATCTTTGGCACGTGAGCGGTTGAGCCTGGCATCGCGCAGGGCCTGCAACCGTGCTTTTCGGTCGGCCGATGACATGCTTTGCAAGAGACAAAATAGAAAAGAGAAATGGAGTCGAACGCGTCTTGAAAAAAAAGGGCGCAACAAATTTTTCCGCATCTACTACGGGACGCGACGGCGACGCGACTCAACTCAGAGTTAAAAGGGGTTTCGCGTTCGTTTTCCTAATGTGCGGCATCCTTTTCCACTGTTCAGACACGCCTTGCACGTCTGAGGCCTGGAATGCGCTTGCTGAGATCAACACCCGTCGGGGCCCTGATGCGCAGCAGACGCATGATCTTCACGTCGGCGATCGCCATTTGCAGTTCTTTTCGTCGGTGCTGCATCTGCGGGGGCCAGACACAGTCGCACAGCCGCTCTGCAGTCAAGGCAATGTCTTGTGCTTCAACGGCGAGATCTTCAGTGGCCTGCCGATGACCCTCCAGCAGAACGATACGGAGGTATTATTCAACGAAATCCAGTCGCATGGCGTGCTGCAAACGTTTGCGAAAGCCGAGGGCCCGTATGCGTTTGTGTATTACGAAGCCCAGACGCAGTCGGTGTGGTACGGCCGCGACTGCCTCGGCCGACGGTCGCTCCTGATCGACGACAGTGACGGGCTCTGGCTCAGCTCGGTGGCCGACCCACAGCGCGCATGGAGGGAGCTCCCCGCCGATGGCATCTACCAGCTCTGCCTGAGCGGGCCTGCCCTCACCACGCACAAGCATACCTGGGGAGACGCCTTGGTAAGGCTCATTTGTAGAGATACGCTGACGGGTCACTCATAGCCGACGATAGCCCGCGCCCTTCCCGCGTCTGAACACGGCTCTGCCGGAGACACTTGACGAGGAGCAGCATGAACAAGCCTTGACAGGGCTGACGGCGGTACTGGAGGAAGCCGTCCGCCTGCGTGTGCAAGATATACCCCATCACACGGCAGCCGAGACCGGTGACGTGCGAGTAGCCATCCTGTTCTCGGGCGGCGTCGACTGTATCACGCTGGC
This sequence comes from Syncephalastrum sp. PYS2702, assembly GCA_023630325.1. Taxonomy (NCBI): domain Eukaryota; kingdom Fungi; phylum Mucoromycota; class Mucoromycetes; order Mucorales; family Syncephalastraceae; genus Syncephalastrum; species Syncephalastrum sp. PYS2702. The sequence goes on from JAMAMT010000007.1 coordinate 41,017, forward strand.
TGCATTAGCCCACCGACACCTGCCACCCGACGAACCTGTCGACCTCCTGAACGTCGCCTTTGATAACCCCCGCACAGGCACTGCCGCCTTCGACACACCCGATCGACGCACCGGGCACGCCGGTCTACGCGAGTTGCAAGAACACTGCCCACGTCCATGGCGTTTCGTCGAGATCAACGTGCCGTTCTCGGAGGCGCAGGAGCACCGCCAGACCATCATTGACCGCATGTATCCCCTCGACACCGTGATGGATCTGGTAAGCCACTCGAAAGACGGCACCCGTCTCTCCTTTTCTTTATTCCTTTTCTCTGATGCATGGACAGAGCATCGCCATGGCGCTCTGGTTTGCCGCACGTGGCCAAGGCTCGCTCAATGACATGCCCTACACAAGCCGCGCACGCGTGCTGATCTCGGGACTCGGCGCCGACGAGCAACTGGGAGGATATTCGCGGCACCGCGAAGCGTTTCGGCACGGCGGCTGGACCCGTCTCGTGCAAGAGGTAAGAAGGTCCAAGAAACCTTTAAAAAAGTAGAGAGAAAAAAAAAAGCAAGTCAGCAGGGGAACTGATGGAAGCAGACGCAACTGGACGTGGACCGCATTGCGACGCGCAACTTGGGCCGCGACGACCGCATCATTTCTGACCATGGCAAGGAAGCCCGCTTCCCGTTCCTGAGCACGCACGTGATCACGTACCTGTGTGGCCTGCCGATCGCGCTCAAAATGGACATGACACTGGAGCGCGGCGTTGGCGAAAAGCGCCTGCTGCGACGCTTGGCACACCGACTCGGCCTGGTGCAGGCGAGTCAGCAGTGGAAGCGTGCAATTCAGTTTGGAGCCAAGACGGCCAAGATGACGGGTGCCACGCGCGCAGAAAAGGGTCAGCATAAACTCTCCTCTACCTAACCGTTCGATATGTGCATTTGTGTGATATATATATATATATAGGTTATAGTATAACTATATTTAATTATTCACCTATCTCTCTATCAAGTATAGGGTGTATGTAGTCAGGGCTTTTATCCACATCATAATATTTGCACTGCTTCTTGGTAGATGGCCTTGCGGACCTCTTGCCGCAACATTTCGATCGTCTCCGAACGTTTCGTGAACGTAACTGGACTACAAGGGAAGACGATGATATGAGTGCCTATGGAGACTTAGCGCACGCTGAGTACGTACCTTCCATCCTTAATGTGGATGGTCTCGATCGGCAGGAGGAGTCGGGAAGTACCTTAAACATGAGCTGCTGAGTGCCAGAGATCACAGGAGACGAGGAAATGGGGACTTACTTGTCAGGAAACAGCCTTCCCAGATGCCGGCACGTGCGTCTGACAATTTGGGGAAGACCCACTCGATGGGTATCTTTTCTCGCTCGCACACAGTCATGACGATTTTCATGACGGTGCCGAGCAGGATATGATTGAGCGGAGCACACACGAGCCGCGTCGGGTGGTCACACACCGCAAAAAAGTTGGACGCCATGCCCTCATAAATATGGCCATCCGCGTCGGTCAAAATGACTTCGTTGATATCGGTCGATTTAGCGCGTTCGAGGCCAGCGCGATCTCTGTGGGTATTTCTTAGTGCCTTGCCATGAATGGAATCAGGATGATATCATGCGTACCTAACCCATTGGGAGTCCTTGACAACCGGCGATGCGCGGGCTTTTTCCTCGGTAGCAACGTGCACGTAAGCATCTGGCGGAGGAGCATGGAGCGGGCTGAGATGCGCCCAGCAACGCGGCGTGTTGATCTTTTTTTTTTTCGTTTAAAGTTTAATACTCTTTCTGTTGGAACGACGACGATATTCGTTTGCTTGCCTTGAAGTCATAGGCAATGAGCACTGAAACTTTGGCTTCCTGGTCGGGGTAGCGTTGAAGAAAAGCGCGCAGACCATTACGTAGCAGGTCTTTCAGGGTTTGGGCGAGAGTGTCGGTGTCACGAAAAGGCGCGAGTTTGTCGGTGACGTCGGCTGACTCGGCAGCGTGTGCGGGAAAGGTCATGAGCGACAGGGACGTCGTCAGCCGCTTCACATGAGACGAGAAGGCAACAATGGAGGTTCGGTCGAGGGTGCGCATGCCCGTGTAGGCACCTAAACAGCAATGCGCGTATGAGTATTACAAGCCCCTCTCTCTTCTTGCAAGGAGACACACACACACACACACACACACACACACACACACACACACACACAGGGTGTATGTGTATGTGTGTGTGTATATGTATGTGCGTTTATGTGTGTTATGTGTGTTATGTACCGCGAGGCTGCTGGAGGAGGAATTGGTTGGAATCGGTGTCGGTGTCATTGAGCAGAGGAGGATGGGAGGAGTCGGAGGGCAGCTCGACCGTCACTGACAGACAGAGTGTGAGTTAGAGTTACATTTAGGGTATGCTAGAGAAAGACATACGATTGGCCATAGGATGATATGAATGATGCAGACGGTAATAGAGGCGGAGGTGTTTATTATGTCCGAGAAGGGGTCCTTGGGGTCGTTTGAGGAGAGGAGGGCGCGGTAAAAGCATCCAAAAAAGGTGCACAAGCTGAAATCATGCTGTGTTGCCTTTGAAGAGGGGCAAACTCCCATCTGTTTCAGAAAGCGTATTATCCGTATTACTTGCTCTCCTTTTCTCTTTTCCCGTTCTCTCTTTTTACTTTTTTACTTACTTTTTACTTCCTGTCCACAAATTAATATCTTTTTCTTTTTTTTTTTTCTTTCCTCTCTCTCTCTTTCTCTCCCTATTTCCCTTTTCTTGACCTCTTCCAGAAGAGAAGAAAGAACAACAAAAGAAGAAGAAAAAAGAAAGACAGAAAGAAAGAATACACATAACCATATTCCTTCCCTTCGATTCTTCTCGCCCTTTCCTTTCCCTCTCTGCTCGATTTCCGTTTTTGATTTTCGTTCTCACACAGTTCCTACTACACATATACACGTCCTCTCTTTCTCCCTCACTTTCTCTACTCATTGACATCATCTCCATCATGAACAACATCTCCTTGTCACCCGACGATATGCAGCTCCAAAAGACAACGCGACCCGCGCCTACCTCTCCAGGACGGGTCAAGAAGCGAACAGTCCGGCGCCGTCTGACTACCGTCGCCTCTACCGCACCGAATCTTTCAGCAACAACTGCAGCACCTACCACTTCTCATACTGCTACAGCTACTATATCTAATGCTGCTACTGCCACGGCGACAGCGACTGCTACTGCTACTGCTGCTCCTGCTCCTGCTCCTGCTACTGCTGCCACATCCAATCCCACTCATACTTATACCAATAACAATACTAATGTCAATGCCACCACCAATACCAACATTAATACCACGATGACTACACCTAGTAACATCTCTACTCCATCCACACCTAATACGACCGCCGCCTCTAATATTAATTCAAGCACAAACACCACTCGATCTGCACTTCATCACCCCGCTCATCCTATCACGACAGGTAAAAAAAAAAAAATCAATTTCCGGAGGATCAACGAAACGACGCAGGGCATGCATAATTTATTTATTTATTTTCTTTTTTTTTTTTTTTTTTCTAGATTTTTTAACATGTCTGCCTTATGAGCTAGCGTCGCACATTTTGTATTTTATGGACCTAAAGACACTCGTGAGCATGTCAGGCGTGTGTCGCGCGTGGTACATGCTGTCGCGGAGCAGTGACGTCTGGCGCCGACGCTATAGCGACATGCACTGGCGCGTCGTGTCACCGCTGATGGCCGATTGGCATTATGTGTACAAGCAACGCCACCAGCTCGAGAAACGATGGTCGCACGGCCAAGTCATCACGCACTATCTGCTCGGCCATGCCGATGGCGTCTATTGCCTCCAGTTCGACGAAGATCTGATCGTCACCGGCTCGCGCGACCACACCATCAAATGCTGGAGCATGGCTACCTACGAGTGTGTCCGGACTTTACGCGGTCACACCGCCAGCGTGCTCGCGCTGCAGTACAACTATCCCACTTTGGTTTCAGGCTCCTCCGACACGACCATCCTTGTCTGGGACATGCGTCTCTGTCAACCCGTCCGGCAACTCCTGGTAAGTCACCTGACTTTTGCGTCATTCTGCATACTCAAAGTCGGCTTTCAGGGCCATACCGCAGGCGTGTTGGACGTTGCGTTTGACGCGCGCCATATTGTCTCGTGCTCCAAGGATCAGACGGTGCGCGTGTGGGACATGGAATCTGGGGCCTTGCTGCGCACGATCGCGGCTCACACTGGGCCGGTCAATGCGATTCAACTCCAGGGCGACCACATTGTCTCGGCATCCAGCGACCACCTGATCAAAATGTGGGATGTGCACACTGGCCGGTTGCTGCGCGAATTCCGTGGCCACACCGGCGGATTGGCATGCGTCCAGTACGACGGCTCCCGCATTGTCAGCGGATCGAGTGACAAGAGCATCAAAATTTGGGACGCCCAGACGGGTCAATGCGTCATGACGTGTACCGGCCACGAAGCCCTGGTCCGGACCCTCCACTTTAATGACGACAAAATTGTGAGCGCCAGCTACGACCAGAGTATTAAAGTCTGGGACATGAGGTAAAAGGAATAGACGAAGCCCCGCACAAGAGAGAGACAGGCTCCACTCACACATATACGTACGCACCACGCTCTACCTGTTTGCGATAGATCTGGGCAATGCCTTCTCAATTTCCCAAGTGGGCATACCAGCTGGGTATTTGACGTGCGGTTTGACAAGAATCGCATTGTCAGGTAAGCTCTTATGCGCATAAAAAGTCATTTGACATGGATACTCACCCTTCCTTTATGTAGTGCCAGCCAGGATAACAGTGTGCTGGTGATGGACTTTTCGACAGGGTTGGACACCCGGTACTTTTCATAGAAAACAGCCCAATCATGATTTTATACATAGCCACCTCGACTGATTCATTTCCGCCCCTTCCCCCAAGATTCGTTGACACGAACACACATCGCACCCCCGCCCGGATCTCCTAGTCTGAATTTATTCGTAATCCATCCAAAGTACACAACACACACAACACACACACAACACACACATAGGCGCTAGCAAATACTTTTACATCTTTACAGCCCGCTCACGCGCTTAACAGCACACCGGATACCCTTACCCCTTTGAAGTTTTCCCTTTTTATCGCTCTTATTATGCATCGTTGATCCTGTTTTTTCTTTTCAGCTGTTCTTTTTTTTTTTTTTTCCTTCTAATAATCCTAATACTAATAACACGCACGGGCCCTCTCTCCACTACACACATGTATTCCAAAGCATGTGAGCCATATATACTTTCGGCTGACAGAAAGGCACATCAAGCACAGTGACGAAATCAAATACCGAGACAGATCCGTCAAAAGGTGATCCCTATCAACTTGACATCGGTACTCTGTCACAGAGCACACTTAACCAGTTGGTTTTTTTTATTTTTTATTTTTTTGATCATCCCATTGTCCACTCCTCGGCTCAAATCATCACTCCCCTTTTTTCTTTTTTTCCTCTATTTCCCGCGTTTGGAGCCGGATGTTGTTTCGGTAACCTAACCACGTCGCTAACAAGAGACGAAAAGGGCTTCTCTTTTCCTTTGTCATCTCTACGAGAGCTTTGTCACGTTGCGCGCGACCCCCCTCTCCCGTTACTATTTCTTTCCTTCTTCCTTCGTTGACGAAAAATACCTTTTTTTCGCTTACCTCTCTCTTTTACTTTCTTTTTTCACACAACTACTTCTCCTCCATTAGTCTTTCCTTTATATCAATGTATCAGCAGGATCTCTTGGCACTCCTTGCCATTCAACAGCCCAGCTCGGATGAGGTCGTCTGGCCCTCATCACCCACGCCCTCGTCATCCACCAGTGCCGCCGCAGCGGCGGCAGCAGCGGCGGCGGCGGCAGCAGCTGCACACCACCATCATCAAGTGCACCCGCCCCAGCATCAGCATCAGCATCAGCAGCAAGGACAAGGAGGTCATGAGCTGGATATGATGCTGAATAAACAGATGTATGATCCTCGGTCACCGACATTCCTTTACAATAACAACGGTGGCTCCTCCTCGTCTTCGTCGTCCACCATCAGCAGTGCAACACATCCCAACTCGTGGGCGCGCACGCAGGCGCAGGTCGCCTCGTCCACTGTCTCTTCCGCCTCACCCACCACCGCCGCTACCACTGCTACCCCAACCACTGCCACCACTGCAGCCGACTCCGTGGTGATGAGCTACGAAGGTACTAACGAACAAGAAAAACGAAATCATAAAAAAGAAGGGTCGGCTCATATCAGGATAGCAGATTTCTTAAATGGTTACTTGAATAACTATCAGGACGGCTATCCAGTGATCGAAAACCGGCGCCACTCGGTGCCCAATGTAATGATGCAGCACCCTCATCCCTCTTCTCTCCAGCATCAGCAGCAGCCACAGCAGCAACAACAGCATGCCCCGGCGCAGGCGCCGTCAGGCTCGCCTTACCCGTCGCCACACGAAGCGGCATACCCACCTCGCCAGCACCGCCAGTCGCTGCCGACGACTTTGCACAACACGCTGCGCGTTCCATCCGCCACGAACACCAAGAAACGGATGATCAGTGACACCCACGACGACGACGACCTCCTCGACGATGACCGGCTCGCGTATCCGGCTCCTCCCCGCCTGGACACGGACGACCCGAGCGCCGTGCCCCGACGCCAACGAGGGCGCTACGACGGCGACGAGTACACGCCGCGCTGGGCGCGGTATCAGGGCCAGCTCAAGGAAGGCTACTGCAACCACTGCCGCCCTGGCAAATGGCTCCAGCTCAAAAACTCGGCGTACTGGTACCATAAGCAATTCTTTCATGGTATCTCGAGCGTGAGCGGCCAGCGGTTCCTCGAGCCGCTTGAGCAGCGCGCCGGTGAGGGAGGCGTCGTCGAAGGCCTGTGCCACCAGTGTCGCCAATTTGTGCCCATCTGCAATGCCAAGCGCAAGACGTCCGTGCTGTGGTACCGCCATGCTCACAAGTGCCACATTTACGACAAACCCAGACCGCAGCAGCAGCAGCAGCACCCTAATCAACAACAACAGCATCAACAACAGCAGCAGCACCAACAGCAACAACACAGGCCGATCAAGCGGATGAAAAAGTACGCGTCTTAAGTCCTTGAGCGCGTGTCCTACTTGCTTTCGTCTGCTTGTTCCATGACCTATAAGCCACTGGTTTGCTTTAATCACTTTCTACCTTGTTGTTATGCCTACGATACAGACTCCAAACTCCCTATCTTTGCAACGATATCTTCCTTTTTTTTCCTGGGAACAAAGATTTTTTTTGAAAAAAAAAATAAAAACCGATAATACACAAGAGATTTGAATCATATATTACACGGAATGGCGGGCTAGCGTAAGCAGAACAAGGGAGAGGCTGAAATGTATGGGAGGGATGCGGGGGGTCAGTGGGTGTTTTACGATGTGGCAAAGCATTTTTTTTCTCTTCGATTTTTATACGGCGATGGCGGGCGCCTGGGTAACGGGCTGAGCCATGGCAGGCGGCTCGTCAAAGACATGGGTAAAGAAAGGGTGGCGTAGGGCCTCGTGGGCGGTGATCCGTTTGGCCGGGTCGTGGACAAACATGCAGCGCAGGAGCGCGAGGAGGTGCTTGTTGAAGAGCGAGACGTTTGGGTCGAGGAGGCGCTGGAGGGGGGTGATGAGGTGGCGCGGGGCAGGGTAGAGCAAAGTGCCGTCCGCCCGAAACAGGCTCTGGATATCGTGCTTGGCGTTACGGATGAGGCGGGTGGGCATGGTTTTGCCGAGGGCATACTGCATCAGCGCCAGATGCTCTTGGTTCTCGTGGGTTTGGAAATACGCCTCACCGGTCACGAATTCGACGAGCACACAGGCAACCGACCAAATATCGCAGGGGAAGGACCAGCCAATGCCGAGGATGATCTCAGGCGCGCGGTAATGCCGGGTCGATACCACGGTCGAGTGGTACTCGCTCTCGAAGGTTGCTGAGCCGAAATCAATGAGCTGAATCGACGTGTTTTCGAGCCGTAAGCCGCCCCCGCTGTTGGGCCGGCTGCGATTGTCCATCAGCATCAGATTTTCGGGCTTGATGTCGGTATGAATCAGGTTCTGGTCGTGCAAAACTAAAAGAGGAAAAGGCGCACACACGCACACACAAAAAAAAAAAAAAATTGGGCGGGTCAGTCCTTCCTTTTAAGCTTTTTTTTTGTTTTTTTCATCGTTTCCTTACATGCAACACTCGTCAGCAGTTGCTGAGCCATGTGTTGAACATGGGCGTGCGGAAAACCTCGAAAGTCGTTATTTTTCAGAAAGTCAAAGACAGACGCCTTTAAAAGGTCAAACACCATGCAGACATGGTCCCGTTCCGTGAAGGCATGTCGCATCTGAATGCATTTGCTAGAAAAGAAGAGTGTCGCTTGTTAGTAAAACGGAGGTGCACCCTATTTCAGTAGTAGTTACTAGAGGTTGGTGGGGTCTCTTTCTTTGAGTCTTTGCAGAACGCGGATCTCGACCTTGCCGGCTTCCTTATATTTTGGTACGGCACGGATGATCTTGACGGCATAGCGGGTATGGGTAAACACATCGTGGCACTCGAGGACCTTGCCAAAGGTGCCCTTGCCCAGTTCCTTGATTGTGAGGTCTGAAAATAGCAAGTCAGTTCCATATTATATGTACATACGTGTGCGTGTCTCAAGGAATGGAAGGTTCACTTACATCGGTTGCATAACTTGTCGTTGGGTTTGAAAACATAATGGCCATCTTTATCCACCCGTTTCACGGCAGCGGACGAAGAGGAGGAGGCTGATTTGTTGTGCCGCCCACTTGCGGATGTGTCATCATCCACGCGAGCAGGATCATCTGTAGAAAATGAACGACGCAATGGGGGGGTGGAGCAAATCATTGTCAGTTCCTTCAACATGTGGTAAAACTGTATCGACTTACTTTTGCGCCGCTTGGCCCTTTGCGGATGATTTACAGATTTGGCTTCTTGCTTCCGCTTTGCCCTTGCATTCGGCGCAGAGTTCTCTTCCACCGCAGGCGAGTCTTCAATCACAATGACTTCGGTAGGATACCCGTTCTTGTAGAATTCGGCTTGCCAGTCCGTCGCTCGCGGCCGACGGGGCATCGGTCTTGCGGGATGTTCTGCACTGGTTATTGTTGCAGCAGTGGTTGTTGTTGCTGTAGCAGCCATGGCTCGTGGGACAATAGGAGTGGTAATAGCAGTGGTAGTGGTAGTAGCAGTGGGGGGTGCGCACATAGAAAGTGACGACAACGCGAGCTTATAAGAGACGGGGACAAGGGTATGTCAGTGTTTCCTCTCTCTTTGTATGTGGGTGTCTCTTGCGATCACGCAAGATGAATGGCGGAAAGGGCGATGAGCAAGACCGGAAGGAAAAGGTCTGACGGAACGAAACCTGAGAAGAGAGGAAGAAAATGAAAAGAGAGGGAGAGGGAAAAAGATAAAGCAAAAGAAAAACGAAAGGCGAACCTTTTTGGAGTGCGAAGGGAAAGCTAGAAAAAAATATGCGTCCGTCTTTTGGTGTTCCCCCAAACCCTCACACACACACACACACAAACCCCCCTTCCTTGTCAAAAGACGGTTAGGTGGGCGTGTGGGTGCGGTGCGTTGTGAGAAAAAAAAAAAAAAGGAAGATCCCAAGCCAGCTTGCGATAAGCACACAAGGCTGCTTGGCTTTGGAGGATATGGCTTTATTTACCACCCGCACGCCGGTGGGAGAAAAAAAATTACTTCTGGCAAGGAGGAGACGGTGAAAAGGAAACCTGATTATTATGAGACGATGAACATCCAAGGGAGGTTACTTTTGGGGGTTCTACAGACGAGACGCGCGGGAAGCTGTTTCAATGAATTCGCTTGCGTATTTTTCCTTTTTCTTCCTTTTCATATAAACAACAGGAGAAGAACAGCTTCTTTTCATCTCGCCCCAAGCGAACCCCTACACGCAACTGTGGAAAAAAAAAGTTCCCTTTTTCCTCCTTCACGCAAGCATGTAATATGGGTAACGTGTATGTGTATGCGTATGTGGATAGGGTTCATGGGTACGTAAGGTTCCCGCGTGCACGCGCACAAGTGAAAGGATAGGCAAGCGGTGGACCAATAGGCAAAGGCAACGACGACGCACGTCCTTCATCATTACCCTCTTCATTGACCCTTGCTATTGGCCCTAGCACTCAGAAATGGCTGCACCTCGTTTAAATCTGGCCAACCTCAACAATGAACTAAAAAGTGAAAGTGCATGCAGGCTTGTTGTTGTTGTTTGGCCTGCTATTGCTGCTGGCGTGGAAGAGGATGGGGCTGCTAAATGCGAATTCTACGTATCATCACACCTATTACTGTGTTCTGGTAATGGAATAAATCTCCGTGTTTACTCCTTGCTTTGATCTTTTTTTTTTCCTCTCATTTCTTTGATCATTTTCGAGTATCATGGTGCATCTATTCGAAGCCCACGGTGTCTCTATGCGATTGCCCGAAGGCCGCTGGCTGTTTCGGGATATCGACATCCGACTCGACAAGGGCGAAGTGCTCGTGCTCCAAGGCGCGAGTGGCACAGGGTACACACCCCCCACGATCCGGCACCCTACCCAGTGACATGGTTTTACGTAGGCTCATACCCAGTTTAGGAAAACCACACTACTCAAGTGTCTTTCTGAGCTGATTCCTTATACCGCGGGCGAGTGTCTGTTGCGGGGCAAACCACCTGCCGAGTATGGCATCCCGCGCTGGCGGGCCAAAGTCATGTATGTGCCGCAACGGCCGACGGCTCACCCTGGCACGCCGCTCGATCTGTTTCGGACTGTTCGCAAGTTTTCGAGTCAAAAAGAAAAAAAGCACATCGGGAACCCGGTGGAGATTGGCATGCAATGGAACCTGTCCGAATCCCACTTCAATGAAAAGTGGGCTAATTTATCCGGCGGCGAGATGCAGCGCTGTGCGCTGGCCGTCGCCGTCGCATTTCATCCTGAAGTACTTTTACTCGATGGTCCGTGCGCGCAGACGTCTGTTTCTTCCCGGATAGGGATACTGATACTTGTATTCTGTGTCTATGTTCTATAGAACCTACGTCCGCACTCGACCAGGACTCGGCCGAGAAAGTCGAGCATGACTTGAAGAAATACGCCTGCATCTGGATCACACATGACGACGAACAAGCTCGGCGCGTCGAGACACGGCGGATTAGTCTAAAACGGCACCCGGCTCCAAACGAAGAAGGATACGACGAAGAGCAAGAGCAGTACGCTAATCGCGATAACGAGGACCAGCGTATCAGTATGAACAATAACCACAACAGCAACAATAATTAAGTTAGACGGGCAGGCGATCTGTAACAGATGGTCGGCGAAAAAAAATTTCGGCCACTAATACGGATGTGGCCAGATACCTCTGTGTAATGAAGTAATAACGTGTGTACCCAATAGTTAGCGTTGTCCATCGAATTTCGATACGTTAACTTTCGCACCTGGAATCCCACCATTATCTCTTTATTTGTGAAGACATTATAAGGAGTTTCATCATTTCAGTGTCTTGAGTCATACAATTACTAGACGGGCGCCCCAAAAACGACGTGTAAGCTATAACTCGGTTTCGATATACTCTTTACATGTGGAAGTGATTGATGCAATGGGGTAAGCAAAGCAAATTAAGGGCCTTCAGCTGAGTCTCATGTCGACGATCTCAGTCCAGTTTATAAGCTTCTCACGGATATACTTGATAATAGTGCTGCTTTTTGGGATCGTCAGGGCCGGTGGCGGTTGATGTTGTATCCTTTGAATATGGATGGATAGCCCCCAGCTTTATCTTTTCAGGAGTTCCTTTTCATAAAAATTTTTTCTCTTTTCTCCTGAAAGCACAAATATGAGCATTAATGGTGAACTATCTGTGCAAAGTATATTAAGAAAACGGCGAGAAAAACTTAGAATGCGGAATGCTGCCGTCGCGCTCACCATCACCCAGAATATCCTTGAATTTATTTTTAGAGCCTCGATACCTTATTGATCGAAACCTTTGAGGGAAGACAAGAACCAAGTGACAGACTTCTCGCCTAAGAGACACAGGTTCAGAAAAGACCTTGAATTGTTATTTGAAGATCCTGGTGATAAAGAACTGTCGCGTGCTTTCGTACTGTAGTACCAACGTGGAGATGGAATCTCAGAGTGACGGACAGATATCAGCATATCTATAAAGGCGAATTATTCTATAATATGAACGTCCCAAGTACGGATATCCTTGTCGTGAACGATAAAGGAGTTAAACATCATACGTACATAAACGAAGATACACTTTCATATATAAAGCTTATTTGTACAGCCATGAGCCTAGAAGCACTTTGTTCCTGCACAGTTACTCTTTACGTACCAAGTCAAATGCTATACGCTTGTAATACTTAGTACATGAAGGGCGTCGAGATAGTTTCCGGCGGAAGCTGCGCCATACCGGTTAAATTAATGGGTGAGGGGTATAGTGCGTCGAATATGCAGCCGTATCTGCAAAAAAAAATGAGCACATTATCACATTAGACTCATTTCCTCCAAAAGAAGCTATCATAGTATAGGCGCGAACACAAATGGTGGGAGGTCAGTGATACTCATGTTCATGTTGTGCACTTGCAGTGATGTCGTTTGGGAAAGAGTCGAACGGGTCAAGTGGATGAGTGATATGCGAAGAGGGTGATCGATGTTCCTGTTAGCACTATGGCACAGGTGGAGAACGGATAACAGGAAAACGTATCCTTATCGCAGCGAGTGGGTGAAGTATTTGTCATTAAAGCATTGCAGCTCTTCCTTTTTATTTTTTGTGATTGATCGTCTTTTCAGGAGCAGTCTTTAGGGGCCTGAAGCAGAGTACACAGATGGGACGTGATGCGGTTCACATTCGTCGGCGCAGGCGCTTTGCTACATGTGAGCTTTTCGCAAGTTCTTTGTATGTCTCACTTGGCGCTCTTCAGCTCCTAATTGACGCCCACCACACAAAAGCCACGGTATCTTTTCTACAGTTATTTTCACACACGACCCTCTTTTACAGTGATTTTTTGATAGACTTGTCGTGTCTTGAGCGCGTACGAGTGCAGCAGTCGCTTACTTCGGTAGATGAATAGTAAAGGATTGAGTGGCAGTCGGTATTGCTAAGTGGGAATTGGTACAAAAGTGATTGTTTTACTCATGTTTTAGAAATGGATGAGGCTGTCAAATATTGGTAATGTTTTATTGCGACTTGTGCCAGTATTCCCGAGAAACCAGGCCTCATTGCGACTACATACCTATCGAGGCCTCTGGACCCTCCAAAGATGAATTGGAGCAGCGTTTCGTTCTCGTCCTGTGATCTTTTCTCGCCATGAATTTTGCATCTTGTTATGAAAGCAGAGGGTAAAGGTCACTTCCACCTTTCAGTCTCCCTCGACTGATTGGATCAGGTACCCAAGGGTTGCTGTCAAAATGGGATGTATTTAAAACGTATAGCAGCCATTTGTTTAGCGTACAATGCTCCAAACCCCGTAGAAGATAAGTTGCAATATCAATAAAGTATGTGACCATTGTCAACGCGTACGCAGGACATGTGCAACCATTTGGTTACACTTTCATATGACTCAGCCGATCATAGTAAGGACTGCAGGAACGCAACGAGTGAGCCGATGGCCAACACACCACAATAATAGCCGCACATATGCGGCCTACAATGACAGACATAGCTTCTAGCACAAAAGAATGAGACGATATATTTATTCCTCGCTTTCGTTATCGTTGTCGCGTTCAAGAGCGGGACGCAACAACTTGAAATGGCCTATAAAAGAAAAAAAAAGAAAAAGGAATGAGACAAGCGTAAAGGCTAGTTTTCAGCCTGCTTACTCTGGGTGATCTCAGCCTTGGTGCGCTGGATACCCTCACGGTCAGTGAAGTCGTTGTAGCGAAGCTGACCCTCGACATAGACAAGGTCACTAGCAAAGTGTGAGTCACTGGAGAAGAGACACGCAAGATAGACTCACCCCTTCTTGACCTTGCTGGGGAGCCACTCGGCCGAGTTCCACGACGAGATGCGGTGCCATTGCGTACGCTTGATCAGGTTACCTGTGTATATAAAAAGGCACAGGTGAATAAGGAGACACGGTGGTAGGGGGTGCGCGTCGTACCCTCTTTGTCAGGGCGGGTTTCGGAGGTGGCAACCGTGTAGTTGACAACACGACGATCGTTACCAACGTCAGTCACGCTGGGATCGGCGCCAACGCGACCAATCAGCTGGATCTTGTTGACTACAGAATGCGTCAGTCAATCATTATTCTGTCATGGCAATTCAAGGGGACGTACGATCCAAGCGCGCAGCCGAGCTGGAAAAGCACTACTCATAATGTCAGGCAACGAATTCATAGCAAAGGTTGTGTATTCAAAGGAGCAGTGCTTACGCGCTTGGCGCCAGTGTTAAGAGCAAGTGTGCGAAGCATTTTAGAGAGAAAAGAACAAATAAAGAGAATTGATTAGGCGGCCCCGCGCTTTGAGGAAGACCACAAAAATTTGGCACCCGTTACGCGTAAGCTCAGCCAACCAAGCAGGTGGACATGTCACCCTGCATTGCTTTACAGGCGACACAGTATTTTTGCTGATTATGTATGTACATTTACATGCGTCTCTTATGGGCTAGTGTGTCTACTGTACTGTATGTATAGTATGGCATTAACTCCAGATGAGTACCATGGGATATACTCTTATCAGGTTTTTATGACACATCATGCTCCTTGTTTGTTAAAAACAAAAATAAAAATAAAAAACATACTGCACACAGCTATGCTGGACTGCTCAGGTACCTAGTGCGCGCCATGACTACATATTTGTAATGCGCACGACACTTACTCTTGATAAGCAAGATGTAGCAGCAAATACCCATAAGTATCGAGCGGCTGAGCTATGGTACGGTCATCTTCAGCTGTAAGAGCATACATGAGTGTCGGCAAGAGCTCACAGTGGCACCTTCGCGCTGAAACTGGATATAATATAATATGTATACATAGTTCTAGTATGTAATAGCTATTATTACATCAGATATGAAAGTGGAATAGTCTTTAAAAAGCAGAGCTGGCAAGAGAAAACAGGAAAAACAACAAAGCAGAGAATTTGCAGTGAAATCGCATTCAGCTGGCACGCACGAATTTCAATCCCCGTCGAACAAGAGCCCTTCTCTCTTTCTTTGCTCTCAAGTAATCATGTCATTAGCCGGCTACTTGTTCGGCAACGTAGACGAGCAAGGTCGTCTCGACACCGACCTCGACGAGGCATGTTGCTCTCTTCTTTGAAAAGTATATCAATGGCTGAACTGACCCGTCTCGTTCTATTTTGTTATAGGAATTGCGCGAATCGTTGCAGCAGGTCGATTCGGGTGTCTTTTCCAAGATCTTTAATACGGATACGTTTGGACTTGCGCAGTCAGCCGAAGACGACCTAGACGACGAGAAACAGCCGCAAAAACTACAAGCGCAGCAGCAACCCACGGTACATGCTTCCGATGCGATCGATTACTCGGATTTCAACGAAGCCGTGCCCGATGACCAGATATTCTCTGAAAAGTACTACCGGCGTGGCATGTCTGCGATGCAGACCCAGGCCACGCCTCGTTCTCGGCTCCGTTTTGTGAGCGATAATTATGACGATGAAGAGGAAGAAGAAGCAGTCGACGAGACACAGAAAGCGCAAGCACAAGCACAGGCGCAAGCACAGGCGCAAGCACAGGCGCAAGCACCCTCGGTGCAACTGCCGTCCAACATACCCCCGAGCATGCTTGCCATGTTTCCTCCACAACAACAGCAACCACAGCCACCGCCCGCACCAGCAAAGCCGGTCGACGTCAAGGAGCTCTTTCCCGCATTTGAGCGCGACAAGATCCTCAAGTTCTCCGACATTTTTACGACCCATCTGAAGCGACCACCCAAGTTGCAACCTCACAAACGGATCATCTTTGGTGACGGCTACGAGTACGAAGTCGAGCGTGATGAAAAGGTGGCCTTCTCCAAGGCAAAAAAGCTCGACCGGATTCGGTGGGATGCGAACCGCGCACAGACGAAGCGACGGCGCTTGGATATCCAGGAAGAACGCATGGAAAGCGAGAGTGAGAGCGAAGGCTCCGTCTACTCGTACCATGACGAGGAGGATAAAGTAAGTCAGTTACAAAGAAGATTTTCAGGTTACTGATCAGGGACTACTAGGTGGATGTTCGCACCCCGCCACGCGCTGTGAGTGATGATCGCCTGTACCATTCGGTCATGCTGGAGCACTGGGAAGATCAGATCGACTGGGGCGGTCCGTCCGAGGATGAAAACATGAGTAGCGATGGTGAAGTCGTGCTTTGCCATACAAATCAGGAACTGGATAATGGAGACTGGCTCGACGCTGTCATCTGGGACCGAGAGAAGCCGTCGCAGTCGTACATGAAGATCTCCTTGGACTTGAACGACCCTCACATGTTGTTTGACTGTGAGGAAGTGGAGGCTACCAAAGCACAGATGGTCGAAGCGAAGCAAGTCAAGAAGGGCCGCAAGCCCCTTCCCAAGCCCTTACCCAAGGTAAATTCATGTGTGTATCTCAAAATATCGGTTATCATTGATCATATCTGGTTTAGATTCCCATCATTTACAGCACGGACGATGAGCCGCACAACAAGCTGCCTCTGAACCGCTTCAACCTGTCAAACGACAAATTTTACGACTCGCATTACACAGGCCGCTTGGTCCGCGTGCGCCAAACGTTTGGCCAACTCGTGGTTCAACATGCGCTGCCTGCCCTGCGGTTGCATCCGCAATTGGTAAGTCCAGATGAAATGAAAAAGAGGTAATAGACAGCTCATACGATGCCTAGTACAAAACTCGGCTCTCCAAAGCCGAACTGCGATCCTTCCACCGGCCTTTGTTCCAAATCCCGGTCAACACCGATATCCACTTCTCACGAGTCAAAATTAGCAAAAAGAAGAAGAAAGACAAGAAAAAGGGCTACGTGGACGCGATGCGTAGTACCAAAGATCTTAGTCTCAAGGACAATGCGCCGTTTGTCCTGCTTGAATACTCAGAGGAGCACCCGCCCATTATCTCAAATGTCGGTATGGGCACCCTCATTATCAACTACTACCGTAAAACAGAGCCCAAGGATGAGCACGTGCCCTCGGTAAGTGTTAAAGGCAGAAGGCGTTTCTCGACTTTACTCATTGTCTATCTAGAGCGATATTGGTGAGCCGTTTGTGCTGGATATAGGCGACACATCACCGTTTATGAACTTTGGCAACGTCGAGCCCGGAATGACCATACCCGTTCTGTACAATAATCTGATCCGAGCCCCCCTATTCCGCCAGGACGTGCACCCCACCGACTTTTTGCTCGTCAAGAGCACTTACAAGGGCACCACTAAATACTACATCCGCGAGATCCCTGCCATCTTTGTTGTCGGCCAGACCTACCCTGTCCAAGAAGTGCCCGGCCCGCATTCGCGAAAGGTTACGACGACCATCAAAAACCGTCTGCAGGTCGCCGCCTACCGCATCATCAAGAAGAACCCATTGTACCGTCTGAAGATGAGCAAGCTCGCAGCCAAGTTCCCCGAGTACTCGGATATCCAAATTCGTCAGCGTCTCAAGGAGTTTTTGGAGTTCCACCGTCGCAGCAAGGACGGTGGCGGTGGCTACTGGAAGACGCGGGGCGGTGGCGAGCCCCCGAGCGAAGAGGACCTGCGCAAGATGGTCACACCCGAGATGGTGTGTCTTTACGAGAGCATGCTCGTCGGCGAGCGGCACTTGCAGGACTTGGGTTACGGCGATGTGAACGACGATGAGGAAACGGGCGAGGGCGACTCCAAACTAGAAGTGGAGCAGCAGCTCGCGCCGTGGTTTGCGACGCGTAACTTTATCAATGCCACGCAAGGCAAGGCCATGCTGAAGCTCTATGGCGCGGGTGATCCGACGGGTCGTGGTGAAGGTTTCAGTTTCATTCGTGTCTCGATGAAGGATATCTTCTTGCGCGCAGGCGAATCGGCCGAGGAAAAACTGGCCCAGATTGAGGCCCGGCCCAAGAGTGCCCATCGGTATAATGTAGCCGAGCAGCAGCAGATCTATCGGGAGGAGATTGCACGTATCTGGAAAGCTCAGTTCGACGCGCTCTCGAGCAAGACCGAGCCGGAATTATCCGACCACGAAGGCGAAGGCGAGGAGGGTGATGAATTGTCGCGCGACGTCGATCATGCCGACAGTCCTTCCACGGTAAAAGCAAAAATTTGATATTTGTGTGTGGCTCCTGAGTAAACCCAACTCACACCCCCCTTTTTTGTCTAGATCGCCTCTCCTGCGCCATACGGACGACGCTATGATCGTGCCATGTCGGTGGACGACGACGAGGTCTCCGTGACAGGCAGTCTCAGCTCCCGAACGAGTTACCATCTCAACAACCCCAACAAGTATCTCGTCATCCGACGCCTGATTCGACAAAAGAATGGCGAGAAGACGTGGCAGCAGGACGTCGTGCGCGACCCGGTCGTTATCAAGTCGTACCTGCGGCAGCGCCAGATGATCGAGGAAGAAGCGACGAGTGCGGAAGCGCTGGAGCCGACGGATGATGTGGAAAAGAACGCGCGCATGAAGAAGCGTATCCAGGACCAGCTCGCCAAGCTCAAGCGCAACGCGGAGAGGCGACGTCAACGGCAGTTGGCCAAGCAGGCTGCTCTGGCCGAGAACCCGGTGCTGGGTCTGATCCGTGGCAAACGCGAAGGCGCGATGCGTCGCTGCGGTAACTGCGGTCAGCTCGGCCACATGAAGACCAACAAGAACTGCCCAATGTTCCATGTCATGAACAACCTCAACAAAGAGAAGGAGGCCAAGGAAAAAGAAGCGGCCCAAAATGGAAAGGAGAAGGAAAAAGACAACACCAGCAATGGCGACACAGCAGGTGCAAGCGCGACCGGCAGCGAGACGCCGGTGGAGTGATGAACTCTCTTTCTCTCAGCATGGTAGTATATAGTACACACATCTATATGCGTTATCCAGCATGACATATCCCCATTGGTGTTTTGCAGATGTACCGCTATGTATAGTGGGATCGCAAAGCACACACACTTACACACACACACACACACACACAAGCACGCACGCACGCACATATATTAAAAAGCATGTTACTCTAGCCTTTTCTCGTTTTCTTTACCTGCTCTACGTTGTGTCTGACAGGACGTGTATATGTATATATTACAGTAATCTATTAATTCAGGAAGCCGGAAAGTAGGTTTAGTGGCGCGGATATTTCCTGAAAGTGTGGAAAAGCTTTGGAAAATAAAGACGCCCTGAATCATCCTGTCTTTTGTCTCATTGGAGAGGATATTGTAATCATTGGAGTTCCTTCTTTCTTTTGCGCATTTGAATCTGAGCTTCGTTTGCTGACTCAGTGGCAGCAAGTGAAATGCGTCAAAAAGTAGCCGGGACTTCAAATTTCACTAACAAGGTTTCCGTCTAGGGTATGGGTAAATTTTTTATGACATCCTGATTTTCGTCATGGCACAAGAAGTAGGGCAGTTTTTTCATAACTCGAGTTGGGATAAACAAGTTATCCGTGGAGAAAAGTCTGCGTTACGCGAGATAGAGAAAAGTGACTCGAGTGCAATCGCGCTATTGTCAGTAATAAAGCACAGATGGATGTGTGGAGAAAGGGGTTCATCCGATTGGCGGGGATGACAAATGGGGTTGCCTTTTTCCCACAATGCATATAAAAGCGATCCACGGGTTCACAAAGACGTCACTTGCATCTTTTTCGTTTCTCTTTTCTTTTTGTCAGAAAAACAAACATGTCGACGTCGCAGAAGCTCGTTCAGTTTGGCAAACAGCACATCGCCCGTGGTATCGGCCGTAGCACTGAGCTCGTCATCGAGCGCGGTCAAGGCTCGTATATCTACACCGTCGAGGGCAAGAAATACCTCGACCTCACCACCGGTAAGGAGTAGAATAGGAGCGATAAAAGACGCGTTCGGGTAAACTCATAGGCACATAGGTATTGGTGTCACCAACACGGGCCATTGCCATCCCAAGGTCGTCAAGGCTGTGCAGGACCAGGCTGCGACGCTGACCCACGGTCAGGTCAACCTCTTCTTCCAGAAGCCCCTGCTCGATCTCGTTGAGCGTCTGAAGCCCAAGATGCCCAGCAAGGAGCTCGATACCTTCTTCTTCTGGAACAGTGGTTCCGAGGCTGTGGAGGCTGCTGTCAAGCTCGCCCGTCACGCCACCAAGCGCCAGAACATCATCGTGTTCCAGGGATCGTACCACGGTCGTACGTTCGGCACCATGGCGCTGACGACCTCCAAGACCATCTACAGCGCTGGTTATAACCCGCTCATGCCCGGTGTCCACGTTGCTCCCTTCCCGTACTACCAGCAGTGGGCCGCCTACCGCGCCGACCCTACCCGCTTCACGCCCGAGTGGTGCTCCGAGGAGGCCCTCCACCAAGTCGAGCTCCTGCTCAAGCAGCGCTCTGCGCCCGAGGACACCGCCGCTGTCCTGATCGAGCCCGTCCAGGGCGAGGGTGGCTACGTCGCTCCCCCTGCCAGTAAGTTGAAGGGAAGAATACAAAAGGAAAAGTGGACGCTAAAGATAGCGGCGTATTAGGCTTCCTCAAGGGTCTCCGCGCTCTGTGCGATAAGCACGGTATCCTGATGATCTGCGACGAGGTCCAGTCCGGCTTTGGCCGTACCGGCAAGTTCTTTGCCGTCGAGCACTTTGGCGTCACGCCCGATATCCTGGTCATGGCCAAGGGCATCGCGTCCGGCTACCCTCTCTCGGCCATCGTGTCGCGCAAGGAGATCATGGACAAGCAGCCCCCGGGATCGATGGGTGGTACCTACTCTGGTAACGCCGTCGCCTGTGCCGCCGCCAAGGCTACCCTCGACGTCTTTGACGAGGAGAAGGTCATCGAGAACTGCAATGCCCGTTCCGAGGAGTTCTACTCTGCTTTCCGCGCCAAGCTGCCCGGCATGTTGCCCAAGGGCGTCTCCGTCGACATTCGCGGTCTCGGTCTCATGATCGGTATCGAGTTCCTCGGTGTTCCTGCCGGTTTCGCCAACCAGGTCGCCCAGGAGGCGTTCAAGCGTGATGCCCTCGTCTTGACCACCTCCATCTACGAGACCCTCCGTCTCATTCCCCCGCTCAACATCTCCAAGGAGGACACTGACCTTGCCATCCAGATTGTCCTTGAGAGTGTTGCGGCCGCTGCCAAGTCCCTCTAAATGATCCACGCCGTCATTTTCTTCCCTGTTTGCTTTTTTTCTGCGTTTACCCCACCTTGTACCATCTTTTCCATGCCATTTTTCTTTCCTGTATAATAAAAGCGTGTTGTAATAAAAAATCATTACAGTCAACTAATGTAAGGTTGCTTATGCTGTAAAGTAAGAGAGAAAATACTGTAGTAATGTGGCGTGTGTGTGTGTGTGTGTGTTCATTGGGTGTATGTATGTCTATTTACATGCGGTGTAGAATATTATCCCGTTCGGCAGCCCAGATCGCGAGCATGTCATCCTCCCATTCCTCCTTAGTCACGTGCTCACCGAGATAGGCGTCCGCCCGGAGCCGGTCCGGCACGTCGCCCCATCGCAAGTGCGACCAATCTTCCTCGTATCGGTTGACAGGCGAGGAATCATGAAGCCACAATCCGCTGCGTTTCTGCAGCGCCAGGGCCGGGTATCGTGCCTCGAGTTCGCCCGCGCGGGCCACGGTTTGCTCCACGTCCAGCGTGCGTGGTACATGGGTAATGAGTGAGTGTAATATATCCGCATCCGCCTTGAGAAGCTCCTCGCGCCTTAACAAGGTGATCTGAAGCAGCATGTGAGCGTATGTAGCCAATGTATTTCGCGACATTTACCGCGCTCGAGACGTAGATGGGCATGAGGGGTGTGCTCGAGATGAACAAGTCGAAAAGACGTGCGACTTTGTCGAAGCATGCAATATCATGGCTGAACCAGGTGAGGACCCAACTCAGCGCGTAATAAGGCATGAGGTTGCATCTGAAATTAAGATTCAACACTCGCGCGCCTTTTTCCCTCGCTTTGGTTTGTTTGTTTGTTTACATACCTTTCAAGGTGCGCCGTCAGTTCGGGATCCTCGTATTGGACAATGGAACTCATCAAGCGCAGCTGCTTGGATATTGGATCAAAGGAGTCGAGCATGCCATCTGTGTAACCATGGTCAAGGATAGATACAAACGAATGCTATTCATGTGAGGCTAAGAGCACGAACAAGAGGAAAAAAAAAAGGATATCTCAAGAAAAAGAGCGCAACGTTTTCGGCAGCAGGGATAGCGTCTTTCTTTCCGAGGACGAGCAGAAAGCAGCTGCAGATGTCATGAAACCCCTTCGAAGTCCACGTGAGCCAGTCATCCTCTCCTCTCCTTTTGACCTTCTTTTGTCCTTACCTGATAGTACTTTAGTGTAGGGTTTCGCCAGAGCACCTCCACAATCATTTGATGCAGTTCTTGTTGCATATGCGCCTTCAATATAGGAGACACACCTGTCATAGTCTATGAGCTTTGTTTTCCTTGTTCTTCTCCGTGAATACCTCTAGGATAGTAATAGAGTGATCTTTCAACGTCTTTGGATATTTGACTCGGATCTGCCAGATCCTTTTCTACAGCGTATTCATATGGGTGACTTATAAAGTGAATGGTGTCCGTTGTGCGTACCACTGCCTTTCTCATCGACGTAGCAGCCGTGTTGGGTATGTAAAAGGACAGGCCTAGTACGAGTTGAATGAGCATACGCAGTGAAAGTTCTATTCTCCGTACCAAGCTAATCGTCGAAGGCGGTCGAGCATGAATCCGCCGGGAGCACGAGCCAAATTGCGGAGGGCGTCGAGATCCTTTCTGGCAATGGCCGCAAGGATTTGCTCCGCTCGGCGAGTACGTTGCCAGGAAGCGGCTGTGAGTATCAATAAAGATAAAGATAGGATATGAAAGGTGTTACTGCCAAAGCATCTTGCGCTTTTTTGAATTCGTGTTACCGATGGAGCCCATCACACCGTCATGCATAAAGATGGAGTAGACAATAAAAGGGCGACAAAAGGGAATCAAAGCGGCACTGATACCATAAGTGAAGATTGAACAGCCAATGAAAAGCTCGAATTATTGACGACGTTTGTCCAACAGCTTTTGCCTGATAGTAAACGATCCTACTTTTGTATCCGCATTAATATCATACAAGGTACAAAGCTAAAACATGCAGGTTGCCAAGGAAAAGGATAAAATATGATGAGTTTATAAAAATGTACTTTTCGATGGTAAGCACAGCGACTAAAGACGCCTGTAGCTTTTGAATGCAACGTTCTAAGCAAAGGCAAGAGCATACGACCATCAAGAGAGGAAATGACGGAGAGATATTGGGTTTGGACATTCTGAACGCGGACTCTCTATGCCTTCTTCAACAGAGCGGACATTACAGCACTTTATCAGTAAAATGGATACAGTGCCTAGCGGGACCCCTTCAGCTGAGCCAGTAAGGATAGCCGGAGACATACGGAACCATGCGACGAGAAGAGTCACTTCCCATTGTTTACGCCATTGTGTCCCACTTAAAAAAGCCTTCAGGAACAGTAACACGAACAATTATACATACTGATATTTAATATCATGATTCAATGGGATGAGAAGGAACTTGATGTGGGTGTGTATTCTAAATAGGGAGCGACGCATCATCAGAGACACACCCGAGCTTTCAATGAATGACAACATCAACATCAGGCATTAGGTGATAAGAGAAAAAAAAAACCGTCAATGAATAAGTGCAGATAACGGGGCATTCGGATGGAAATAGTGCCGGGGCGACATGCACCTATCCGAGTTCTGTAAAAGTACTTTACCGCGTGACCAGCTTTCGGTCTGGCGTCACTCGGTTTTCAGGAGAACCAGCCATGCTCTCGGCCCGTCGCAACCGTCCGCATGCCACTTTCAATCTCACCAGTCGTTGAATCCACAGCCAGTGCCGATAAAAAGTCTATGTCTCATTATTAGAGGACACCAATTCACTTCGCGTCTACACAAGCATTTAATGCTTCGGGGCATGAGTGGATTCATAATGCTCTTTACGCAGATCGGTGATGCATTCCACGCCCTTCGCGTACGGTGGCTTTCTGGTCGTCAGTTCCGTTGCCCGAGTTCAAAATCATCGGAAGAACAACATGGTTGATGTAATCATTCATAAAAGGAAGAAGGGCTTTAGGTAATGGGAGAAAAAAAACGCAAAGGTTATATAGAAAAGCCGAGGAGTCCTCAAACGGTAAAGGCCAGAGACTCCTTCAATGAAACTGAGCCGATCCACCGCGCGTGGGTCCGCAACCAATGAATTTCTGCTGTTTGACTCACTTCGGGCAATGGAAAACCGACCCGGCTGCCGGCTATGGATGACTCAGTCCTACTGTCTCATCTGGATCACCCGGGCAGCGGCGGCGGCGGCGGTGCTGGTGCTGGTCATTCCTACAGCACCGCCGCCCTCGTATCCTCTTTGAGTCACCGCACATAAAAACATAGGTATCGTATAGTACAAGATTGTATTTTTGGGTTGAGTTGAGCTTGGCAAGGTGTGAATGTGGCAAGCACGCTGTGTGCCACGTTTGGGAACCCAAATAGAAATTTTTGGTATCCAGGCTACTCCATTGTCTTGAAAATGAATCAGCGCCCGCCTGTCACCATGGTGACAACCCTCCAAATGCGGCAAGCCAATGACACGCAAGCCGAATGGACGCTCGCTCGCTTATAAATTGAGAGCCCCTTCCTCGCATAACAGAAAAAAAAATAATTCACTTTTTCTCTTCTTTTACTTTTTCCCCAATGAACTACGAGGAGCCACAGCAGCAAGAACGACAGCCTCTTTTCTATTCACCTCTGCCATTTCTTTCGCCTGATGTGGCCACCGCCTCTCTGAGCGGCTCACCTGCACTCAACACGCCTGCTGCGTCGACCGCTAATGGCATGTATCCGTCGCCTGTCCAGCACACCAACACAAACACTGCTCTCAATCAAGTGAGCTGGCAGATGCACAAGAATGACTTTGATCTGCTTATGGATCCGGCTCTTTACTTTGACGGTAATCCTATCTCTGTCCTTCTTGACAAGAGCCGCGCTGTGCCTGAGGCCACGACGTACCAACACGAGCAAGTCTTTAACGTCGATTCTCTCAAGGCACATTATCACCAGCCTCTCGACTTTGCCTACACTCCCGAAACGAGCATGGACGGCCCTGCCTCTGTGAGTATGCAGGACAGCCCAGCGATCCAGATCCCGGCCAGCAATGATACACCGATGATTCCGCAGCATCAGCAGCTGACATTTTATGGCGGCGGCGGCGGCGGCGGCGTCGAATACGACAATGCACACAGCGTCCAGACACCCTATTTCGAAGAGTATCACTTCTCTTCGGAAGGCAACTCTTATCATCATCATGACAACTACATCCAAAACCACGACACGTCCAGCCTCTTCCCACCGTTGCCAAGCGATGAGGCTGAGTTCCAGGAAGAACAGCCCGTACAAGGCGAGGTGAAGGAAGAAGAAGCCTTGGACGAGCAGGAAGAACAAGAGGAAGTTGTCCAAGAGACTCGGCATGCCAAGAAGCCAAGACGCAAGGCACCCAAATTCCATCCTTGCCCAGAGTGCCACCGCACCTTTGATCGCAAGTACAACATGACCACCCATCTTCGCACGCATGACAAGGCTCGCAAGAAGCCATTCCAGTGCCGCGTGGGCTGCAAGAAGTCGTTTGATCGCAAACACGATCGCGAGCGCCACGAAGCGTCTGTCCACCGCCAGGAGCGACTTTATACGTGTGGACGATGCCGTGCCTCGTTTGCACGCCGTGATGCCCTTAACAAACACACAGAGATGTGCTGCTAAACCAACCCACTTATGCCAATCCATACCCCTCTCCTCTCTCTTTCCCCTTTCTGTCGTATCATTTTCATTATCTCCATTGCGTTTTTACCTTTGTTGTCTGTATATATCCCCAAAAATCATTATCGCATTCTCACACCCTTTTCTTTCATGCTCTCTTCTGTCTTTTTATGTCATTCCCCTATCTTTTTGCATACTGTAATCCTTATAATCAAACTAAAAGAATATCTATCCTTTTTTTTTTCCACTATGCCAAAGAAAAAACAATCACTGGATCGAATTTATGTAGTGTAGTGATAGGATCAAATCATTCAGAAAGGTATTACTTCCGCGACGGCAGGTGGGGTGCGCCAAGAAGAGACAACACCAGCGGCCTGACTTGGCAGTTTTGAGTCATCTTACCAAATAGGGCGACATGACGGCCTATGCTCCGTGGTCATTAAGGTGGCGTGCGGATGCCAGAAACCTTGTGTGGGGAAGAGGGGAAGCACAAAATGCTCGAATCATGTGTGACCAGCCAGATAAGATTTATAATACACATAGGCAGTGACCTATGCAACAGTCATCGCCATTCACTATAAAGTTTGCATGCATCCATTGCTGATTTTCTTCTATGGGAAAGTTTATATCCCACTATGGCTGGGGTGCTTTTGCAATCTAAAGGTATCTTTACATGTTTGAAGTTGGGGTATCTGAGCTTGGCAGAGGCACCCAATGATGGCTCAGCGGGAAGGTAATAGATCGTCTGCATAAAGAAACTGATGGAAATTTACGGAAAACTCCCATTCCTGCTACAATTACTCATCCCGGGCGTAGGCAAAAAGTTTAAACAAACGTGGTCCGTGCCCATCGGCTCCTGTTCGTGCCTGGATGAGTAATCACAGCTCATTCGTCAGTTCACGTGTGCACTGCTCGACTACCAGTGAGCAAAGAGATGACGGCGGTTACGCCATCCAATCCTGTGTCCTCGTGTTATACCGATCGGGTCTCATGATCGTCGATTGCCGTCGAGCTTGGAAATTAATAATTATCTGATCTAGAAAGCTTATTGGCAAACAGGGCATTTTGCAGTTTATTTGTTGTGTGTCAATTTTTTTGATTTCAAAGCAATTTATCGTCAATTTTATTGGGCAATGCGTGTATCATGTAAAACTGTAACTGTGTTTTGTAAAGATCAAACTTCGAGAGAGAGAGAAGAATCGAGACTATTTCTTTTTGCCGCCACGTGTGGACTTTTTGGCCTTGGTGTCCTTCTTGTCCTAAAGAGGTCCATTAAATACGAGCCTTCTAAAAAAAAAAAAAAAGATCTCTACTTACATCCACCTTTCTTCGCTTTGGCGCCGTAGCGGGAGCAGCGGCCTTGAAAAAGTCACTCATACGGCTCTGTGTTGCCGCCTTGAGGTTCTTGGTCAATTTTTCGGCCGATTTACGGATACGGTCCTCGCTATATAAAGTTGGATGTCAGAGTCTCAGATTTTTTGTCTTTTTCATGCAAAAGGTCTTACTTGAAGCCTTTTTCCCGCACCATATAGTCAACGAGATTTTCCACGTCGGGTGCATCCCACTTTAACTATAATCATTTGTGAGCGTGTACTTCTTTCCACCCGAGTATCCGGTCGGCTTACGTCGATTTGGCTGCCTGGTTGCACGTCTGGCTTGAGGAATAACTCGCGTGCGTCCTGGAAGGGCCAATTTTCGGGCACGTTCGCCTTGAGCTTTTCAGGCAAGTTTTCGAGGATTTTTTCAATGGACTTGTGTTCCTTCATCATGGAGAAGGCGCGTGTGGGACCCACACCCTTGATGCTTTCGACATAATCACATCCGAGGAGGATACACAGATCCACAAACTGTGTCGGATTTTCATCAGTCTTTCACTCGCTCTCCCGCATCTTCCTGCATTTCAGTTTGTACCTGTTCATAGGGCATATCCAGACCAGTGAGCGCCTTTTCCAGATTCACTTCGTCAATGGGCATCTTGCGCGCTTCGGAAAAGGTCAAGTGGCGGAGCAGAGTCGGTGAGCGGAAGGTCAAGGTATCCATGTCTTCCGAAGCAGCGGCATACACCTTGCCGGCACGGGCGAGTTCGGCACATTGGGCTTCGGCTTCGCAGGGCGCCTCGACGTAGGGTATACCCATCAGCTTCAAGAGCTTCTTGCACTCGTCGTTGTGTTCTTGCGTGACCCGCACCGTTCGTTTGGTGAAACGTGCCACTTCCTCCGCAGTACCTAATCATACCTCTGTCAGTAACAGAGGCGGGGCGAACGAGGCTGTGTGTGGCCGTACCGGTCTCGTTGGCTTCTTCGAGACTCGCCTTGGCTTCATCTTTGCGCGCTTTCCGCTTTGCAAGCTAGAGTGAAAGAAGCATGTCAGAAAAGAGGAGACATGGCAAAATTTTCGCGTACCTCGCCTGATTTGAGTGTCGGTGGTTTGCCGTCAAAGACATAGACAGGTTTTATGCCATTGTCGACCATGCGCACCGTTCGGTAGAACATGCCCATTAAATGACTGGCGCAGTCGAGATCGATATGTGTGAGCTCCCCTCGATCGGATAACGATAGTCTGACCTACCTTGTTGTTTCGCCTTGTTCGTTGGTGAGCATTTGGCCGTCTTGCTGTCTTACTGCGATCATGAACTGGTAAATGCTCATGGAAGCGTCGATAGCTACCTTTCGGCCAAAGTAATTGCTGATCTCATAGCTCCTAATAGCGTCTGGCGCGTGTTCAGCGATCAACTTGGTGAGGCCGTGAATACCCATAGTGAGTGTCAATAAGTGGTAAAGAAAAAATGTAACCAAAAGGCGCGTCTTGAATGCAGGAAATTTGGGAAATTTAATTACACGAAGTTTACATTCATTGATCTTATACAGTATCTGGGTCGAAGGATGCATTTATGGTGAAACAGGTATCACTTTCATGACGGTATATCTGATTAGATGTGTACATGCGCACCTCTATCCTCTTCAAGACACTTACACCTGCGAAAGCTACGTATATCAATATGAGCTGGTAGCCAGGCCATACGATCGTTTGAGAAGAACGTCCACTTTGACCATGGTATATATATACATATATATCACATGGTATCAGTATGACGAATGGTTCTGAATAATCAGTCTTGGTCTACGCGACACAGTCTAACAAAGGAAACTCGACAGAAATACACTATGGCTCTTTCTTCTTCTTTTCTATTTATACGCGCCCCTTTTTGAAAGTGTTCCGTAATATGGGAAATAAGCATAAACATTGAGTAAGCACACATTGTACGCCCATTTTCATGGTGTTTTGCTTATAGTCTTTGTTATATAATGACTGACCTTACATTTCTACTCCAAAGCCTGACCTTTTTTCCTACCCTCCAACGAGGCCCATTCGACCATTTCAAGATATGTGATGACTAGATATACTTAGTCTATCCATTTGATACTCCCTTATGCGACTGGCTACGTTTCCCTTCTCATGCTTGACATAGTAGCAAGTGCAGATACCTACAAACCCATCGTATTCATTAAACTAGACTAGGTGCACTCTCATGTGAGAACAGATTTCGTGTTTTCCATGTAATGATAAATGGCTGTCAGGTAATTTCAATCCTGGTCTTATCATGTACCCGCATGCATGTAGACGTATCCCTTATTTCAATGGTGGCTCTCCTTGAAGTGTGTTTCACAATGAAAAAGCAAAACGGTCTCTTGCTCCGATGACTCGGTTCGGACGCAGTACAAAGACGCTGTCCGATCCTTTATTACTGTATTTATTTTCTTTTTGAGGCGATGAGCACTCAGTTCTAGATGGACAATGCTGAAATCTAATTCCCTTGTTCTTGAACTTACTATAAAACAAAAGGTCCTGTTTCGCGACCGTTCCTACCGAAATAAAACACGCACTGCCTTCGCCTATTCACTTTTTAACATGACCACCACTGACCGCCCGTCACGCCCTCTCAACTGCTACATGGTCTATCGTCTGGAGAAGCAAAAGGAAGTCGCAACCGCGCATCCCGGTCTGAATGTTGGTGAAATATCCCGCCTTCTCGCTTCGCGGTGGTATCAGCTCTCCGAGGCCGACAAGGAGCCGTACCGTCAAATCGCCGAGAGAAACAAACGGGATTATGCCAGACGATGGCCCAAATACAAGTACAAACCGCGCAAGGCGGCAAGGCCACGCAAAAATGTCAAAACGATGGCACGCGAGGACATCAGGCGATACTTCCCGCGGTTGAACTTGCGCTCAAATGGAGGGTCAGTACCCGCTTCCGCACCGTCTTTATCGGCCTCGGTCCCTCCGCCTGCTTCGGGCAACATCGACCCCAAGGACGCCATGGTGGCTATCAAAGCGGAACCCAAAGACGAGGAGTACGACTTTAGAAATCCCCTCTATGTGCGTCCCTGCTCCATGCCCGGATCGATCTGCACTGTGTGCACCCAGTCGGTTGCCGTGTTGTGTCACCAGCCTCCTGTGCCGCTTCCCATATTTTCATGCAGCCATCCGTTACCTGTCAGCCAATTCCAAGGCACCCTCCTTCTGCTGCCGCCCATGGTCATCAAACATTTACATCGTCCGTACCAATTGCATGCTGCGCAACCCAGAGTTAGAACCAGCATACCCAAGCATTTCTACTTTGAGAACCGTTATACGTATCCGTATCCCGCCCAGTGATTTCATGTTTTCTTTGGCATCCCCCTGAATACAATCGCTTCATTCTATCCTTTCTGTCCCTTCTTCCAAGTCGAGAGTAGACGGACAGAATTAAGCTCAATAACGGCATTTTGCATTGAATCCATTTTGTATGTACGACGGTTGCTCGCATGATATATATATATATAAAGACCTGAAAAGCGCTGTTCAGTGTGGAAATAGTGGTCGCTAATAATAGACATCTGTGGGCGGGTGTATATATATATTATGTAAGTAGTTTCAAGAGAGTGAGAGCGAGAGAAAGGTACTAACTAGGCAGAGAAAAAGTTATAGGGAGAAGGGGTGGTATCGTTATTACGGGGGAGTACGGGGCGGGTGGGATAAAGTGTAGTATTTTTTTTTCTTTTAAAAACGATTTCACTTGGCACGGCCGAGCTTTTGCTGTGCCGCAGCCGCGTGCGAGTGATGATGCGGATGGGTACGACCGGGCAAGGCCCCACCCGCGCCGCCCATGGCGCCGGCCCCGCTGACACCCGAGATATGACTCGTGTTCTCAAACGAGTCGACGGAGGAGCCAGTGGCAATCTTTTGCAACTGCGATGTATTGGTAGGTGGGCCTGTGGATGTGGAGGCGGCATGGGTCGGGTCAGGGTGGGTGGTGTGTTCGTCCTTTTTGGCGCGGCGGACGGCCACGCTGAGCGCATTCAGCCAGCCCTCGAGTTCGTCCTCGGAACTAGCACAGAGGACGTAGCTTCGTTTGGGAATGACAATTTTGAAGCAGTAGCGCTTGTTGCGGCTCATGGGGTCGATTTCCAGCGAATCAATGATGTGGGTAAGAGGAATGATGCGGTGCGGCGCATATTCTTTGTCGTCCTCGTAATAGGCGAGTGTGTCGGTCCGCAACACGAACCAACGTTTCCGCCAGCCCTGCCAGTCCTGTCTAAGTACCCTTGTATAGAACCCCTCTCTGTTTCAAGAGACTTACCTTGTTGCGGCCGAGCTTGAGCAGATAGCCATCAATGAGAACACGGTTGCGGGTCTCTTCGTGGTGGACATTGAGTTCGTCTGTAAAGGAGTACTCCTCGTCGTCGTCGGAGCTCGCGAGACCGTCCACGTGGAGTTGGCCTTGGTCAGACAGCGGTGATAAGGGGTAGGTATGGCTGGTCGAGTATGAGCTCAGGCCTTCTTCGGCTGCACGTGCTTTTGGAATATCGACGGGCGGCACGTGTTTCCTGGGAGGATAGGACTCTCCTTGCTCGGCAGAAGGAGAGGCAGGCTGGTGTGCTTGCTGATGATGAGGAATAGGGTGAGAATGCTGGTGTTGCGAGGTCGTGGCTGAACCGCCCGCCGAGGAACGCCTCCGCTGATGCTGGTGGTGATTGTGCTTGTACGAGGTCACCACGTCCTTGGCAAAGGCTTGGTCACGGTTGACCGAGCTCTGATCGTCCTCGGCGTCGTACAGGAGGAGATCGCTCTTGGCCCGCTCAATGGCCAGGATCCAGGCGTCCATGTCCTGTTGATTGTCGGCCTGGACGTAGAACATGCGTTTAGGCGTGCTGATGGCAAACATGTACTTGTATTTGTCTTTGGAGGTGACATGCACGACGCTGTGGATCTCATGCAGATCAATGATGCGCAGAAGCTTATATTCCTGCCATATTTGTTTGGGAAATGAATGACCTGCTCACGCGCCCTGATATCCTGGTTACCTTGCTGTCTTTGTACATGGCCAGTTTCGTCGTCCTCAGCACAAACCATCGCTTTTTCCAGGTCTGCCATTGAAGAAAGAAAAACAAGGGTATGCATTAATAAAGAGGCTTCCTTAGAGAAGGGCTCCTTCTACAACAGAAAAGAAGCAAAAACAAAAGCAACGTACCCGTCGTTTCTCGCCTTTTTTCAAGAGATAGCCAGACTTGAGGACTTTCTCCGTTTGCAGGAGCTCGATCGCTTGGGTTGACATGGGCAGACCGGTGCCATCCTCGTCATCGCCGTCTGACAGGCGGTAGTCTTCGTCGTCGTCTTCGCTCACCACGATCCGTGCTGTCCGTCCTGGCGTGAGTGAGGTCGTCTTTTCTAGAGATGATCCTGCTTGGGTCGAGCGCGCAGTGTTCTACACACGCATAAACTGTCAATGGGCGTCATCGATGTGTCTGTCATTCCAAGACGTACGCTGTTCTTCAGGATAGACACAGGCTCTGTGCGTTGTGGTGAGGTCATTTTAAGAGCGAATCGGTTGCTGATGGAGGTATGGGCTGAATAGGAGAAAAGAACAAGACAAAGGGTGTGAGTGCGTTAGTGTGTAGAAACACACAGGAAAGAGTTAAAAGTAATGATAAAAAAGTGAAGGTTATTTTTTTTCTTTCTTTTTTGTTTTGCAACAAAAAAAGGAAACAGGAAAAAAGTGAGTGTGTATATGTGAAGAGAGAGTGAGGGTGAGAGTGAGTGTGTGTGTGTGCGTATATATATATAAGGGAGTGAAAAAAAAAAGAGTGGGTGATCCCCACTAATAGCGAATTCGTGTAACACGAATGTTATTTTCACAGCTCTTCGTGCACCACCTTGTGCTGTTGCTGGTCTTGTTGATGCGGCGGAGATACCTCTTGCGGGAGCGGACATACTGCGGGTGATTTGAGTCTGTAGAGGTACTCGCACTTCTCTACCTCGGACACCTCCAGCAGTTCATTCTCCTTTCCACATTCAAACGTCGCCTGCACGCTGCGCTCGGGTCCATTCCAGCACTTGGTCCCGTGCGTATACGCTTGTTGCAGGTGATCCACCTTGCCGTCTTCGTCCTGACCAAACCGCTCAAATCGTCTAGACCCACCGCATGCCATTAGTATCCAATATCCAGTATCCCAATATTACCAATCAAGCCCGTCGACTTACCCGAGGTTCACGCGTGCTCCGTCCCTGTTGGACTTTTGATAAGCTGTACCAAAGAAACAAATAGAGTACACGTATCTAAAATAACACATGAAAATGAATAGGTGGCAACAGGCACTCTAGGATACGTACTCGCCCGCATCCTTTTCGATGCAAACGTCCTTGAGTTTGAGCCACTCGTGCTGCGCACCGTAGTCCTTGCTGAGGTCATCGTTGATGGTATTCAAACGCTGTTCGTCTTGGCGGATCTCTTCCTCCACGTCATTGCGTGCTTTGCGTGCCGCTTGGAGCGCTGTAAATCCAAAGAGGTGGTATGAGTAATTTTTTTCCTACTTCCATTCTGATCGCTGACTAATATAAAAATCGTGCCTGCATCTTTGGTGGGGCTCTTTTCTTTGTTGAAGGGAAGCCATGACTTGACCGCAGACGGGAGGCTTGATTCAATTTTTTCAAGAATGGCTGATTTACCTTTTGGGTCGTCCAGAGAAACAAACACAGGAAGAGATAATAAACAAGGAAAAACCATGCATGAGGTCGACTGGGGGTGATGGATGCTCTTTTCTTTCTTACCTTGGCCTTCACCCGACTCATCGTCAGCCACATCATCTTCGTCGTCTTCCTCCGTCTCCGAATCGTCGGGGGATGGCTCGTCCTCGTCGGGGATGTTTAGTTGGGCAAGATCGTCATTGATCTCCTTTTTGGTATCTTCGTAGGTGGTCATGAACTCGTCATAGCCGACAATAGCCGCTTTGACGGCCATATCATGGAAGTTGTGGTTGTGGTCACGTTTCATGGTGGACAGGATCAACACGAGCTCATCAAGCTCACTTTGCAGCGATTCAACGTGATCGCGCAGGGTCACGAGGTCCGTGCGGCGGCTGTTGCAGGGCGGGCACTTTTTCTTGCTTGTCTTTTGGACGCCTTTGACTTCCTTTTCGAGGCTATCCACCTCACCTAACCAAACAAAGCGTTAGTGGATCGTGTCGTGTGAGCAACAGCAGCAGCCGCAGTCCTACTCTGACGACGCATTAATTCCGCCCGTTTAATGGCGAGCGCATCTTCGAGCCGCGCCTTCTCTTCCTGCCACTCGGTCACGGTCTTCTCCGCCTCATCAATCAGCTTCTGCTTTGCGGCTGCGCCCTCGGACTGAATCAGATGAAGGGCGGCCTTTTCCTTGGCATACACAGCCGCCACCTCAGCGCAGCGGTCCGGACACACCGCCAGCCCGCTCGTCTCGTCCGATCCATCACAGCACGCTTCGTCTAGCATCCAAAAAAGGGGCATGAATGGTCCATCCGACAACGATGAGATATTCGGCTTGACTTACCGCAGACACCGTCATTGACGGACCACGATTTGATGTACGCCGGGATATGACCCTTGTTTTTGCAGTAGAACCGGCCGTTCGGACACGCAGCCGTGCCTGGTCCATGGTGGGTCAATACGAGAGTGTCGCGTGCCTTTTTTTTTATAAGAATGAGCTCACCTGGTTCATCGGAGCCATCGGGGCAGTCGCAATAGTCATCGTTGACAGCTGCATAAGGAATGGTCTTGGAGCCGTCGAGACACGTCCATTGCCCGCTGCTCTTGAACTTGTCCGAGGCGTACAGGGAATGTTCTATTGCAAAGGAAAAAAAAGGGTGAATGGGCATTGATGGAGTCTAGGTAGGAACGTACGTTCAGGAGAGACGCCGCGTGTGACAGCTTCAAAGATGTCCTCTGAGCTGAGAACAAGGGTCGCGGCTGCCAAGATGAACGGTGCCTTCAATAACATCGTGTACGCGTGCAATAATAGAAAGAGACAGAGAACTTTCGATCTCACATCCGCTGGGCGGCGATTTAATTTGCACATTTCCATACTGCTGCCATTACCTGGACAACGCATGATTCGCCTCACCCTCCAACTTGTCATTTAACAATCTTTCTTTACATGCAAAAAAATAAAAAAAAATAGGAAAAAAGATGGATAGGAGGGGAAATACAGATTTCATTGAGGTATAAGTAGATATATACATACTCGGTACAAGCATATGTCTATAACGCAAACAGAAAGTTTGCTTCTAATAATGGAGAAAAAGCATGTCGCTTCTCTCTCGTTCTCTTTTTTCTTTTTCTTTACTGTTCGGCCTGGAGACTCTGCAAGAGGTTCTCAGCCATGCGGTCAGCGTCTGCCATCGCAATCGGCGGCGTCGCCGTGTGGTTGTTCCGTCGTCGACGGGCACGCAAGGTCGACGTCGTCTCGCCCGCATCACCCGAGCGCAGCTTAGCCAAGAGATTGTCCATCATGCGACGGTCGTCCTCAGACTGGCCCTCGCCGCTCAAATCGACGTTCTCAATATTCGAGTCATTCGTCAACGGCTGCGCCTCGGCCTCGGCCCGCTTGGCTTTCAGGCGCTCCTTGCGCTGCTCCTCCTCGTGCTTGCGCCGCTCCTCGCGCTCCTGCTTTTGGGCCTGCTTTTCTTCGGCCAGCGCCGCGTCCTTCCAGCTCACGACGAAGCGGGCAAACACGCCAAAGAAGTCATCGGGCCGCATGACCTTTGGATTCTCGCCAAAGTACAGCATGACCTCCTTCCACTTGGCATCCATATTGAGATACAATGTCTGGAGGTCCTCAAATTTGACGCTGGCATGGTCACGAAGTTCGGTCATGATGGTCGGGAATCGATCGCCTTCTTCGAGCTCTACATCTTCCCACTGCGTGCCGAGCTCGAGATTAAGGTCCTTAAGCGTCTGTCGCATGTCCGTATACTGCTGCACCATATCGTTGATACTGGCCATGACTGAATGGGAGAAGAGTGAGAAAACGAGCCTTCGTTTTTAGCCAAAGGAGCACTTACTGCGCGCGGCTTGACCTGCATCTCGCAGATCATGCAGGAACTCAAGCAGATGCGGGAAAAGGCGGCGTGTGACACCCGCAATGACGTGCAGCAGTGTCAGCGATGACACATTCGACGCTTTGGTATCCGAAAGCTACAGGGAAAAGAGAGGTGAGTCACCCAAAATATCACACTCAATTGCAAAGGACGAACCTTGGTTAAACTAGTGACGCGCATACCGAACGCACCGCCCTGAAGACTCGACGCATTCATGTAGTTACCAACAAGCAGGATAAGCTGTACCTTGATATCAGTACTGTATCCAGAAAAAATGACAGAGGAAACTTACTCCTAACAGTTCATGTAGCGCCTTCGAGTTTCTCAGTGCATCCGACACTTCGAGCACCACCGTCATGTTCTAGATAGCATAGCATGACTTGAGCATCCTTCCATACCCCATGTGCAATTTGTTTGGGTATACCTTCAAGAGCTGATCGTAGCGCTCTGTGAACTGGGTGCGGAAGAGCATAAACTGGAGTCGCGCCTCGTAGCGGTAGATGGTGACGACCTCGACCGTAAAGTGCTCCGGATCATTGAGCTCAGCCTTTTCCTCTTCGGACGCGTTGAGATACTTTTCCATTGTCTTGAGATCGTCGTCCTTGTTGGGTAGATACGTCATCAAGTTGCTGACAAACGTCTCGGTGCACAGGTCGTCGTCCATCTCCAAAATCTTTTGCCGGGCTTCCTTGTACGTCAAATGCTTAATCTTGGGCAGCACGGCGATATCTAGACCACAGCATGAGCCGCACCATCCTTCCTTTTTTTCTTTTTCTTTTTCATTCATCGTCATGTGTACTCGAACTTACTGATGCTGTGACCCTTTTCCTTGGTCAAGAACTTGATGGCGTCCTGCCGCTCCTGAACCTTGGCTTTGAGGCGCTTCTCAAAGAACAGGTTGACCTTGGCAGGGAAGAGGCTTTCGATCTTCGTAAACACACCCTTTTCATCCAGATAATCCTCCATCGCATCCTCGTCCACGCCGTTCAGAACCCAAACCGTCTTGTCAACGCCACGTGCGTCGATCTTTTGCCATTGGAAATTCTTGAGTTTCTGGTGCGGATAGTGGCGCAGTTCTTTCCGCAGCGGGCCAGCGAGCGGTGCGTTGGGTGCGTTGGGGCCCTTGGCGCCCGGCGGGGGCGGGGGTGGGGGAGGTCCACCTGAAAAGAGAGAAGTTTAGCACAAAGAAACGAGATCGAAAGATGTTGAATGATCTTACCACCGGGCGGCGGTGGAGGCGGGGGCGGGGGCGGTCCACCTAGAATAAACGTTTAGTAACAAGAAAACTACAGCGGTATATAGGCTTACCTCCGGGCGGGGGCGGTGGAGGAGGTGGTGGTGGAGCACCGCCTGCGCAGAGTGAGACACATGTTCCTTACTTTGTCATTGATTCTTACCTGGTGGTGGTGGCGGCGGTGGTGGTGGCGGAGGAGGAGGAGATCCTAACATACATCATTAGATTTTCTGTATGCCAATGCAACGCAATACTTACCAGCTGTAGAAGGCGGCGGAGGCGGTGGCGGTGGCGGCGGTGGAGGAGCAGGCGCTGAAGGTGTCTCATCCTTCGTTTCCGTTTCTGGCTTAACTTCTGCTTCTGGCGTGGCATCCTTTCCGCTATTTTCTTCTGCGGACGGTTCGGCCGTCGGACGCGGCGAAGACGGCGCATCCGTCTCTTCCTTTGTAGGTACTGTCCCAGGCACAACAAACCCGCCTGGGCCAATGTCCTGACCCTGGTGGTGGGGAGTCGCCACGGGTATCGGCGACACAGGTGGCTATAAGAAAAAGATGCATGTCAGCAACGCAAATGCGCGACCCTGTCTCGATAATCTACATACCATGGAGGACGTGGACGTTGGATGCTGAGGCTGCTGACGGCCCGACATCTTCCACTGATTACCTAGGATGATACTGGGCGGGCGACTGTCGTCCTCTGATTCTTCTTCCCTCTTGCCCAGCTGTTCTTGGAGGCTGGCAATCGTGTTGCGCGAGGTCTTGAGCAGCGCGCGCAGTGAGACGATCTCCATTTTCATGTTGGAGACAGATTCTAGAATAAATAAAGTGAGATGGTCTTCAGCCAGGGTGCGTCGTCTGCGCTTACTTCGGGAGGCGTTGCGACCGCTGTCGCCCATCGATAACTCGGGCGGTGCGCCACCTTTGCTTCGCCAATGCTCGAGCTCGAGTTGCATTTCTTTGTTTTCGGCCGAGAGACGGAGGAGGCGTTCGCGGTTCTCAGTCACCTCTTCTTCGAGCTGCTGGAGGCGATCGAGATCGCTGAACTTTTGGATGAGGTTACCCACCGACACGCCATACGTCGAGCTAAAGTCGGCCGAGGCGACGCTGGTGCGGCGATCCATAACGATCTGGTTGACGAGTTCACTGATCATGCGGTGGTAGTGGGCTCTGGAAAAGATGAATCAGTCCCAGGTATTGTGTAAAAAAGAGGTACTGACTTGTTCTCTGGGTCGCCTTTGATGAGCAACATGCCGCGCAACGTCGATACCAAATGGTCTTGAGCGCGCGGTGACTCGGCAATGCTGTCCAGGACGAGCTCAAACAACTCATTGGGATGGGAGACATCCGAATAGACAGACAGCTCGTCGCCAAACGCGTCCTCGAGATCGTTCTCGGACGCAATTTTGTAGGCCTCAATCTGCAAATTGAGCAGATGATAGTCGAGTGCTTCGAGTTTGGGGAGGATGCGCATCATGCCGGCTGCGCTGAGCTGGCTCCGGAGATGGATACGCTCGTGCACGTCGTCTGGTACTTGGGTAACGACGTTGACGAGCATCATGTTGGAGAGCTACATTTGAAGTATGAGGCATACAGTCCAGATAGCTGCCATAATGGGCTTACCGCATATTCCATGAGGTGGCTGTCGGGCGCATTAAAGACGCCGATGCGTTTGAGGTCCTCGCTTGCGCCGACGAGGGATCCCATCTTGCCGCGGCCATCAATGGTATGCTCGAGGTCTTTCAGCCAGGCGCTGAAGCAGCACAAGTCTTCACGGGCGGCCTGGAGGGCCTCAAAGCCTTTCAGGACATGGCCGTGCCCGCTTGGGACTTCACAGTGGCATAAAAAGAACAGAATATCGCAGACGATCTTGCGGGCTTGCCAGTGCGGACAGACGAGCGAAAATGCAATGGCTTCCACATAGCTGGGGTTGGCGATAACTTCACGGACACCCCACTACACATGGATTGAAATGGTGAGTTTAAAACTGGGGAATCAAAGTGGGGTAAATTCTACCTTTGTGTTGACCAAGACTTTGATGCACTTTACGATTTCTAGCTCGAGTTCGAGCACGGCTTCCTTTCTACCACATCTTTAGTCATCTCCCAGAAGTTCGCACTCTATCGACTTACCTTTCTTTTTTGTGATTGATGCGACTCAGGCCGTTACAGAGGACGTAGATACCCTTGAGATCAATAAACTTGATGACCCAGCTACAAAAGGCTGTCAGATATACATACAAACAAAAAAACATCCGTATAGCACTTACTCGATCGGGCGAGTACGTAGATTGACCTCGAGATGGCCGGCCAAGGAAGGCGTGACCGCCCTGAGATCCGCTTCCATGAATTTCCGAATAAAGAACTCGGGCGAGTAGCGGTCGGGCAGCGCCTGATTTTCCTGCTGCAGGACGGCCATTTGCTGTGCGGCCGTGGCCGTCGAAGTCGTGGTGTTTGTGCTTGTCGAAGGACTCACTGTCCCGGTAAAGGCCGAAAGGCGATGCGGGTTGGACTGGCGTTGCTGCTGATGTTTCTCAAAGCGACGGGCGCCAGCATCGCGCGTGGCAGACCACATTTCACCTGCTTTTTCTGCCAAGATATTGATGAGGGGCGGGGGCGCATCCGGGTCGGTATCGTCGAGGGCCGTCTTTCGACCCGAGGCGAGCTGCTCAGCCTGTCGGTCCTGGTTGAGCATCAGCCATTTCTTTTCGGCATCCCAGGCGAGCATGGCTTCCTTTTGGCGTTCGTCGCGTATGCCGCGTCGGGCCAGCATGTGCTCAAACATGTCATTGATCTGCTCGACGGGTGGAAGCGCATCCATGGTGGGAGGGTTCAGGTCTAATGAGGTTCGGTTCGTGGTCATGCCGTAAGCGGAGCCGCGTCGACTGCTATCGGAAGGACTGCGACTGGCTGCGATGGCGTGAGCAGGAAAGAAACAGAGGCAAAAGGAAGCGAGAAGTGGTACCTGGAGAAGACGAGGCCATATACTCCGAAGCACTGCGCCTGGCCGAGGAGGAGGAGGCAGTAATGTTGCTATTGTTGTGGTTGGATGAGGATGAGGAAGAGGATGATGGCGCTGGTTGGGGAGAAGAAGAGCCGCCCAGAGAGGGCACCTTGGATTTCCTTCTATTGAATCTATCAAAGAAATCAGACATGACTATGCATGCTTTAAGAAAACGAATCAAGCATATATGTATCAGGCGAAAAATATGGTTTTATTCTTTGTCTTGAGTGGACGACAAATTCGCCTTCCGCTAAAGTTCGTGTCGCCACACGCACATCTACACGTAGACCCTTTCTCTTCTACTTTTTTTCTTGAAAAAAACTTCTGGTGCGTGTATTCACTTTAGCTCATCTTTGTCTGCTGACCATCTCGACAGTCCTTGTAAAGAAAAAAAGACAGGGATGGCGAAGAAGCTCAATGAAATCCATCGGGCCGCCACCTTTGCGTGGAGCCCCGGCCAGCAGTTGCCTCTCATCGCAGCAGGAACCGTTTCGGGTGCGCTCGACGACTCCTTCTCAAACGCGTCCGAACTCGAACTCTTCCGCCTCGACTTGTCCAAAGCGAACGAGGGCCTTGCTCCCGTCGGCAAAGTCAGCACCACTGCCAGGTAAACGTGTTCAATCGCCCATCGCGCGTTTGCCAAGATGCTCATCCTCCGCTAAAAGATTCAATACGCTTGGATGGGGTCACGTCACTGCCGACAAGCCGAACGGTATTATTGCGGGCGGTATGGAGAACGGCGAGCTCGAGCTCTGGAATCCGTCTGCCATCCTCGACAACAAAGGGTAAGTCTTGGCCGTCATCTTTCTCCTTGCCCATTCACGTTTCATCCTCGACATAGGGAAGAAGAGGCTCTTATTGTGCGCAATTCCGTCCACACCGGCCCGCTCCGTAGCATCGACTTTAACTCATTCCAGTCCAACCTGCTCGCCTCTGCAGGCGCCAACAGCGAAGTATGAACAAATAGGGGGGGACGCGTTCCGAACAATGCGACTCATATGTGGGGTAGGTATATATCTGGGACCTGACGAACCCAAACAAACCGTACACCCCTGGCGCACGCTCTAGCAAACTGGACGACATCTCAAGTGTAGCATGGAACTGTCAAGTACAACACATTCTGGCGACGTCGTCCGGCACAGGCTACACCGTTGTCTGGGATTTGCGCGCCCGAAAGGAAATCATGACGCTCGTCAACCAGAATGTCGGCGGAATGGGTTCCGGTCGCCGTGGTATCTCTTCCGTCGCATGGCACCCCGATATTGTAAGCATGCGTCCATTTCTTCCATTTCTTTTTCTTGACTATTTCCTCATTCTTTCCTCTCTAGGCAACCCAAATTGTGACCGGCTCTGAGGATGACAATAACCCGGTGATCACATTGTGGGACTTGCGACATGCGCACTCGCCTGAAAAGACCTTGGCTGGCCACCAAAAGGGTGTCATGGGCCTGTCCTGGTGCCGTCAAGACTCTGATCTGCTCATGTCCTGCGGTAAGGATTGCCGCACTCTGTGCTGGAACCCGCGCTCGGGCGAGCTCTTGGGCGAACTGTCCCAATCGACCAACTGGACCTTTGAGGTCGACTGGTGCCCCCGCAACCCGGATCTGCTTGCATCCGCCTCGTTTGATGGCAAGGTAATACTGACAATCACGTTTTTCTCAAACGAAGGATTCACACATGGGGGTTCTAGATCAACGTGTACTCGATCCAAGGCGCCGGCGACGAGCCCAACGAGACGCAGGCACAGCCTGCTCATGCAGACGACCCGTTCTCGGCCGCCATTTTGGCCGCCGCGCCGCCGACCCAGCGCTTTGCATTGAAGCAACCTCCCAAATGGCTCCGCAGACCCGTCGGCGCCTCGTTCAGCTTCAGCGGCAAGCTCGTCACTTTCAACAACAAGGCCGGCCAAGCTGCGGCCCAGGTCGCGGCCGGTTTGCCGCCCGGATCCGTCCCTGCGCCTCAGACCATCCCGCGCAACGTCAAAATCGCCACCGTCGCGACCGACCCTGTCCTCGTCCAGCGCGCCGAGCAACTCGAACAGGCCGCCGACCCCCAGTCGCTCGCACAGCTGATCGAGGAACGCCGCACCCAGACCTCGGCTGATGCGGATGATCAGCAGAGCTGGGAGATCCTGCGCACGCTGTTTGCGGAGGACGCGCGCGAGCAGCTGATGCGCTACCTCGGTTACAAGAAGGAGGATGTCCTCGCAGCCGCGCGTGCCATCACCGGCGTACCGGCAGAAGAGGAGAAGAAGGAAGTCGTAGAAGAGGAGCCCAAGGCGGAGGTGGTAGAGCCCTCAGCCGAAGGAGCCGAAGCTAAGGAAGAAGTTGCCGCCGAGACCACCACCGCCACCACCGCAACGCCCGACTCCGTTTCGGCCGCGCTGTCCGCCCTGAACCTGCAGGAACCTCTCGATTTATTCCCCTCAACGGGTTCTGATACCGACACGTTAATCACGCGCGCTATCATTGTCGGCGACTTTGACACGGCTGTGCAGCTCTGCCTGACGTCAGATCGCCTCTCGGACGCACTGCTGCTTGCGTTCTGCGGTGGCAACGAGCTGTTTGCCAAGACGCAAAAGACGTACTTTGAGCGCCAGGCTAAGCAGACCTCCTACCTGCGTTTGC
The DNA here is from genome assembly GCA_023630325.1 of Syncephalastrum sp. PYS2702. Lineage (NCBI taxonomy): Eukaryota > Fungi > Mucoromycota > Mucoromycetes > Mucorales > Syncephalastraceae > Syncephalastrum > Syncephalastrum sp. PYS2702. The sequence continues at coordinate 84,122 of JAMAMT010000007.1, forward strand.
TGCAGAACATTGTCGACCAGGACTTGGCCAGCCTGGTGCGCAACACGAACCTCGACGAATGGGCATCGGTCGTTGTCGCGTTGTGCACGTTTGCCCGCTCGGAGGACTTTGGCGCGCTCTGCGAGAACCTCGGCAGCCGTCTCGAGGACGCTGCCACGACCGCGTTCAACAACGTCGAGATTGAGAAGGGCAAGGATTACCGCCGCCACGCGACGCTGTGCTATCTCGCCGCAGGCAACCTTGAAAAGGTCGCCAACATCTGGATTTCAGAGCAAGAAGACGACAAGAAGCACCAGGACGAGGCCGAGTACGGCGTGCGTCTGCAGAATCTGGTGGAGAAGGTGACCATCTTCCGCAAAGCGATCGAGTACGACGACCCCGTCTTGCTTGAGCAGGAGGAAAAGGAGAGCTATACCTTGGCGGCCTTGTACGACAAGTACTGCGAGTATGCTGAGCTCATGGCCACCCAGGGCCAGCTCGACGTGGCCCTGAAATACCTCAGCCTGACTCCGGCCTATTACCGCCAGAGCGGCCGTCCCTCCATTATCCGCGACCGCGTCTACCGCTCTTGCGCAAGCGCGAGCTCGGTCGGGCAGTACCCGGCTCCGGCCTTCCCATTTGTGGAACAGCCGATCGGCGGTCAGCCCGCCGCGCAGCCCATGGACACCCTGACGGGTGGCGCGCCCGCGTACGGCCTTCCTGCTGCGGGCGCACCTACACAGCAGCAACAGCCGATGCCCATGCAGCACGCGAACGCGTACGAGCCCAAGCCTGTGATGGCGCCTCTCCAACAGCAGCCACAGCAGCAGCAACCCCTCATGCCTGCACAGCAACCACCGCCACAACAGCAGCAGACCTGGCAACCGTATGTGCCACAGCCGACGGCTGCGATTGACTCGATCCAGCAAGCAACCCCGAATCTGTATGACCCCAGACAAGCACAACAGCAACAGCCTTCTGCACCACCACCACAACAGCCCACGTGGCAGCCACAACAACCACAACAACAGCAGGCACCCTACTCGCCCAACCATGGTACGTCCACAAGCGGCGCATGGAACGACCCGGCCGCCATCTTTGCAAACCAACCCGCGGCTGTACGGAGTCCAGCCGTGGCGGCCGCCCAAGCCGCTCCGCGACGCGTGACCTCGCCCTTCCCCAACATGCCCGCACCCACCACGTTTGCGCCACAGCCACAGCAGCCGCAACAGCCACAGCAGCCGTACATGCAGCCCCCGCCTGGCGGTCCCACCGCGAGTCCGCTGCCCCCACCGCCCAAGAACGCGGTCGCGCCTACCCCGCTGATGCGCCAGCAGCAGCAGTACAAGCCGTCGACGCCGCCCCCACAGCAGCGGGCCACGCCGCCCCCGGCTGGCCCTCCGATGAATATGGGTGCTCCCATGGGCGCTCCCCCAATGGGCGCTCCCCCAATGGGCGCTCCCCCCATGGGTGCTCCTCCGATGGGTGGTCCCCCGATGGGTGGTCCCCCGATGGGTGCTCCTCCGATGGGTGCTCCTCCCAAGGCCAGTCCGGCACCCCCGCCCATGAACATGAACGGCCCGCCCATGGCATCGCCTGCGACCGGCCCGCCGCCGATGGCGGGTCCTCCTATGGGAGGCGCGTATGCCCCACAGAACAACATGGCCGGCCCGCCCCGCGCCGGCCCGCCCCCCATGGGCGCTCCTCCCATGGGTGCGCCTCCCATGAACCAGCCGACGCACATGAACACGAGCGCGCCTCCTATGGGCGGCCCACCACCGATGGGCGGTCGTTAAACGTGACAAAAAAAACTTGATATTATACACAGCAGATATTCTGAATAAACCCTTGCCCGACCTCGAAAACGGAATGTAAAAAAAAGCAAAGCAAAAAGGCCCCTATTTTGACAGCATAAATTCCGTGTCTACCAGAAGGTAGTACTGCTCTTGATCTTTGCCTGTGTAGGGCAGAATGCCAAAATCGTGGTAGGTGTGGCCCTGCGGCCCGCGGCCCATCATGAGCTTGAGGGTGGACTGGAGTGCTTGAACGTGTTCTTCGGTTGGCCTATCCATAAAAGAAGATGTTATTCGACATGGATCGAGAGTAACGTCACTTACGGGCCAATCTGGATATGTGGAAAGTGCTTTCGCTGCATGAAAAAGAAACGAAGGATGAGTCTCTCTCGGGATGCAATATTCTCAACGTACAGAAGATGCACCGGTAACGGTGAGGATAAGCCGACGATCGTGCTCGTCCATCACTCTGAGAAAGCCTTGGTATATAAAGGTTTGGGAGCGTTGGTGACATGCGCGGCATGCCTCGCCTGGAGATCTATGCTAAAATGAGACGAGGGATCCCAATGGATGTATCCAACTCACGGTGAGCGGCAAGTATGGCACCAGGTTTGGATCCAAGCTCGGGCGGTTGGAGGATGGCAGTCGATGACATGTGCACGAACCTTGCACTTGACGGGATGTGGTTGCAGTGGTCGATCCACCAATTCTTCGATGCGCGTGTAGGCACCCTTTATGGTGGTCGTGGAAAGCAGTGGTCCCAGAGGTGCTTCTCGTACATGCTGTGTGTCGCCCTTTTGCACCCAGTACGCATTTTCTCGCCTGCCCAGTAGCATGGTATTAGCACCCAGTGACGCGGCCCTATCCAGACTTACTCGATGAGTTCCCGGCCCTCTGGGCTTTCCAGGCTGACGGGAACAACGCGCGGCGAATTCCGCACCTGGCGTGCATCGCCTCGGATGACAATTTCTTGCGCCCGCCTGACGCTCGTCTTGCGAACGCAATTCTTTAACATCACGAGGGATTCCGGCTGTAGGTCCGCGCCTGCCTGCGCGTTTTCGTCCCAAAGGGTCACTTGCATGATGTACTGGAAATCGATCGTTGTCTTGGTGGAAAAGGTCCGGAGGGGCTGCGCGTTCACGGTAAAGTCGGTCACGAGCAGGACGCGTCGATTGTGTGCCTGGAGCGCGTTGGCCACGACCCGGCAGGCGTAGTCGAAAAAGGGGGCACAGCCTTCCTTGATGTCTTCGGTGCGTAATCGTGGGCGACCAAAGCGCAGCCCTTGCTCTGCAGAGACGGCCCCCTGCGACTCCTGCTCGTCCTGCCACTGCTTCAGCAAGCGCGCGATCTGCCAGTCCCTCTCGGTCAGGTTAAACCGGCGCAGGCAGGGATATTCGTCGAGCGTGTTTCTGTTTAACGCGACCCAAACGCCTTGCGTGGCACGTCCAATCGCCTGCGGTCGTTCGCCAAAGTAGCCAGGTAACCGGTTGACCGAGACCCCATGTAAAATGACAATATCACCCTTTTGCAATTCTCCCCAGAGGCCGCCGTAGTTGCCGTCGAACAGGTTGACCGTGACTTCATTGCGTGAAGTGCTCGACGGATCGCACAGGCGAATGTTCTGCATATAGTCCCCTGATGTCAGCTATAGAGTCAGTGAAATGGTGTACGTAAGGATTGGACTATGGTGTACCTAATCGCGTCTGCTTGATGGGATTTACGATCGTAACAACTCCATAGACGTTGCTCATACTTGAAGTGAGTTCTTTGATAACGTCGACTTGCAGCTCCTGAACCATCCATGAGTTACTCTTGTTTATGTCAAAGCCATAAATTGTACCTTGAGCTTCTCAATGTATTCTTCGTCTGTCATCGTGTTCACCAATAAGCATAGGCTGAAGCGTGTCTGATAGCAACATAAATGAGAGGAGTTTCGTTTTTCTTTTACTTCTTTCTTCCCTTCGCACTTTTTGGTCCGCCCCTCCGTCCTGATTTGGTTCCTCCATTCCTTCTTCTTTTTTTTAAAGCGATGGTCCACTTCGACAACTTCACTAATAAGATGCAAGACGCCGTAACGGCCTGTCTGCAAGCAACACAACAACAACAACAACCAGCGCAACTCGACGGGATCAAAGAACTCGCGACGACGCATGTCGGACCCTACGCAGGGTCTGAAAATGCCTTGGCGATCGAGCTCGGCGAAGGACGCACGGATTGGCGACGAGGCGCACTCGAAGTTGTCTTTCGCCGCAAAGCCCTCGACTTGGTGGTACGCATACAAAAAACAGCACCCATTCAACAAAAGCGAACCCATGCACACACAATGTTGACGCAATCTTTTTTCACCTTCGTGTTGTCCTTCGCATCAGCGTTCTCTGCCCGAAGACAACGACGAGCACTTTGTCCAGATTTACAACTGCCTTGATCTTTCTCTCGCATGCACAGAATTAGGTACAAGCTTGACATGCACCTGCGTACACCGCATATACACATGTACTGGGACGACTGACAATGGCATGATATATACACATAGATTACCTCGACGCCATCATACCGTTAACTTTGATCGAAGAGGTATTGGACGCGCATAGCTTGGAAGGCTGCGAACGTATCTTTTCCTACCTGGAGAAACGCAAGGAGAAGCTGATTGCTGTAAGCACGGGAAGAATCGAGAATTTAAGTGAACTAAAAAGGTATGGCGTAGAACATGATACCCGGCAAAGGCAAGGCGCTGGTCTTGCTCCGCACGTGCAATGAGCTCCTGCGCCGACTCTCGAAAGAGCGGAACACGGTCTTTTGCGGTCGCATCCTGATGTTCCTGGCCAACTCTTTCCCGCTCTGTGAACGTTCGGGTGTGAATGTACGCGGTGAATTCAATACGGAGCTTGTTCAGTACGATGCAGACGAGGAAGTGGATGCAGACCCCGACATGACAGGTGAACAGAGAAAAGGGAAAAGAACGATCGGGATGAATGGGACTGACGTATATGAAAACTTGACAGAGGAACAAAAGACATTCTACAAGCGCTTCTGGTCGACCCGCAAATACTACAGTGATCCACCCCAGATTTTCCAAAACAACAATTTTAGCGAGCTGCAAGAGGTAAAAGAAGACTGGCGACAAAACTTTTTTTTTTTTTTCGTTTTCATTTATCAAGGAAGTTAGGGCCTGAACGCAGTGCTGGACAAGTTTACAGATATCATGGAGCGTGAGCAAGCCATGGAGGGCGCGCCCAAACTAGAAAATGTAGAGCATGTCGGCATGAAGCGCCAGCGGTCGTCGTCTTCGCCGATGAACGTGGACAAGGACGCAGCCGAGCAGATGCTCGACGAAATCAACCAAGAATATCACTTTCCGCGTCTGTTGAGCAGCCGGAGACTTTTGGATCTGCAGGTACGGTTCATGCCCGTGAGATTTAGACATAAACTCATAGCCGATCTAAACAGATAGAAGACATCCGATTCCGACGGAACGTGATTATACAGACCCTGACTCTGTTACAATACCTGAATGGCTTTTCTGAGAAAGAAAAGGAGCGAACACAAAAGATTCTGTCAGAACAAGGCAAGAAGCATTCGCTGACTGTGCCGGCATTTACCCTGGAAGGCGACCAGGTAAGCCCAAGACATATATAACAGCATAGGCATAGGTTAAAACGTGTTGCGTAGTTGAGCTGGGTCGTCCAGACGCGGTCCAAGATGTTGAAACTGCTACGAGCCATTAAACCCGATGGCGAAGTGTACACCAACATTGTCCTGCGCTTATTACACCACGAATACAACTGGGTAGGTAGCCACGATACGAAGATTGGCGAGAGTCTGAACGTACATGTCTATAGATATTATGGAAGGCATCCGGATGCCCGGACTTTGAAAAGAAGCCCCTCTCTGGCAAGGTGCTTAGCGACCTGGTCAACACCAAGCGGCCCCGCACCCAAGCCAGCCTAAACACGTATCGCTTTTCGTACGGCAACCCGGAAATGACAGCCATGTATGGCACCGAGCGCACGCCGTTAACCAAAGTGATGCAATCCCGTGCACGCGCCCCCGAACCTCTCCACGTCATTGAGACCGCCCTCGCCGAGGTCAAGGCGGCAGACACTATTCAAGAAAAATACAACATTGCGAACGGCGCACTGTTCCACGCGACGCGGATGATGCTCAATCAGTGCCCAGTCCTGGTCCCTAAGCTGTATAGCGCCAAACGAGAGGCCTGGAAAGCCATCAAGGAAAACCCCACTACAGAAGCCAATGGCACAAGCACAGGCACTGCCACAGGCGCGGCTGGCGATCACGCGACGCAAGCACACGTCGATGTGGAAGTGCAGGTGCTGGAGAAGGCCCGACAACTCATCCGCGGCGACCCAGCACCGTAGAGGCTCCTTGACACTTTATTTACTCTCTAGCGTAACTTTCTCTTGTCCTAATACATTCCATGGAAGCAAGCAAACAAGGCGAATGGGCGCGTGCTGAAATTCGTGTTACCCGGATAACCTGGATAACGGCATTAAATTATGGTGCACATGGATACCTATTTATCTCCCGTGACACATGCCTCTATTCGATACTGTATACACAGATACGCATGAACATTGTAAAAAGACCCGTGCCTTCCTTTATCTATTTTCTTCTGTTACTCGACCATGAACCATGGATCAATTACCATATGATCTGAAAGTCGGCATCTTTAGTATGCTTCCCATGGGGGATCGGGTCCGGTGCAGTGGGGTGTCGCGACAATGGCGAGAGCTTGTGGTTGGGGAGTGGGATAGGCTTGAGGTGCAAAAGACACGCCTGTCGCTGGACACGCCGAGTGTGCTGAAGCAAGGCTTGGGTCAGTGGGTCCTCCAGCAGATACCGCCGCATCAAATACGCCGATTTGAGGTGCGGGGCGACGATGAAGATTATCGTCAGGCCATTCAAATCCTGCAACAAGGTCGCTTTTCCCGTCTAGAGGCCCTCCTACTTTCAAAATGTGTGTATGTCCCTGGGATCCAAGCACAACGTATTCATGCCCCTTTTCTTTTCTAGGCGTCTTCTCGCCTGAGGAAGACGCGGCCGTGCTTCCTTTTTCGATTATCCAAACCTGCCATGCCCATCTCACCGAACTGCATTTGGGGTCTATTTCGCTCCAGGACGATGCTGAGGCATGGCTGTCGTCTGCACTGGCGGCATGTAAGCGACTTACCCGTCTCATCTTTCATAACAGCAGCGGAAGAAACCGGTTGTCTTTACCGCTGCATGTCGCGCTCGAGTCTAACCTGGTGTTGACTCACTTGAGCTGGTGCAGCCCCTCCGCCCTCGCTATTGCCCATCTCTTGCCCCGATGTCCCCGCCTCGTATCTCTCCACCTGTGGCCCACCGCCCTCGCGCAAGCGCCGAATGACATCGATACCCTTCTCGCCCAGATCGGGTCTTGGTGTCCCGACCTCACTGTCCTGCGTGTCGACGCTAGCACGGAAGCCTTCAGTACGCCAACACGCCGAAATGGTCTGCAAGTCTTGCGTTTGGCATTTCTCGCCTCTCTCGATGAGATGCTTCTGGCCCGTTTTATCCGTACCCACCGCCATACGCTGCTGCATCTTTATTTACATGTTTGGCTGCAGCCAGGGACTGGCCTTTTCCATGCCATTCTTCACCCCAATATGCGGACGCCGCTCCCTTTGCAGAGCTTTGATTTCCATCTATGGAATCGCCATGGTGCGGCAGAGCCGCATTGCCTGTCCCTTCTCTCATTTATCCACTTTTGTCCCGACCTGCGCTTGCTCAAGCTGGCCAACGTCGCATGCGACGAACGACACTTGCTGACCGCTTTGGCATTCTGCCCACGCCTTGTATCGCTTGACCTGCACTCGCTGTCCGACACTGGCTCAGATAATATCACGACCGAGTACTACGGGATCGAACACGGATCCATCCTAACAAGTACAACGACACCAACACCAGTCTCTGCCCGCTTGCCCTTATTGAAACGCCTCACCGTCCGGGCATGCAGCGGTATCACGGACATCTGGGCTTATGGTATCAGTGACCTTGCTTCGCTCACGCATATCACCTTCACAAGGAACAGCCGGAACGGCATGACGGTCCGCGGTAAACAGCATTTACTGGAAAAAGCACCCCATTTGGAAACGCTCGACTGGAAGGATGGCAATGCGGAGGACGTGTCTAATATTGAGTTTTCAACGGTCATCCGTAGATCGCGCCGCTTCTAGAGAACATATAGCTACGATATGCTTCAAAATATACAATTTTGAAAATATACTCTTTCAGAAGGTAAATTCGCCCAGGCGAGGACAAATTTGGGTGGCACGAACAATGAAATTCGAGGATTTTGGACTGGGTTTGTAAATCTTTAATCTTTTGTTTCATTGTTCTTAATCTTTGGTTCCCTTGGGAGGAATCTTCGTGTTCGTTTCTGAATGACTTGACTACATACGACGGACTGTGTGCGATGTTTGTTGATTCTTCCAATGTACCTTAATTTTACCCTTGCTCGAGAACCCTTCCCCGGAGCGGATTCCATCACTTATTCCACCGCGCGTGTCGAGGCACGATGACCCATACACTTGCTTGTGCGGCAACAGCTACTCGAGGTCTTCGTCTTTACGCGCGCACAAATCTCACTAGACCAACGAGACGACAAACAAGAGACGAATTTACAATGGCGGAAGGTAGTCAACATGTACTCAAGATGCATACTGGTCCATATTATTCCACGCTGCAGCATCCCTTGATTGCGGACCTGTAGCTGTTCAACGGATATTTAAAAATCGCAAAGACCGCAGTGGCAAAATGGGAACTCATGCAGGACACACCCTCTACCATGTCTGCAGCTTTTGCACGATCAGGGGCGTGCTTCAAAAAGAGCGTATGACATTTCCTCCAGTCTGGCGCGAAACAGTAGCGGTCGTCCGAAGCCGAGATCCGACGGTCTGAGACATATGGTTCTGCAAACAACAATATCGGTCAAACTGCAGCTTCACCATTCAGTGTACTACGACGTTCCATGGAGCTACCATTTTCCCCATGAATGCGACGTACATTATGGATTATTTCATCAAACCGATGTCGTTTTCCATGAGAAAAAACCTTCCATTCGATACTTCTTCTACGACTGCGCCGCTCAACTGTATTCTACAATTATATACCTCTGATACCACCTCAATCCCGGCAACGTCCCTGTTCCCATATCCAATGCCCCAAACTTGGAACAGCAAGTTCGCGCCTCGTATACTCCTAACCTATCATCCGAAACGGTCCATATGCGAACCTGATGCTGAACCGTTGGTATTGCTCAATCATGACTTTCGTTTCCAGCCACATCTCTGTCACGCAATTGCCAGGTTGCATACGGGTGCCATGATCAAAGATGGAGCATTTCTGTCTGTGCTTGCGGCCGAAGCGTACATCCGAGGCAAAGCAAAGCGATATTCACGCCAAGGTCCATCTAAAGTCGTTGCCAACTCCAGCGACCGCCATTTATGGAACATCGTCGGTTGGAATCTATAAGAAGGCCGGTGGCAAGGCCATGAAGCGTAAGCTCAAGGTGGGAGCACAGTCTTTACGGTCTGTGATCTACTCCACAGCGTGGGCTATAGTTTGGGTGCCAATACTTTGGGAAAGATCGCTTCACGATTCTAGCAGCAGTTGGCCTAAAGAACTCGCCATCTTCCTTTGATGATGCATTCGAGTCTTTTGCATTGTTCAAGCTAACAGAGCAAGGGCTGCAGATTCCGGTGTGATAACGGAGAACTCGGACTCCTGGATGGATATACAGAACACAACCGCACGATTCCGAATGGTTCTCAGCCCTTGTGCAGTTGCATCTGTCGTGAGTTCTTCTACCGAAGCGCCTCGAACTCACGGCTTTCAATGAAGAGGGAGATGAAAGCCTTGCTCATCCAGACATATACTATGGTACACGTTTCACATACTGATCGAACATCAATTCCTATACTTACCGAGACAATATGGCAGATATACTTTTGTATGTCCAAAGAATATGAACAGGATGCTCCAAAAGAGGCCTAAAGTTTCCCTCGAAATCAAATCCTGGAGCACTTCCTGTTCGCCTGTCCATTAAAAGTGGCCAATTTGTCGCACTGTGTGGTCCGATTTGTTCCTCGATCACAGAACGTCAAGCAAGCGATATTCGCACTCAAAACCCCCGACCACGCCTTCCGTCATGAGCAGCCATGTCATTATCGCATGCATCCTGCATGGAATATGGTCTCCCCACTGGCGCCATATTTTTGATGAAATAAATGTAGTCATACGTTGAGGACAATCGAATTTTCATATTGAGTTAAAACGTAGTATGACATGATGTAAGAAAGGTACACCGGCAGTCGTTCAGTCGTTACAGCACCTAAAAGACGAGCAACAACCATCACCATTTTGGGTGCTATTTCTGCTAAGGGTCTCTCCAAATGCAACCTTAGACTTCTTCAGGCTCTATGCAATAGAAAGAGAAAGCGTGGTAATGGCCTTGGAAAGATGATTGAACGGTTACGGGACACTATCAGCTTTCCAGCATCCGCACATGAAAGGTCGCTACCATGTGATTGGATAATTGCTCCTCCTATCAATATATCCGAGGGCATAGCTAAATATGTAGAACCTCGCAGTTATCGTTGCGCTTGTTTGCCTCCCTCAATCCAATCGACCAATTCTTGTCAGTGGTCAAGAGCAAAGTTGAAGCGTAATGCTTTCTTGCATAAGAGGAAATGATATATCATGGACCAGTAAAATGTAACGACAGCATGTTGTAGCGTGGTACTTTTAGAACTGACTAGGGTTCCATATTGAGTAATCGGGAAAAGCTAGTAGATTTGGACAGATTATGTTTGTTTCACATTATCCCACCAAGGAAAGTTTGTTTGACAGCCTGCATAATCCCATTAAGTGAGAATGATGGACTACCCCTGCCATTGAGTCTTTCTTTCACTTTCTTATCTCCCATGTCAGAGAGCAACGTCAGCTTAATTGTTGCCCTCAAAGGCAGCACCGATCTTGAAAAAGATGGCCGCATTATCCGCTTTGGCTCGGACGCCAATCTGAACACGGTGCGCGGCCTGGCAGCGGAAAAGCTTGGTATTGCAGGGGACGTCGAAGAGCTTGTGCTCCTTGACGCCGCAGACAAGCTTCTCGGTGGCATCGACCAAGTGCGCGAGCAGCAAGTGGTTTACGTGGATCACAAGGACCACATCAAAGAAGTGCCCAGTCCACGCGGCCTGCCGTTCGTCGGTAACTTGCCTGAAATGCTACCCAATACGTAAGCACTTCTCTATATAATCGCGTCAGCATGTGTCCTTACACCATGTTAGAACCGAGGGCTGGTGCAAAATGTTTGACAAATATGGGCCAATTGTCGACATCAGCATATTGTCGAACCAGATTGTCGGCACCAATGATCCTGCGATTGCCGAGCTTTTTGTCAAGGAAAACGAGTATTTCACCAAGAAACTCAGTTTTAGCCTGCAGGAAATCAAAAACTTTGCCGGCCAAGGTCTTTTCACGACGGACACGGAAGATCCCGACTGGAAGCTCGGTCACAAACTGCTCATGCCAGCCTTCAGTCCGCGTGCCATCAAGGCAGGCAAAAAGAGAGAAACGGTTACACAAACATCGTCTAACTTCATTGGTTAGGCCTACTTGCATGAAATGGGTGTGATTACCCAGCAAACCATTGAAGTGATGCAACAATACAAGCCCACGGACCGCGTGCCTGTTTTGGATTGGACGACACGCGTAACATTTGAAACAATTGGTCGCTGCGGCTTTGGGTACGAGTTTGGTCTCCTCGACAGCCGTGATGCGCCGACCCACCCGTTTATCGAGGCCATGGGCTATTGTCTCAAGCAAGCGCTGGTGAGGTCGCAGCAGATGTCTCTCATGCGCAATCTTCCTCTGGCCCAGCACAAGCGGTACTGGGAAGATATCCAGCTCATGAATGAAACCGTCGATAAGGTTATTCGCGATCGAAAGAACAGTGACGAAGCGAAAAATAAGGACAAGGATCTGCTTGGTTTCATGCTAAATGCACGCGATGAAAATAATTTGGGTCTATCTGACGAGAACATTCGAAATCAGGTGGTAACATTCTTGATCGCGGGCCACGGTAAATAGCCATGGGAAGATGCCTTAATATCCATGCTTATCAAAATAATCCTTCACTAGATACGACGGCCAACACGCTCGCATGGACACTTTATGAACTGGCTCGCCATCCTGACGTGGAAGCCAGAGTCCTGCAAGAGATTGTCAATACCGGTATCACACATACCAAGTACCCTACAGTGGAGCAGATTTCGAACCTCAAGTATACGCACCAATGCATCAAGGAAACTTTGCGCAAATATCCGCCCGTGCGTATGCTCGGAAAGTACTGCCAAAAGGATTGTGTCGTGCCTGGAGGCTACCGGGTGCATGCTGATACGCATGTTGCTGTTCATCTCTACGCAATGCATCACAATGCCAAGGTGTACCCGAACCCGGAAGAGTATGATCCAGACCGGTTCTCGCCTGAAGAAGAACAGAAACGGTCGCGTTTCGCATGGCTTCCGTTCAGCACCGGTCCACGCGCCTGTATCGGCATGGCGTTTGCCTTGCAGGAAGCCAAAGTCGTGCTTTCCATGCTTCTCCACCGCTTCAAGTTCACCTATGGTAAGTAAGACTCATCCATTGAAAGACACTCCATTCATCATTTATTTAGACGGTCCTGATATCACCTATGATCCTCTGATGTCGACCACCAAGCCAATGGGTCTCTTGATGAACATCCTGCCGCGCACGGATCTTCCTGAGCCCAATGCGGAGGCCCCACCACCTCCTAAAAAGCCTGCAGCCGACACAAAGCAGGCACCGCACACGGATGCGCTGCTCAGCCATATGAAGCAGCAAAAGGACCAGCCGACAGAGAAACTGCCCACGGCCACCTTTTTGTTTGGTACTCAGACCGGCACTGCTCAGGATTACGCGTCCCAGCTCGCGTCACAAGCCCGCGCCTTTGGCTTCAAACAAGTTGAGATGACCGAGATGGACCATTGGAAGGTTCTGAGTGACGGAAAATACGAGCCCAATACAAAAGGGGACCTAGTCGTGATTTGCACCGCTACGTACAATGGCCAACCGCCGGACTCGGCTGAAAAATTCAGCAAGTTCATTGACGACAAGACGAAGCAGGATAGCAACAAGAAGATGCTGGATGGCCTAAAATATGCCGTATTTGGTCTCGGTAACAAGCAATGGCGGACCTACCAGCGCTTCCCTCGCATCGGTAAACACAAGACATCCCACTATGCATCTAGGTTTATATGAAGCTAATCTTTAAAATCGGGGAACTCTAGTGGACAACGCTTTGGAAGACCTCGGTGCGGAGCGCTTTTTCACAGCAGGCGAAGGCGACGCCGATGCGGATATCGACGCCGACTTTAACGAATGGTGTGCGCACTTTTGGGCACAGACCTTGAGCTACTATGGGCTTTCTATGCCCGAGTCGTCGTCGGTTGTGCCCTCGGCCAATGCCGGCAGTGGGGATCAACAGTCAGTGAAGGTCAACTTTGTGTGCCCCAGCGATGAAGCCAAGTGGAAGACTGCTTCCAAAAACCGCAACGGTGACGCCAACTGCACGGTCGAGACAAAGCGCGAGCTGCAGCAGCCTGGATCCGGCCGACACACCTGCCACCTCGAGGTCGACATTAGCAAGGTTCCACCTCTCGGCAACCCCATGTACGAGCCCGGAGATCACCTCGAGGTTATGCCCGAGAACGATCCGCGTATCGTCGAAGCCGTCGCGCTCAGCTTCGGCTGGGTCCTCGACTCTGTATTTGAGGTTGACCGCGACTCACTCTCGGCGAGCGTGTCCCCACGCTCCCTTGCCAAATTTATCCAGGGTCCGTGCACAGTGCGTAATGCGCTGACTTATTTTGCCGATCTGTCCTCGCCGCCGTCACGGACCCTGCTCGCCATCTTTGCCGAGCAACTCCAAAAAGCCGACCCGGCCACAGCAGAGGAATTCAAAAAGATGATTATGCCCGACAGCCAGGAATACCCGGCCTTCATCGAGCGCCACCGCACCATGCTCGACCTGCAGCGCGCATTCCCGCAAGTCAACCAGCTCGAGCTGAACTTGTTCTTGGCCGCCGTCCCTGTCATGCAACCCCGGCGCTATTCAATTGCATCCTCACCGCTGCAATATCCGAAAAGCGCGCATCTTACGGTGGGTGTCGTCCAAGACCATTTGCCCGACGGCCGGATCTTCCCCGGCCTGGCGTCCAACTTTCTAAACGCTCGGGCGCAGACATTCCGAGGCGCACTTAAGTCCTCGCGGAGCACGTTCAGCCTCCCCTCTGACCCGAACGTGCCCCTCATCATGATCAGCGCTGGCACCGGCCTCGCCCCCTTCCGCGGTTTCCTTCAGCAGCGCGCCAAGCAGGGCGCGGCCTCAAGCGCGCTCGTGTTTGGCTGTCGCCACCCAGACCAGGATTGCATCTACTTTGACGAGCTCGAGAAGTATCGGTCAGATGGCGTCCTCTCCGACCTGTGGATCGCCTTCTCGCGTCTTCAGCCACCCTCGCCTGCCAAGTATGTTCAGCATCAGCTCTTGGCCAACGCGGCACGCGTGTGGGAATTGATTTCGACGGAGAAAGCGCATGTGTACGTGTGTGGCGCGGGTGCCATGAGCCGCGACGTGCGCCGCGCGTTCGAGACCATCGCCAAGAGCTTTGGCCACGCGGATTCGGAGAACTTTGTCCAAGGCCTCTTGGACGACGACCGCTACAAAGAGGATGTGTGGGGCTAAGCGTGGAGCAGCGGCACATACGCAGTTTCGAAGAAAATACACATCTTATACCTTGGTATAGTGTGTACTTGCATCTAAATAAAATATTAGTTCGTCCCGCAGACAATTCCCGATGGATGTAACACGTCGACTTCCCTCGAGATGAGAACTATTCTCGGCCGATTAAGGACTTGTATCTCATAGGAGAAGCAACACTCGCTACTACTTATTTATGCTCAAAGGATGAATGCTTGTCCGGCGAGTTTCAACCATATTTGTCTCGTCATTAACTGTAAGAGTAACCAGGGATGATCGTCACTAGCGTTATTATCAAGTTCCCTGAACGTAGCGCGTTGTGACGAAACATTTGTTGAACCACGTAAGCTTTCGCTGATACAAGACAGTTTTTGTTGAAGCATTTCAGCTTTTGCCGATTCAGTTCAACTTTTGCTGCTTCAGTTCTCATTTGGTTCAACTTTTGCTCCTTGAATTTTTTGCTGTCGCTGCTGCTGCTTTTTTTCTTTCGTCCTCCTCTCTTTCATGTTTAGGGTTTGTTGCGTAAACCAATCATCGTACCGAGGACATTTTCCTGATGCTGTAAATCTTGGAAGACAACCAGTTATTAGATTTTGTATGTCTTTCCAAGAACAGATATGTATCTTAATTACTTATTTAAAAAGTGCCTGCGCCGAGAGCTGTTGAAGGTTCGAGATAGACCTTGGTGAAGTGTGACCGAAGTATAAACGATGGATGGTCGTCCATAAGCAACAGTATTTTTCTTGAGGATTTCTGCGGCTAAGTTTGCGTCATTCGGGATCGCAGGTTGAAGACTTCATTCATTTTGACTTATAGAAGCAACCAGTCCATTAGCAATAACGAAATGTAGGGGTGTACCCGCTTGTCTTATGTAGATATATTTATACGTTTCTTTCCCAGTGCTCTACTTGTAAAAAGGATATCGGATGTTATGTATGGCACAAGGACTGAGGTAGCAGACCATATAGTAGGCTTGCCATGTTGATATTGGAGATATTCACGAAAAGCTAGGCAGCCAATCTTGCCTTGACACGCCACATCGCTTACTCGATCGTTGTTACACCAGCAAATAGCATGTGCCAACGCTTGTCCATAAAGGTTTCGCAACGTTCCACAAACTCATCCATGGTAACTTGTGTTACAAGAACAGCTACAATAGATACGACTTAGCAATGGCTACCATTAGAGGCATCAGGCCACCAGTGACTCCCGACAGGGCAGGCTCCTCCGAAATATCCTCAACATCATCGACATTAAGCTCATCGTAATCGACATCATCTGAAAGTAAAACATACTCATCAAAGCCTACAGACAATCGATCATTGAGCACTTGCGGCGCCAAGGATGTGCATTATATGCTGATTATTGAGATAGGATGCTTGCAAATTTGTTTGTATTATGAGTAGGAAAGAATAAAACGAGGGAGAGAAAGTAGGTAAAGAGGCAGAGAGTATTATTACTACGGCAAGTACCAGGTATATGTTTTGAATGAGGAACAGTAGAAGTTATTTAGGGGAGCAGTAAGGCAGAATAAGGATTACACCAGGATGCGACCGTCGTTATCGGTAGAGGTGCGCGTGGGCGGGGGTAAGCTGAATCGTGTAATGGGTCCCTGACCACGCGCCGTGCTCTTGGCATTCAGATATTCAATCGCTTCATCTTCAACAGCGTGGCCGAGTCCCACCAATTCTGCCACGGTGTAACCCGACGGGGTGTCGACCGTGGTCGCATCCGCGCCGTTTTGCAGCAGAAACTCGGCCATGGGGAACACGCGCTCGCGGTCCTCACGATCCACTGCGGCACGGCCGTGGAGCAAGCTGAAATGGAGTGGGTAGCGCACGTAAAGATCCTCGGGGGGCGGGGGGATATTGTATTCGTCATCGTCACTGTCCGAAAGGAGGGGTATGGGGTGGTCCAGGTGTTCGCGCGGCGCATTGAGGTCGGCACCGAGCACGAACGCGTGCAGTGCACCCACAATGTCGTCCGCGTCGATGGCGTTAAAGAGTAAAGTCGACGGCGGCTGGTCGGAGCGCTGGATGTAGGCTTTCGTAACGTATTTGTTTTGAATGTGCTGACGCTTCACCTCGCGCGAGTCGTCTGCCTTGGGCATCGCCTCGTTCGTAAGCCAAACCGCGTTGGAGCGTGCATTGCCGATCGAGCGGAGCAGGGCGATGATGTCGGGTGTGTAGGATGTGCTATCGAGCGTAAGGGACCGAACTTTGGAGACGTGGGTGCCAAGTGAGCGGTGGATACCCGAGCACTCAATGCAAAGAAGGATGCCAAGGTTGAGTGAGCACCAGTCTGGGTTAGCCGCGCCGCAGTCAGCACACACCGTGTTGGAAGCGTCCTGCCGCAGTTGGCCCAACAATTTGGTGTTGGCCTCCATGGTGGGCAGGGGCATTGGATAGGGCGTGCTTGTCGAGACGGACGGCGCGCCTTTTGAGAAGCTCAGGGAGGACCATCGGAATCGGGTCGAGTCGGTGCTGCTCGAGACAGCCGAGAGAGCGTCGCTATCGACCTGACTCTGTCGCTTTTTGAGGTATTTCTCTTTGGCAGCCGTACTGCCCGCGGCCAGCCCGCTCCGCAGCGCGCCCGACAGCGATCGACTGTGGCCTGTGCGTTTCGGCACTGCGAGCGGGTCCTGTGCGGGTTCGTCGAGGCTGGTACGCAGGCCGACGGAGCTGCCCATGCCATTCAGGAGGCTCTCGATGGCATTATTGATGGTGATGACCCAGCTCTGCATCTCTTCTTGGGACGTGGCTTGGTAGACGCGCCGGAACTGGGGCGTGATAACCTCGAAGCAAAAGCGACGCTCCGCGCTGCGGGCCTCGCGGGCTGTAGCGAAGCGCAGGTTGATCGGATCCATGTGGGTTTGTAGCTGGCTCTTCCAATGGCTGTATTCATGCAGCTGTCCTCCACTCAGCACGCACCAGTACCTAGCAAAGACAGATGAGTTTCTTCCTTTGCTTCTTTCGTTTCCAACACGACTTACTTGTGCCAGACGGCGCCAGAGGCTTTATCAAATGCATTGTTCTTGAGGGGTTTGGCAGTGGCAAAGAGGAAACCCTCCTTCCTGCGACCGCTTTCAAACATGAGGTCACGGTCCTGGTGCTCGAGATCGCGAATCCCGCGGAATTTGTCATCCACTTCGGTCGAGGGTAGCGGTAACGCCGGGGTCTGAATGGCCTCATCGTTGGCATGGATACCGGGTTCAGCGACGCCGCTCGGCGCATCGTCCGAGTGGCCATAGCGCGACGCGAGCTGGCGCCGCTTCTCGAACCGCTCCTTGTGGACCATGTTTTGCTCGCGCGAGAGATCGGCCATGAGGTTGGCAAGGGTATCCAGGCCTTGTTTGTAAGGCGCAATCTCGGACGCAATCGACTGATAAAAGGCGAATTCCTTTTGCTGATAACTGAGGAGGTGGTACATGATTTCCTGGTGCTTTTTGCCGCCATTGAGGTCGGTCAAGAACGCATGGTAGTCGAACCGCGTCAAATCAAACTGGCGGCGCTTGGCGAGATGCTTGGCCTCGCTTTCCTTCTGCTTACTGACGGCGTCGGCCTTGATGCTGAGGAATTTGGCGAGTTGGGCATAGTACTCGTTGCTGACGTCTTCGAAATGCCGCCGCTTTGTCTCAGCGACCTTGATGTCTTTCTCGTAAAGCTGCTGCAACGGGTCTAGCAGGAGCGACTGCATAGAATGGCCCAGCCGCTCGCGCTCTTCGTGCATGCGCGGCCAAGTGTCATTGAGGTAGTGGTTAAGAAGTGGATCGGTCGCGGGCACTTGGCGCAGGGCTTCGACGAAGGCTTCGTCGGCCTCGAGGGCTTTGCGCTTGGCGTCAAACGACTGAGAAGCGGCTTTGAGGATCTTTTTGACATTCGCTTTGAGTGCGCTGGTGCGGCTCTCGAGCTCGGTGACAGTGGCTCTGAAGAGCGGGCCATCCTCCATCTCACCGTCCACGAGCGATGCTCGGCTCACGGTGTTTGGGTCCACGGGTGCTGTCTCGGCCTGAACAGCTGCCGCCTCGGTCGGTGGCGGTGGCGGTGGCGGTGATGTGTCATTGCTGTCCAATGTCTGATGGGAGGGGTGCGCATCGGTCATGACAGCACGTTAATACGATAAAGGTGGACAAACAAGTTCGGTAGGTTGGTGTCACCCGAATTGATAATAAATCCAAAAAATGTGGTCTTTTGCTTTTCGGGGGTGACAAGAGCAGGTTGATTTCATGTTATGAAACAATTGTAAAAAAAAATATAAAAGCGAATACGATGTGGATGACTGGGGGGTCGGGTGGGGGGATTGGGAGATTGTGGGGCAATGATACTATGATAAATGCTTCTATGCGCTCTTGCTGCTGTTGACCTTATCAGAGATCAAGTTGAGGGCGCTGCCCTTCTGGAACCACTCGATCTGGTCGACGCTCATGGTATGTTTGGCATCAATGGTGAGGGTAGAGCCGTCCTGTTTCTTGACGAGGAGTTGGACCGGCTTGCCGGGTGCCAAGTCCTTGACACCCCGAGTCTCAATGACGTCGCCACCGTTGATCAACTTGTAGTCATCCTCGTTGGCAAACGTGAGGGGCAGGACACCCTGCTTCTTGAGGTTGGTCTCGTGGATACGTGCAAACGAGCGCGAGATGATCAGAGGGCACCCCAGATAGCGGACTTGCAATGCTGCGTGCTCACGCGCAGATCC
The DNA here is from genome assembly GCA_023630325.1 of Syncephalastrum sp. PYS2702. Taxonomy (NCBI): domain Eukaryota; kingdom Fungi; phylum Mucoromycota; class Mucoromycetes; order Mucorales; family Syncephalastraceae; genus Syncephalastrum; species Syncephalastrum sp. PYS2702. The sequence continues at coordinate 103,409 of JAMAMT010000007.1, forward strand.
CTCACCGTAATTGTGCTATTTTTTTTTTTATAAAAAAAATAAACTCATAAATAAGATTAAACTTGCAGCAAAAATTCGCGCACTTACATCCGCCACCACCATCCACGGCATGTTCTGGTTCTTGTAGCTCTTGGCCACATACGGAATCGTGTTCTCCTCGCCGGTCGTGACGTCCTTGACGAGGTTGACCTTGTGATTATCGGCATTGACCGCGCCAATCAATGTGTTCTCGGCGATGTTCTCGAGATGACCCTTGTACTTGAGCCAGGGACCGGCGGCGGAGATGTGGTCAGTCGTGCACTTGCCCTCAACCTTGACCAGCACGCGAATGTCCTTGAACTCCTCACCATCCCAGGGGGCGAAGGGCTCGAGCTTCTGCAGGCGGTTCGACTTGGGGGAGACGACGACGTTGACAGAAGGGTCGGGGGTGGGGGTGGGCGACGGGGGCTCGTACGTGGCGCGGCCGGCCTCGAAGCCCTGCGACGGCAAGTCGTCGCCCGAGGGGGGCTGGAACTTGAAGGGCTTGCCGTCCTTGTCGGTCAGGGTATCCACCATCGGGTTGAACGAGAGCTTGCCCGAAAAAGCCATGGCTGTCACGATCTCGGGAGCGGCCAAGAAGTTCATCGTCTTGGGGTTACCGTCGTTACGGCTACGGAAGTTGCGGTTGAACGACGTCAAGATGGCATTCTCCTCGCCCTGGGACTTTTGCACGTCGACACGGTCCCACTGACCAATGCACGGACCACACGCGTTGGCCAGGACCTGCGCGCCCGCCTTCTCGAATACCTCGGTCTGACCATCACGCTCAATCGTGGCGCGGATCTGCTCTGAGCCAGGCGTGACGAGGAAGCTCGACTTGGCCGTGATGCCAGCGTCCGAGGCCTGCTGGACGATCGAGGCTGCGCGCGACATGTCCTGGTAGGACGAGTTGGTGCACGAACCGATCAGACCTGCCGAGAGCTCGTCCTTCCAGCCGTTTTGCTTGACCATGTTGCCGAACTGGCTGAGCGGCGTGCTGAGATCGGGCGTGAAGGGGCCGTTGATGTGCGGCTCCACCTCGGAGAGGTTGATCTCAATGACCTTGTCATAGTGCGAGCCTTGATCAGCGCTCAGGAGGTGCGGGTTGGCGTCCGCGGCCTTGGCGACATCGGCACGGCCAGTCGCAGCGAGGTAGGAGCGCATGTTGCGGTTATACGGGAAGACGGACGTGGTGGCACCGACTTCGGCACCCATGTTGGTGATTGTGGCCATGCCCGTGCACGACAGCGAATCGACGCCTTCGCCAAAATATTCAATGATGTGACCCGTACCACCCTGTTCAAATAAGTTTATAAGTCAACAGCCCTCGACCCACGTGTATCTTACGACATACCCGGACAGTGAGTTGACCGGCGAGCTTAAGAATGACATCCTTCGGGCTCGCCCAGGGACCGAGCTGGCCCGTCAGCTTGACACCAATCACGTTGGGTGCCTTGAGCTCCCAGGGAATAGCTGCCATGGCATCGACTGCATCGGCACCACCGACACCAATAGCCACCATGCCCAGACCACCCGCATTGGGCGTATGGCTGTCGGTACCGAGCATCATGCCACCGGGCGAGGCATAGTTCTCGAGCACGATCTGGTGGATGATACCGGAGCCGGGCTTCCAGAATGCGATGCCGTACTTTTTGGCGGCGCTCTCCAGGAAATCAAAGATCTCTCTATTGTTGGCAATCGAGGCCTCGACGTCCTTGTCAGCGCCCGAGTGAGCCACGATCAAATGGTCACAGTGGATCGACGAGGGCACGGCAGTGGTAGACATGCCCGAGATCATGAATTGCAGCAGAGCCATCTGAGCCGACGCATCTTCATAGATAATTAGTAGCCGTTCCATCCTTCCTCTCTCCCTTTTCCAAATTCTTACCCTGCATAGCCACACGATCTATATATACAAGTAAGATAAAAGATAGTCAGTCAATGAAGGCCTCTTCAGAGAGAGAATCGATCATTACCAGGTGAGAGCTTCAGATAGGTCTCGCCACGGACAGGGACGGTCTCTTCCGGGTTGGTCAAGTGGCCGTAGACGATCTTTTCGGCCAAGGTCAGAGGACGATTGTCAAGCAGACGACGGACCGTCTTGAGATTCTCCGTCATTTTGGCATAAGGCGGGGTGATGGATCGGCAGTCCTTGTTGGGGATCGGGTTCACGGCCGTGGCAAGCGACCGGGTGCTCGTACGCCAGGCGTGCTTGGCTGTGACAGGAACCTATCCAAAAGTCAGACCATGCCCTTCTTTCCATTCGGCAACAGAATACATACCCTGCGAGCGCTCTGTGCAAGGTACGCACTGACCATTATATTAGAAGAAGAAGAAAAAAAAAAAAGAGTTGGGGGTAAAGCTAAGGAAGAAAAAGAGAGCTGTTCTTGACAGAACTGTCAACCTCTCCATTCATTTTCGATTATCTGCCAGCGGAGATCTCAGGTAAATCGCCGCCCTGCTCCCCTTTTGGTTTGCGGGGTTGCCGTGTGGATCATGTGACACAGTTCGGTTTCCCGTTGACGAATCAACACAGCTCTACTGTTTCTTCATAGTTAAGAAAATGTTTATTGAAGGACGGGAATAGGAATAGAAGATGCCATGCTCGCAAGGACATTTCACAATTCCCTCGCGCTCGAGTGTGGGAAGAACTTCCATTTAAAATTAGATGTGGCGTCGATAGGTATGAGGTAGGGCCGCGGAAACTGCCATCTTCTTTCACAGCATAACACCATCGTGTTCTTCCTGCAGCTATCTGATGATACAGGCTTGATGCTCAAGTTGAGTAGGGCCAAGAAGATAGGCATCCACTTGCTTCTGTGAATGGTCGGTCGGTAATCGGGATGATAGGGCGCTGACCATGACCCGTTAATGACAGCTTGAGAACTATCTATGTCCGAACAGCGTGATCGATTTGATGTTGGCTGTTCTGGCCCCTGTTGAGCCAATGCCGCAGGGCCTTTGCTCGACTTGCCAGCGTCCTCGGAGGATCTTAGGGAGACCGCCGGCGAGCGCTCATCCTTGTCGGCCGGAAGAAGCCGTCGACGTTTCGTCCTTTCCGGTAATAAGCGACGGTCCGTCCTGGATTGACAGATTGTCAACGGCAGCGAGTTCACCGTCGACACTTAATAATGTCTTTTTTTTTTGTTGTTGTTGTTGTCTGCAGACATGGTAGGAATTCATGGTAGAATGAGCTGTCAGGGTGAATCGATAACAGATAAAATACTGTGAGACTGGAAGTTAAAGAATTATATTGTTAACACCCGTCCCTTTTATGTTTAATATTATACAGCCACAAAGGTAAAATTTCCCATTGTCCTCAACTCTTCCGATCATACCTCAAAAACTACTCCGAGTTTCCACTGTGAGGACAAGTCAAGTTGACTGAAGAAGAAACTTAGGAATAATGAGCATGTTCATTGTTCGAAAGAAAATTGGAGTGTTTTGATTGGCCGAATGAGAAGCTGAGAGGTTGAGGGCTCTCATTGATCGATTTTGCTCGGCCAATGAAAACAGTCGCATCAACGTCAGCACAGATTCACGGTCGCGTTCCTCAGGCTCACTCGTCTTAATTACGCCAGCATGGCCACTTAAACTCTGATGCAGTTACAACATCGGTGTCATATCTACAGAAAAACTCTGACTGACGCAACTGCGCTGAAACGACACTATTTGAAAGTACATGGAATATTTCGTCCTCGTGTCCTGAAGGCGGCCGATCGCAATATGACACGAACGAATATACATCTGTCTGTACGCAAACGAATTCAAGGAGAAGCCTTCACCAGCTTTGTAAGTGGAAAGAAGTAACACGCAGATCAACTGCAGGCTGTGATGACAAGGAGCCGCAGGCGGAGGGACTCAAGCACATCCGGAATGCCGATCGAAGGCTCACGTATGACCGCAGCGAAGCGTTCACGAAGCTAGTCTATAACAGACACAAGGATATTCGCCATCCAGACGGCACCCTTAGCTGAAAGCAGCGAGCGCACATTCATCAAGACTTTGGGTAATTAGAGCAAGTTGCTGTCCTTCAAGTGGTGTGAGCCGCAGCTGACGCAGCACGATAAAGGTCAATACCAGATTCGACGGTCAGTTGAATGAAACGACGTTGCGCTTCATTGATGGTCCCGGTTACGACAAGTTATGGATGAACGGCTCGTCATCGAAGTGTCCGGCGGACGTCTGGTTGACGATGTTCGACATACCAGCGACGATACGCTTATAATCATACACAGTTTAATGTGGTGAAAGGAGACGCTCAGACTCACGCCAATGCCAGTTTAACGACGTATCGAACGCTTGAAGGCATTTGGTGCACAAACGGTGAAAGACGTCATGCTTTTATCTGAAATGACGCTAGGCGATGATTTCAAATATCTGTACAAGGAAGGTTTGACCGCTGTCATTCCAGTTAACGACGCTCACAGAAGCAAGTGGGTGCCGATGTTTGACCTTCTGGCTTACCTATTGGTGCAACTTGATGAGCAAGCCAGTATCATCAAATAGCTGCAGGAAGAACACGATGGTGCTTATGCTGTGAACTAAGAAGCCACCATCCATTCGGACATGTATGAAACATGATTACCATTGAGCCATGTACCATCCAATAAAGGGCCTTATCTTCATTTTTTTTATACAGAAGTACTGATATATTAGTTTTGTGGACAGGATCATATCGGTGATTATTACAATTGCATTTAATGAGAAGTTTGAATGAGGAAACAAGCTGACTCATACTCAGCATTTAGAACGAACATGCAAGTGTTTCATAGGATTGGTCTTCCTACGAATAGTCAAGAGAAAAAGCTGCTCAAAACGGTTTTCACTTTCTACAGTGACCACTGCAATTTTCCGAGTAAATGGCGAGTAAATGGCTAATGTCTGACGAAACCATAAAGGCGATCATGGGGATTTTTTTAAATAGAAGCTTCTCAGATGCGATCCGAGAGAAATTCTTCATTACTTCGACTCGTGTCTCCACTTTGCTCTTTATCGCCGCGCATAATCGCTCAGTAGGGTGGAGTTCAGGCGAAACGTGAAAGATATATGCATCGGGGTCTGCGGCCGGTGCTAAGTCCGTCAACGAGCTTGAATTGATGAATAGGGGCACTTTTTATTCGGGCAACACCGTGATCAACAATGAAGAACATTAGAAGAATTAGGTGCTACTAAGTCGTGGAAGGAATGTACACAGTGTTTTAAATTACAAGTTGTATAGTACATGTTCACTTAGGAATCCTTTTTGCTCTCTTGCTGCTGCTGCTGCTGCTGCTGCTGCTGCTGCTTCTTTTCCATGTATTTTGCCGCCTTGGCCCGGTCCTCGGATTTGGCTAGGCGGTCAAAGATGACGTAGGCGATGGCAATAACTACCAGGCCGCCCCAAAACCATGGCGATCTGTATCCATACATGAGTCTGAAAATACTAGGAAAAGGAGAGATGATGGCTTACGCAAAGGGAGATTGCACCTGGAGGATTTCGACGTCGTAGATTAAGGCCGTATTCGCTAATGGTACGGTACGATAAGTGGGATTTTCGTTTCGGCAGCCGATATCACTTACGAGGTACCATGCCAGGTAAACCCAGCTCGCCATAAGCTATCGAAGCAGATGAGGTCAATATCATCATGCGAATAACATTGATTATCTTTTACCCATGTGCGCGGGTATCAGGATGCGTCTCACTTCCTTTTCACACATGCCAGTCATGCCCTTTTCCAGTCCTAATCATAATGAGATACAATGAAACGCGGCGCCCTGAGGAGATGCGAACCTTCCATGACCTTGTCACGGCCTACTCAAAGGTTAGTATATCCTACCGCATACCATTTGCGTGTATGTTTATGTTTTTACCAAGCTTGAGCTCGACGGGTGTGGAGCCAAAGGTGTTTTCGTAAGGCTGGTCAGCCCCCCATGCCCTCACGCGATAATGAAACTTGACCCAGCCGTTCTGGGCTACTTTACGTTTGCAACTAGGAGCAGGCTTTAGAATACCTGAAGTATATTAGTCAGTGGGTCAGTCAGTCAGTAGTCGATTCGACGCCGGGATCCGCGGCACGTGATTGGCAATGGTCCCTTTACTACCTCCGCGCAATTCGGTAGGCTGCTCCATCTCGGTAGCCATTGCCAAGCCAATAAGGACTAGGAGAGCCCAAAGCACCTTGAACATGACAGTGATGAAAAGAGTAAAAGAGGGTGTGAAAGAAGGTTTTGTGCTTATGTATATAAAAGAAAAGATTGAGCAGTTTCCGGTGCAACTTTATTTCAATCGGCCCCTTTTTGGCATTTCCAACTGAAAATGGGAATCGTCACCCTCAGTCGCTGTGCATTTTTCCGGAAAGCAAGCATATCGAGATCAAATGAAATAGGGGACACCGCTACGGAGATAAACGCATGACACCCTTATATATGAATGATCGTTATTGACGCCACGGGGTATCATCTTTCGGTGTATATAAGACCAGAGAGAAGAATCAATAGCACCAAGCATCAAATACCAAACAGCTTGCATTTCTTGTCCTTTTAATACTTTATGACGAATAACCCACCCCGCTCTCTGATAAGCCAAAAATCGCCTGGCCTTCTCGAGACCGCTCCACTCTTGGGTCAAACCAAGTCGCCATGGCGATGGGGTGTCCTCCTCGGCTATTCACTGTTCTCCTTCTCGAGCGCGCTCATGTGGGTCGCGTTCGCCCCATGCCTGTACATCTTTAGTCATTATTACTTTGGTCCAGACACCGCTACTACCACCACCACTAATGCCATCAACTGCCTGTCGACCATCTACATGCTGCTGTACCCCATCTTGGTCCAGAGCACTTTTTCCTTTTTTGAAGACCGAGGCAGGGCACCCGGCACCGGCCTCAAGCAAGGGGTCTTGATCGGCGCTGTCCTGAACGTTGTCGGTGCCGCGATAAGATGGCAAGGCGCAATGCCATCCATGACAGGCTTTGCTGTCCTCTTTCTGGGTCAAATCATGGCTGCCATCGGTTAGAAAATGCATAAAAGAGACAGGTTCTGTGGTAGGACAGATGCTGACTTTTAGTTTTAGCCCAAGTGTTTATGCTGGCCGTGCCGCCACGCCTCGCAGGCGCCTGGTTTCCCGCCAACGAAGTGAATCTGGCCACCTCGATTGCCGTATCCGCCAACAATCTCGGCATCGCAGCTGGCTGCGTTTGGACGCCCCTCGTGGTGCACCCAGAAACCATGGCAACAGATATACCCAAGCTCCTTTATCAGCAGGTGACCTATACGCCTAATGCACATAGTCATATCATCAAGCTCACATCCTATTGTCTTAGTTCCTCCTGGCTGTCGTGGCCTTGGTCTTGCTTGCCCTCGCGCTGCAGCGCCCTGCCCCTAACCCCACGTGGTATGGTAGATCCTAACATGACGTCAGTGCATCTCACTTTCATATGATTAGGTCAGAAGAGGACATTGGTAATTCGCATGAGCAGTCCAAGCAGCTGTGGAAAAGTTCCTCGTTTCTGTACATGCTCGCTGCATATGGTATTCTCTACGGAGTTCAGTGTGCAGTTGTCACCCTTCTCGCACAGATCCTTCTGCCGCCGTTCCACGGTCAAATTACCGAAAGTTTTATCGGCTGGTTGGGCTTCTTCACCCTCCTTGTCGGCTTTCCATCCAGTGTCGCGGTCGGCAGCTACTTGGACCGCGCCCCGCACTATAAACAGATGTGCATCGTCTTGTTTGTTGTCACCGCCGCTTCTCTGGTCGGTCTCTACCTTGCGACCGAGTGTCGATCCCTCACGGGCGTGACCGTGTCCTGGTAAGAAGTTGACGATACAGCTATTGCTTAGTGACTCAAATCGATCCACCGATTTTTAGTTTAAGTTTTGGCTTCGCATCCTCAGGTAATGAAGAAAAAAAGAGCCACTGTGTAACAGATGTACTGACGTTCAGTAGCTGTTGGGCCTGCCATGTTTCAATACGCGACTGAGCTCTTCTACCCGATCAGTGAACTTATACCCACCGGATACCTATTCACGGTCGGCAATATCGGAGGCGTACTCTCTGTAGCCATCATGGGATGGAGCGAAAACACGGATACGGATTTTTCCATGCGGATCCCTGTGCTGGCCATGACCTGCATTAACTGTGCCGGTGTCTATGCCATGATCAAAGTGGACGGTCCGCTCAAACGATCGTCTGCCTGATTACCAGGCCCTCTTGATATACATAACTTCCGCAAGACTAATGTCTATTTAGAGGATAGATACGCTCGTATATACATCTACGCAGATATACAGTCTTTCAATTGATACCTGTTTGTAAAGCAAGCAAGATACCATAATACATCCTTTTATCCTGATACCATATAACGATGATGTCAATAAGCTGAACTCAAATTTTTTATTCCTTCCCTATTTTCCTCCATGTCTTTTGGCTCCAAGGCATTCTGGGGTACGGAACATGACAACACTGCCGAAAACAGAGAAGACGGTTTTACTAATAAGGTGACGTAGCTTGCACGCTAAGCCCGGGCGAAGTTTATAGCGTCGCGGTGCGGGGCCCTGTGCATTTGACGCAGGTAAGCGTCTCGTATGTGGATTAGCAAACAATACTCATTTAGTCTCTGCCATGACAGGCCTCACTGGCCGACACAGAAACGAAGGACAAAACGTCCATTTATCTCTTAAATGAAGGCAAAGAATACAAGCTGTGCACGCTTATTCCGAATGAAGTATATACTGTCCATTGGAAAATCGCGCGATCTTTGGTGATTTAACATGACTGCTGGTAGATTGAACACCAGCGACTTGACATTGTGCTTGTCGACCCAGAAGAACCTTTACTTTTGGTCAAAGGATCAAGGTAATAAGAGAGACAAGAAAACAAGTATATACATAGCGTATTTTGACTCTTTATAATAGCCCTATTGCCCTGACTGGCATGGATTGGAACCAGCAGCAAAACGGCGTCGATGACGACGACGACGACGACGACGATGAAGATTTTTTCCCGGACGAGGACGACGACGAAGACGACGACGATGGCGGCATGCTACGATTCTATGATCCATCCGACACGCGTTTCATGGGCGGGTTCCAGCTCGAGCATTTCTTGGGACCGAGCACAGACGATCGTATCGACTTACGCCGCGAAGAGTCGACCGAGGAAGACCGCTTGCTCAAGTAAACAGCACATACGAAAACACATATGGCCGTGATCTCATTCTCATTTTCAACCGGTTTTTGTTTCCTAGTGATAATATCTGTCAGGGGCTGATCAATTCGATGCTCAACAGTGGAAATGATTTGCAAGTGGCACTTGCCAAAGAAGGACTGAGTAAATGTCGCAAGGAAGGGGGGTCATGGTAACTATAATTACTAACTAGCATGTGCCTGATTGTAGAGCGACTCGAAAAGCAAAAAAGAGCACGTGAGGCAAAACGAGCCGGAAAAATCTCAAAGACGGATGCTTCGGGCAAGAACAAACAAAAAAAGAAGAAGCATGGCAAGCACAAGAAGGCAGATCATGCAAAGCGGTAACTCAATGATTTTGTGAAGACATGAAAAGCATACATACCTGGATACTGTAAATAATACATTTGTAAGCATTTTGGCAAAAGGAAAAAGAAAAAAGGGAGATCTTTTGTTGCTGTTATCATGGCGTCGTATAGAATATGAGATGCATATCCCCTACGCTGGGTACCCATCAGAGAGACGGGCGTGGCGCGCATGGATTGAGCGAACGAAAATAAAAAGCACATCATCGCTCTCCATGCTGACATGGACTCGAATACAGTACACAATAAACTTGTACACGTATGACACAATAACGCCATCCTCCATCGAAATTCTATTGGCGAGAGGAAGCGTTTTTTCTGGGGGGAGGGAGGGGGAACAGCGGTCGTGCCCGAAACGTAGGAACGCGTGAGCGAGAATGAACGAAGGGGGGGGGGGGAGAGGGAGAGGAATACAGATATGCTACTGGTACCGCGGTAGGTAACACAGTCAATGGGATCGCCTTCACTATTTGAAGAAAGGTGCACGGCAAAGACCGAGTGTCTTTTTCATGCCAGGAACCAGATAACAGAACAAACACTGAAACAGAAAAGAAAGAGTTGAATGAAGCGGCGATCCAAGTCGTCTTCAAGGAAGGGAAGAAGGCAAGCACGAATGAAGAGCGAACAATAAAAGACAGACAGACACAAGGATTCCTGATATTTAACAAACAAACAAACAGTAAAAGAAAGGAAAGGGCTATCATGAAATATAGTATAAATAATTCATGTCAATACGTACGTATCGTCCAAGGCACCGGGCAGACCGCTAAACCAAAGGAACGAAGAAAAAAAAAAAAATAGGGGGTGGGGTGTTCTGGGATCATAGGCGAAAGAAGGAAGGAAAAAACGGCGATTCAATCGAAACTGAACAAGATCTGTATTGTTAACACACAGACAAAAAGAGCTGATAAGACCACCACGGCTTTATCTCGCTAACCTAAAAACAATCCCCTTTTTCCCTTATTTTCTTTCTCTCTTCGTCTATCTTTCTCTCTCGCTCTCTACATATGCCACTTGTCTCTTCTTTTGTATATAGTCCCTAAACTCATGAGTTCCCATGGAGACCATCCCTTTTATGTTCGAGCGAGTAGTAGCAACAGCAGCAGCACGAGCAGCGTCGAGGACCAGTCACCGGGTTCCAGTCAACCTCACAATCAAGTGCACATGGACGTGTTTCGACTCCCTTTTGCTGCCCAAGATGCCAAGAATGTCGAATACCCGCCCCCGATTCCAGTCGCCTTGCGGTATCCTCGCCTGGTAGGGTCGGTGAAGCAGTACAGGTCGGATGCGCAAGAACAGCAATTGCAGCACCATATTGTATCGGAATCGTTTATACCCATGGCACCCGATCTCGCCAAACCACCCCGCAAACGACGGCGCCCGCCTTTTTCGTACTCGTCCTTGATTGCTCAAGCCATCCTCGAGGCCCAGGACGAACGCATGACGCTCCGCGATATCTATCGATGGATCATGGAAAAGTATCCTGCCCTGTACGATGCAGACGATACAGGCTGGCAGGTAAGCCAGAATCATCTTGTATTAAAATGGAGGGTCTAGGAAAGATTTGCTTATCTCATTTGTATCAGAATACAATTCGACACAACCTCTCGCTCAACAAGTGCTTTAAAAAGATACCCAAAGCCGATCTGAGTGGCGTCTATACACGCGGCAAAGGCGGCTACTGGACTGTCGATCCTGCCTACATGGACAAGTTCAAGAATGGTGCGTTTGCCAAAGGCAGTTCGATGGGCCCAATGACACGCCGCAAGCCTCCGAGGGAAATCAGGTCCAAGCCTTTCGAAGAGGTTACACTGCAGGCCAGTGCCTCTCCTTCTCTTGACACGCATCTACGACCAGAAACACAACCATTGCATCCTTCCATACTGCATCCATCATCATCGAAACCCCCTTCCAGTCCTCGCTTTCAACACTATCGGCCGGTCTCTCACGCTACCTTTCCTGCCATTCCTAGCACACCACCACCACCACCACCATCATCATCACCACCTTCACGTACTACTACCTCGGCTTGCACATCTGCTACCCCTACTACATCTGCTTCTACATCATTTACGTCAAATTCTACGCCTATTTCTACGCCTACGATAACTGCAACTCCTGCTTCTGCTACCTCCTCATCCTCGCGTATCATGCAGATACACCATCTACTTAATTGACACCTCACACTCATCCCTTAGTTTTATCTATTTGCTTTCAGTTACAATCTTCCGTTTCGGTTCTCTAATCTTCTTTTGTTTTGGCATGAATGTACTATGTACCCTTAAAGAAGGGGCCAGGAGTTCACTCCATCTGACTTTCGATATATTCGGTTTTGATCCTTGCCATTTGACGCGCAGCCACGTCGAGAGGGATGTCTTGGAGCTGCAAGACATGATCTGCAAACTATGCATTAAAAACAAAGTGGAACTCGAGTTAGAAAATCGTGGTGCAGCAAACCTAATTGACATGCGACCTATTCTGGCATGTATGCATACATGGACACCTACCTGGATTGCCGCTTTTCTCCTGCGACCCACTTTATCGATCTCGATCGCGCCAGGGGAGACCCCTCGGGGACGCTGCGCAGCGAAATTCGCTGCGTTTAACTGTAAATTTTTTCAAAAATTCTATGTCAGGACCTCGCATATCTTCCCATTAGAAACGACTTGCCTGGCACGCCACATCGTGTGCACACCGCAATATGTCCACCGGAAACCCCATCAGCTGCGCCGTCCGAAGTCCTGGTTCCACGCGAATGAGTGAATTTACTTGCATACTCGCACATTCGGTTGTGTATTTCTAGGTTACCGTACTGTTGGTCCGTCCTCACGCAACCATCCTTGACTTTGTACGAATAGTGCATTGTGCAGCGCGTCCCCTTGCACCGGATATTGTTTTCTCCTTGTGAATCATTGGGGGTGACCTGTCATTCACTGTAGTTGAGCCTACAGATATTTCTCTACTTTGATATAACTGACATGGGTAATGATGGCCTCGAGCTGCAAGCATACGACGTTCGGGTAGGCAGCAAGGGCTTGCGTGATTGGGTGCATATGCGTCGCAAAGAAGCAGATCGCCTACATTGAAAGTGTGAGAATAGGTGCAGCAGTGTCGGGATGGTCTCACCCTAGACAAGATCAGTGCCTCACACACAGCGGCCACTATTCCCAGGGCGTCATACGGGGCGGTACCTTGTAGGGAGCATAAGCAAGGGCTATCCAGATTCGTATGTTTGTACGACGATTCAAGTGCCCGTGCATATACCTCGTCCGAGTTCATCCACAATGACTAAACTATGGGGTGTGACGTGTTGAAGGACGTAGGCCGCCTCACGCATCTCGGCCATAAAGGACGACGTGTTCATATCCAGCACGCTGTCGTTGGCGAGCCGCGACAGTATCTGACGATGGAATGAGCTTCTTGAAAGTGCCGCTGTGATGGTCACATACCTGGTCGCATACGCGTACAGATGCGTACTCAGCCGGGACATACGAGCCCATTTGGGCCATGATCGTCAGGAGTGCGACCTGCTTAATATACGTCGATTTGCCGCTCATATTGGCCCCTGTAATGATCTGAAAGCTGCTTGACAGCGAGGCAAACGTGTCGTTTGGCACGACTGGCTCTTTCTGAATGATATCCATGGTGGGATGACGTCCAGCCTTGATGGCCAGTGTCGACGTAAACTCGGGTCGCACTGGGGGGGGGGGTGTTAAGCGCAATGAGTTCACTGCAAGAGATACGGGGGGTGGGGGTTCTACTTGCCGTATTTCGACACCGTGCAACATATACAAAAAGAGACGAGCAGATCGAGCATCGCGATAGCCTCGGATACTTTGTAGAGTACAGCGATATCGGATCGAAATACTTGAAGCAGTTCGGTGATGGTACTAAATGTGTGTGAGCTCTGTCCTTCTTCTGGAAGTGCCAATCATCCGATGTGTGCCTTGCCTATCGGACATGAGGTATATCTCTGTGAGCGCTTCTTCAGCACGGCTATTGCGTTGTAGCTAGACGTCATGGTCAGAATAAGGGAGTCGCGCATCATACCGTTATACTTGCAAGTTCAAGGGTCACGAAGTCAATACTTTTCTTCTTTCGGACGATATTGATAAACATGTCAGGAAGATCATGGTCACTCCTGGCAGCTGAGAGGGGAAGCGTCAGATAGAAGCCTTTGGTAGTGCTGAACTGAAGCTTGAGCTCCAGTGACGTGGATTCTTGCAGAGTGAGAAGATTTGCCTGATAAAACCGCATTTGTTAACACCTACCAACATAATCTTCCGCCATGGTATATATGTCCTCCACAACTTCTTTGTAGGTCTGACGCGCTGTACAGAATATATTCGTCGTTTACTTGCAGTTAGGTCGGTTAAGCAGTGTGTGCCTACCAATATCCAGTAACCCGTTGACGCCCGCCTTTGGGCTTCATGAGTATTGTTATAAGCACTCCAGAAAATGGACACACATACCTTGACGGCATAGCAGCGTTGGTGCCGAAGTCCAAGACCCGTTGTTTGTTGCTCTACATCTTCATGGAGCACATTGGCAATAGACCGGCGAAAAATGTCTATACAAGAAGACGCGTCAGCCCTTGCAGCCCTCTCATTCACCAGGCTCATATACTTGCCTAACGTCTGATCGGATAAACACTACAGGGATTATAACTGTTGTAGTAGTGAACTTATTCACAACCCAAATACCGAACACACTTACATCCAATATACGCCGCAACAAGGTGCATTCACACGTACCCATGCAGTTGCATACAGAGGTAATGACTAGGAGCAGACTTTTGAGCTGCAGCGCGTAATTGATCTTGGACTCAGCATAATGTACGTCCTGCTTCTGGCACGGCATACGGATCAAGTTGGCGATCGTCTTGTCTAGATCATGCGCAGGCTTGAGTGCGGCTTGCAGGCCAAACAAGACGCTCTCCTGGCGCACGAGCTCCTGGACGGCGTTAAGGCGATCGGTCACGGTGGCGAGGCGGGTGCTGGGCTGGAGGAGGTTAGTGCGTAACAGGCGTGCGCCCATGGGCGTGGTGGTGTGGTTGAGGGCATGAAAAAGAGTGGCCTTGCCGTGTCGATCGAGCGTGTTGGAGACAAGCTCGAGATTATTTGCGGTAACAAAGTCAATCATCATGATGCCTTCCATGCCCTGATAGAAGAACTTGACTGTGCTTGCAGCAAAGAGCATGGCCGAACGTTCGGTCATGTATCTGTAGTGCATGGATAAGTTAATACTTTTCTCCTAAATCAAAAAGTGTGTTATCTACCGAAAGACGGCTGCAATGGCGGATAGACAGTAGTATCTTTTTTTTTTTTTTTTAAAAAAAAAAAAAGACAGCATTAGTCGACTTGTTCTATATGACACGATGGGGACTCACTTTGTCGAAATATCCAGCAATAGCGAAGGTATCGTCTCACGTAAGCCATACTCCTTGACAATGTTCATGCCTAAAAGAATCGCTCGCTTCCAGACAAATTTCCATATGCTAGGAAAATCATCTTACCAGCATCGTCATTATAGTATTTTCGGGGCACGGTGACAACCGTGATATCCGGAAAGTGGTGTGTAATAAGCTCATAGAGCTGATTCCCCTGACCTTCCAGCGCTGTCTTGGACAGAATAATCTGGAGAAACAATGAGTTCGGCTTGTAGGACTGCACTAGGGGTACATTACCTTCATAGGATCATTGAGATGAATTTTATGCAAGGTGCGTGCGTAAGTCTGCGAGTCGGTCACCTGCGACAAGGCACACTCGCCCGTATCGACGTGGAGCAAACACATGCCCACCTCAGCGGCAGTACCGCGACCTTCGGCTACCGCGAGCAGTCGCTGCATACCGGCGTGGGTGGCGGGGCGACGCGATCCCCCTGTCGTGCTAGACGGGATGGGCACATAAAATTGAGCTGGTCGGTCGTCGTCTGAGGCAGTAGGCCGTGGACTCGTCAGTGTCTTACTGTCACCCAAGAGAAGGTGTTTGTTGCTGCTCGAGGGCGCAGACGCTTTTACGGACGTGCTTCGCAATTTGGGTGCTGAGGCGGAGGCCGTGGGTGGGCGCGAAGAGCATGAAGACGGAACACTGCTTTGAAGACCAGAAAACGTCCCCGCCGATGGGGGCAACCGTGTCATGAAGGGAGTTTTCAATGTGGCAACATTTTTTGAAAGTGACCGCGACGCAGGAATAAGCACGTTTGGGCGCATCCCAGCCCTGTTCTTGCCAAGCCGAGAACGACAAAGAGCAACTGTACGTGCTCTCTTTTTGGTGGGGTAAGAAAGGCGCGAGAAGGAAGTGACGGACACACTCGAAGAAGGCGCGACTGAGCTTGCTCTGTTGATGTCGTCTTGATAAAAGTCAAGTATGCTATGACTCGATAGTACACTGGGTGTCTGTCCCGACGCCATGTCCAGCGACGTACCGGCATGTTTAACGGATGCAGTTTGAGCGCTCCTTTCGCTGCTATCACTCATAGGAAGAAAAAATCAATCGAAAAAGAAGTATCGCGATTGTTGTTACGGGTTTAGGTAAGTGTTTAAATATTCATTGGTGTCATACATGCAAGTGAATAAAAATTATGTACAGTGCGATTAGGAAAGAAAAAATGGGGGAAGACAGAAAAAGAAAAAGGTAAGTGGTATGTGCAAAGGGTTAGACCATGGTCTTCTTTTTGCCTCTGGACAGGCTCGGTCCCCAGACCTTGACGGTAAAGTCGGCCGAGCCGCTGGCAAGAATGGGTTCGTGCGGATGAAAATTGACGGTATAAACGCGGTCTGTATGACCTTCGAGGCGTTGCATTAGCTCGGCGCTGTCCTCGCCGACATTGTACAGATACGCATACGGATCGGCGCTGCCTGTCGCAAGCAAAACACTCTTCTCCTCCTTGGGCGCATCCGGCTCGGCCGAGGTCTTGAGATCGTCCATATCGTTGGGTGCGCTCGGGCGGCTGAGGATCGATGCATTGTAGCCACTGCCGCAATAAAACGAGGAGCGGATCGGCCAGTTGCGGTTCCTGAAACCTTTTAGGGCGTGGACGAGGCGGGTATCCGACTTGGGCGGGTCCATGCCGCGGTCGTAGACGCGGAGGAGGTTATCGTAGCTGTTGACTGCCATATAACGCGGCTCGTCATAGTCATCGACGGCACGTCGGGCCGCGTCCGTGCGCCGACGGCCGATGGTAATGTGGGTGATGGGCATCTTGCCCGTGTCGTTCGGCGTGGAAGAAATGCACTTTTGCGCGCGGATATCCCATACTTTGAGCATGCCCTGGGCATCGCCCGTGATGACGTGCACACCGTCCCGCGACGCGTACAGCGTGTTGACCATGGCGTCGTTCTGGAGGACGGTCGCGGGTTCCTCGGCGCGGACGTCGACGATGGCTAGCACCTTCCGCGATGTGCCGCAATAAAAGATATTGGAGTCTACCCAGAATGAGTGAGTGAAGCTTCGATACCAATGCTGCTTTCGTTGGTCTTACCCATAAAGTCCCAGCCGACGCATTGGACAAAGCCATCAAAATCATAGTTCCCGAGCATCTTGCCGGTCTCGACGTCCCACGTCTTGCAGGTCTCATCGTAGGCACCCGAGACGAGGACGTTCGATTCGGATGTCCACGCGACGTCGGATACATTGAGCGTGTGTCCCTTCAAGCAAAGTGTCTAATATTGCATCCGACTCCGTTAAGTATATATGCATCTCTATACAGATCCATCTCTTCCTTATCCCCAGTGAATTAACGTACCTCCTTTTGTGAAGAAGCAGTATCCCATATGCGGACTGTCTTGTCAAACGAACCGGAGGCCAGCAAATGCCCACTGGGAGAGAATTCGACGGCATAAACAGCACCGGTATGTCCCTTGAGCTCATAACGCATCTCAAACGCTTTGCTGCCCGGCGTATATCCTATAACTCCCAATTGTCAGCGCGTTGCTGTCGTTCAAACATCTTTTGTTATTACCTGTCTCATACGACCCCACATCGCCACCCGCTTCTTGAACCGCCATGGAAATGACTTGCTGTGCTTTGGTATTGATAACAGACTTTTCGTGGTCGTTTTCAATGACGAAGGGGCCCGGCTGGTAGGTGAGATTGCTGTGCGAGATGGAGGCAGCATAACGCGCCGAGAGATCGTAAATGCTTTTCTTCAGAGCAATATTCTCCTTATCGAGCACATCGACCTTTTGCTTGAGATGTTTGACCTCTTTCAGCAGCTTCTCGACTTGCTGGTCGCGCTGGGTGGAGGATGGATTGCTCGGCGAGCTGCTGAGCGGCGAAGGCGATTTGAGGGAGCTGAGCATGTTGGGGCCCATGTGCGATCCGGCTGTGCTGCTCGCGGACGAGCCCGCCTTGCTTCCGATCGACGACGCTGGCCGTTGATTATGCTTGGGCAACGCGTCCATTGTAGAAAAACCTAGTGTGGATAGGTGTCTATATAATATGTGTGTGTGTATGTGTGTGTGTGTGTAAATGTGTGTAAGCCTGACAGCTGAATTACAAGAGACAACGGACAGCGAATGAATTGGCTGGGTTTCGCCCATGTGGTGCCACACTTTACCTATTCATCATCATCTGTCTAGCTTATCCTCTTTTCATCCATCTCAAGTCCAATGCCTGCCACCAACTTTACTAGTTTAGCGCAACACTTTAATACCGGCTGCATATTAAAAAGAAGACCTTTCTGGATATTTGTTTAAAAGGGTTTTTAATGGCATTCTAATGGTGTCCTATCCCCATAATGAATTCAAATTTGACGACACGACTTCTAATTCCCCATTATTCAGTGATCTGGGTGATTTCCTATCACTGTGATAATGCAGTGACTAGATAGTGTTCAAGTATATCTTTTAAAATGTTAAAGGAGGGCGTGACACGTCAGTGTCCCTGCATTTGGGTGGCAGCGCAGAGAATCATACAGTATACATTTAAAGAAGAGGAATTCGAATTTTCTTCTCTTCGCTCTTTTGTGTGTGGGGGGTGGCACAAAGCTCTCTTTTCTCTCTTTTCACATACACATATTAACATATACCACACCACACCATAGCTTATCTTGCACCATGCTGCAGGAGAAATACATTGGCCTCATTCTGGCCATGAGCTCCAGTCTCTTTATCGGCCTGTCCTTCGTCATCACCAAAAAGGGTCTTATAAAGTCGAAGCGCCGTCATGGTAACAGAAAGGAAGAAGTGTATTGGAGACAAAGGCTCATATTGTGAAGGCGTCTCGGCTGCGGATGGCAAGCTTCATTATCTCCGGAATTGGACGTGGTGGGCAGGCATGGGCACCAGTAAGTGTCCATTCACTCAAGCGTGAATCCACGGTTGATCATTGTACTGTATATTAGTGGCGGTGGGCGAGATTCTCAACTTCAGTGCCTATTCGTTTGCGCCTCCCATCCTGGTCACACCTCTCGGTGCGCTCTCTGTCATTCTCGGGTACGAAGCTTTATCAGAAAAAAAGATAGAAACAGAAAAGAGAGAAAGAGAGAAAGAGAGAAAGAGAGAGCAAGTCAAACTGAGACCGAGACCTTGTTAGTGCCATCTTCGCCTCGATTTTCCTGCAAGAGAAGCTCGGTGCCATTGGCAAGATAGGATGCCTGCTTTCTGTCGTTGGCTCGGTGATTGTTGTTCTTCATGCTCCGGAAGATAAGGAGGTGACCAGCATTGACGAATTGCTCTTCTATGCCCTTCAACCTGGTAATGACAGCAAGAGAGACAGACCGCAGCAGATGGGGGTTACGGGAGATAATATTGTGTATTAATGTAACGGGTTGATTTGCGTACTTTTGTAGCTTTCATGACGTATTGTATATTTGTCCTGGTGGTCACCCTCGTCATGATCTACAAAGTGGTACCGAGATACGGTACGCGCAATCCGTTTGTGTATGTCTCGATCTGCTCCCTGGTTGGTTCGGTCTCAGTCATGTCCATCAAAGCCTTTGGCATTGCCTTGAAGCTGACCTTTGCGGGCAACAACCAATTCACCCACCCGTCCACTTACGCCTTTGGCATCGTCGTCGCCGTCTGCATCATCACCCAGATGAACTACTTTAACAAGGCACTCGAGACATTCTCCACCAACGTGTAAGTCATTTTTCTCTGCATGCCTATCAAACAAAAGAAAAGAAAAGAAAAGAAACGAACTGAATACCTCGCAGGGTGAACCCAATCTACTTTGTGTGCTTTACGACGGCGACCCTGACCGCATCTGCCATTCTGTTCCAAGGGTTCAACACAGACAACACTGTTTACGTCGTGTCACTCATTTGCGGCTTCATCATTATTTTCGCGGGTGTATACCTCTTGGATTCGATCGCACGTGGCGCAGGCGCCAATCCAAATGAGCATGACCGACAGAGAGACGAGGAGATCTACGACGAGGACGAGCAGCTGCTGATGAGCGAGGCTTCACTCATGGAAAATGACGATGCGTTCCACCTCAACGACTTGAACGACCAGGAACAAGCCCATCGCGTACCCCGAGCATCATAATCACCAATATCATAGAATAGAAGCCACCGCTTCTTTGTTTTCCCTCCAATTATAAATGTATATAGCTGTTTGTGTGCATCTTCCACTTCCTCTTTTTTTCCTTTTTTTTTTTTTTTTTGACAGGTCATTTTTTTACAAAGTGTCTTACTGCGGCGGCGCCTGAACAAAATAAATTTTATGTGCTCACTGTAGAATTTTACAGACAAAGCTTTTTTTTTCCACTTCTCCATGTTTGACGAGGACAACATTGATCAGTTCTTTGACGTCCTCCAGGGACGAGCTGATGCCGAGGACGAGTTCGATGATATCCCGGATGCGGTCGATTCAGCGGACGATCACGTCACCCAGAAGCGATCGGCCGATCATGTCGACGAAGCCAACGACGAAGAGTTAGCGGCTGAAGTGAAGCGGGTCCGCACCGACCAGGCCGAACAGCAGCACCAGCCTGCACCTCTGGTTGCAGACAGTTTTGAGCAAGAGACATCGCGCGAGGTGGCCAACATTGCCGGTCTTCAGGGTGCACCCGACATGGAGGGTGCACAAATCACCCTCAGCCATCAGGTATGCAATGAGAACGCAGGGCGTGCTCTCGGTACTCACTCAGAATCAGGTTCGCCACCAAGTCGCTGTGCCTGCCAACTACGACTATGTGCCCATTTCCAAGCATGTGCCTCCCGAGAAACCCGCGCGCGAATACAGCTTCACCCTCGATCCTTTCCAGCGCGTCGCCGTGTCCTCGATTGAGCGGAATGAATCTGTCCTGGTGTCGGCCCACACGTCTGCGGGTAAGACCGTCGTGGCCGAGTACGCCATTGCCCAGTGTCTGCAGCGACGACAGCGTATTATCTATACCTCGCCCATCAAGGTAAAGGAAGAATCAAACTAACACACATTCAGCTGCGTACTGACGGATTTCATTGTTGTATATCACTTTTATTTCAGGCCTTGTCGAACCAGAAGTACCGTGAATTCACAGAAGAGTTTGGTGATGTGGGTCTGATGACGGGTGATATCACGATCAATCCGGACGCGTCTTGCCTGGTCATGACCACCGAAATTCTGCGTTCCATGCTTTATCGAGGCTCAGCCATCATGCGTGAAGTGGCCTGGGTCGTTTTTGACGAAATCCATTACATGCGAGATTCGGGTAAGTTGACAAGGCACAGCGGCAAGTACAAGAAGACTCATCATCTTTAGAACGTGGTGTCGTTTGGGAGGAATCCATCATCATGTTGCCGCACGCAGTCCGTTACGTCTTTTTGTCCGCCACCATCCCGAACGCCATGCAGTTTGCCGAATGGATCTGCAAAATCCACGAGCAGCCATGCCATATCGTCTACACCGACTTCCGTCCCACTCCGCTTCAGCACTACATCTTCCCGGCCGGCAGCGAGGGTATCCACTTGGTCGTCGACGAAAAGAGCCGGTTCCGCGAGGAAAGCTTCCAGCGCGCGATTGCCGCTATCAGTCAAAAGCAGGGCGACGACAGCGCATCCGGCAATGCGCGCGGCAAGAAAAAGGGCCATACCTTCAAGGGCGGCAACAAGAATGAGGGCCCGAGTGACATTCTGCGCATCATTCGCATGATTATGCACAAAAACTACCATCCCGTCATCGTCTTTAGTTTCTCCAAGCGCGAGTGTGAGAGCAATGCCTTTCAGCTGAGCAAACTCGACTTTAACGATGGTAAGTCTAGAAAACATCGGTCGGCCTCCCTGCTGAACTCGCTTCGTAGATAACGAACATAGCCTGGTGGAGCAGGTGTTCCACAACGCAATTTCGACCCTGAGCGAAGATGACCGGCAACTGCCTCAGATCACGCAGATTCTTCCGCTCCTCAAACGTGGTATCGGCGTCCATCACGGTGGCCTGCTGCCCATTCTCAAGGAAGTCATCGAGGTCCTTTTCCAGGAAGGTCTGCTCAAGGTCCTCTTTGCGACCGAGACGTTCTCGATTGGTCTCAACATGCCTGCCAAAACCGTCGTGTTCACGAGCGTCCGCAAGTTTGACGGCAAAACGATGCGTTGGGTCTCGTCGGGTGAATATATTCAGATGTCGGGTCGTGCCGGTCGTCGTGGTCTCGATGAGCGTGGTGTGGTCATCATGATGATTGATGAGAAGATGGAACCGGCTGCGGCCAAGGGCATGGTCAAGGTAAGAAGAAGGCGCTGGGGGAATGTATGGTATCATGGTATTGATTCAAGTGTAGGGCCAATCGGATCCAATGAACTCGGCTTTCCATCTGAGCTACAACATGGTGTTGAACCTGTTGCGCGTCGAAGGCGTGAGCCCTGAGTACATGCTTGAGCGCTGCTTCTACACTTTCCAAAAGGACGCCAATATACCCGAGTTCCAACGCCGTAAGTTCATATCGAAATTTCATACCGTATGGCGTGGGCACTTATGGTTGTCATTTAGAGCTTTCGGAACTGCAAGCAGAACGCGATGCGGTAGTTGTCCCGCGGGAAGAAGAAATTCGGGAGTACTATGAGCTCCGCAAGGTGATTGACGGCTACACGCGTGACGCCCAGGACGTGATCAACCACCCTACGTATTGCCTGCCATTCATGCAACCCGGCCGTTTGGTTCGTATCAAGTACAACGGTATGGACTTTGACTGGGCCATCGTGCTGGGCTTCAAACAAGTACAACAGTATCGCGGCAAGGACACGACCACGGCCGAGACGGACGATTACATTCTGGACGTTCTCCTCCAGTGCGCGAGCGACAGCGACATTTCCAAGGACGCGACGGGCCAGATCGTTGGTTTGCATCCCGTCAAGGACGGCGATCCGGGCCAGCTCATTGTAAGTTTGAAAGATTTCATGCAACCAGTTGTTTGTAACACACAAAATGTGATGTTTCTAGACGCTCCCCACCAAGCTCAACACGATCAACGGTATCAGCCACATCCGCGTCAACCTCCCTCAAGACATCAAATCCGAGGCGAGAAAGGTACTCCTCCGGAGTCTCAAGAGCGTCAAGGAGCGATTTGGCGACAACATCCCTCTCTTAGATCCTATCAAGAACATGGGTATCAAGGACCCGGGATTCCAGGCCTTAATCAAGGTGAGCACACATGCATTATGATATGAGATGAACGGAAACTCATATCTCGAAACAGAACATCTCCATCCTTGAGGACAAACTCGTCTCGCTGCCGCTCTCTAATTCACCCGAGTTACCCGACTTGTACAATGCATACGCGCAAAAGATGGAGCTGATCGACAAGGTCAAGGAGATGAAGCGCAAGATCACAGACGCCCAGTCCATTGTGCAGCTACAAGAACTCACGTGCCGAAAGCGCGTCCTGCGAAAGTAAGTCAAAACCATGGCCCTGTTTACGAGAGCTAACGTGAGACGCATCAAACCTAGACTTCAATTCACGACAGCGGCGGACGTGGTGGAGCTTAAGGGCCGTGTGGCCTGCGAGATTAGCACAGGTGACGAGCTCCTGCTGACAGAGATGATCTTCCAAAATGTGTTCCAAGACCTCAGCGTCCAGCAATGCGTGGCGCTTTTGAGTTGTTTTGTGTTTGACGAACAAGAGAAGGTAAGACACACGCGTCTTTTATCCGGTGGAGTTGGGTTTCTGACATGGCTCTGTAGGAGAGCGGCAAGTCCAAAATGCAGGAAGAACTGCAAGGCCCGCTCCGGATATTGCAAGAGAACGCACGCAAGATCTGTAAAGTGTCCAACGAGTGCCGCATGACTTTGGATGAGTCGGAATACCTTAAAAAGTTCAACCCGGGCCTGATGGACGTTGTGTGGGCGTGGTGCGAGGGCGCCAAATTCCACGAAATCATGAAAATGACGAGCGTCTTTGAGGGTTCCATCATTCGTGTGTTTCGGCGTCTCGAGGAACTTTTGCACCAGATGTTTGCGGCTGCTCGTACCATTGGCAGTCATGAACTCGAAGAAAAGTTTGTGAAAGGTAATGAGAAAGAGAAACACTTGGGGAGCGGCATTGATCTCATTCAACTTATTGATAGGTATCGACCTCATCCACCGAGACATCATTTTCGCAGCATCATTGTATCTGTAAATAGCAAAAGGATAATAGAGGAAGGGAGGAATTTATGTACTTGTTTGGGCCATTCATGCAGAAAAAAAAAGAAGAAAGGAAAAAAATGGGAAAAAGCAAAAAGCCATTGAAACACTCTAAAAGTTGAAAAAGTGTCAAAGTTGCAGGATGATGGGGGTGATGGTAGGAAGTTGGATGGGTGGGGGTGTATATGTTGGCTCTTCTAGTTCTTCGATTAGTGACCGCCACAGCAGCCAGCTGCGGCCTTCTTTCTGTTCTTGCGGTGACTGCCCTTGGCGAGCTTGATGGAATCGTTATCACCCAATTCGGTGTCCTTTGTGATGCGCAATTCTAATATGTTTAAAAAAGAAGGTCATGGAAGGATGAGCTTGCTGGTGTTGCTATTGGTTTCAAAGATGAACGTACGGAAAGTGCCCTCTTCCTGGGAGACGCCCTGGACGACGTTTCGTCGCAGCAGCGTAGCGATTTGGTCGGCCAGCTTGAGTTTCTGTGGATAATGTGAGTATTGAAGTGAATAAACGTAGGAGCAGCAATAGGAACGCACCTCTTCAATCACGTCGACGTTGGATTCGTCCTTGTTCTGCATGAAGCGAGCATGCGTCTCTTTTCTGGCAGCTAAAGAAGTCGTCATACGGTTTAGACACATGCTTCTTCCCACGATTCAAGACTTGCCTTGAATGGCCCGAAGATCCTCTGGAAAGAGTAAAAAAAAAAGAAAAAAAAAGAATAATAAGAATACAGTTAAGCATACGAGGGTGTAGATCGAATGTACCTCCGAAGACCTCGCGTTGTGTTCTAAGGAGGGTTCTGTATGCGGCCAGCGCAGCTTGCCGAGAAGGTGTGAGAGGTACGGCGGACATGATTATACAATGGGAAAAAGAAGGTGGAGATCTTTTCGAAAAGAAAGTCTGTGTGTTTTATGTGTGTGTGTGCACACAGGCACCCCGCAAAACCAAATGGTCTCCCAAGATTCAGCCACCAGCCCGCCTGTCCCGTTTATACTGCCGACAATGCCCGATGCACTCTTTTGCCATGCATAATCATTGTACTCTATATAAAAAAAGCACACATACACCGGATATGCAATCTTTCACTGCTGCCTTCGGGATGCACGCTCTTTTTCGATACTTACCACAGGATCAAGGGTGATTTCAGGCACACCGCGGATAAAAATATAACGCTTCACAAACTATCCTAATGAGGAACCTTTCAGAGTATAACCCTCATTCGACTGAAGCTCTACTTCTCTACATATCTGTCACTTAGGTTAACGACTTGTTATTTCGTATCAGGTCGGCTGGCGCAAACCTCTTCTACTGACGCAACTAACTATCCCCAATGTGAATCACTGCCTTCTAATGGATTGGGCTGGGTATATTCTGCGTCTGCCTATATGTGGAGCGGAGCTCGAATTAATACTCTCATTCTACGACTGTTCCAGGGCGGGAAAGAGGACATGAAAGAGAGGAGAAAGAAAGAAGGACGATAGAATCACTGAATAGGGCTTCAGAAGGTAACTGCTGTCAGGTGTCTTCCTTTGAGAGGTATGACAGGTACTGAAAGCCGTATGTTCCTTCTTGTAATGCTGGAACCTCACCTTATGTTAAGTAGAAGTTAGAAAACATACAGGTATTTGCTCGGCACCGGTGGCACAAGCGCAAGTTCATTATGTATGTGTTTGTCAAGGCTCACTTTGCTATTTCCACCGGGGAAGGTGCAAGGGAGGACAGGGTTTGGATATCCCATAAAGTTAATCAGCTTAGTTGATATATTGCACCTTATCTATGATTCGGGCTGAACATGCAAATACACAAACATATACTGGCTTGAACAAGGATACTAGTGGAAAACAGGCGAATCAATGTGTGCGCAATGGAAGTCTGCCAGTTGAATGACCGGTTATTATTCACCCAGGCAGTGACAAGAGGGTCACTCATAGTGGCCAATTCGGTGTCGTGTCACGTAGATATATTCCATGCATTACGACATGTCTGAAATATCTGGATGCCCGTTTTGAATGTCTGGTGCAAGTCGATTCAAATGGTATCAAGAAGCGCGAACATCAGGAGAAACTAGGGTGTGGAAATCATCGCATTACCTGCTGCGACAAGCTCAGTAAAGGTGATACTGTGTACATTTGAGGCTGTGATTTTGAGTGTTTTCCCGTAGTACGGAGTCGTATAAATGTGGGAGAGAGTGTGGTGGAGGCGAGCTGCAAAGCTGAAGCGGGAAGACGTGCAGAAATTACGTACGCGCGAACGCGTAATTTTATAAGGTTCAGGAACCACAAAGAAACGAAATTAAATTGAAAAAAGTCTACATGCGGAAAACACCAAATCGCGTTTGTTCAATGGGCGCATTCATGCTGGCGCTCAACGCCAGGCCCAGCACGCTACGCGTATCGCGTGGGTTGATCACGCCATCGTCCCAGAGACGCGCACTGGAGAAGTAAGGATGGCCTTCGGCCTCATACTTGGCCCGAATCGGCGCCATGAATTTCTCTTGCTCCTCGTCCGACCACGTCTCGCCCTTCTTCGCTTTGCTCTCGCGCGTAATCTGGGCCAGCACATTGGCACTCTGCTCGCCACCCATCACCGAAATACGCGCATTCTAAAGATGAGGCATGGTGAATATCCATTGCAATGCATCATTGTCTTGTATCACTTACAGGCCACATCCACAAGAAGCGCGGGGAGTAGGCACGACCGCACATGCCATAGTTGCCAGCACCGAAACTGCCGCCAGTAATGACTGTAAACTTGGGCACCTTAGCGGTGGACACGGCCGTGACGAGTTTGGCACCGTTCTTGGCGATACCGCCTGCCTCAGCAGACGAGCCCACCATGAAGCCGGTGATGTTTTGCAAAAACACGAGCGGAATGCCGCGCTGCGAGCAGAGCTCGATGAAGTGCGCACCCTTCAGAGCGGACTCGGAAAACAGAATGCCATTGTTGGCAATGATGCCCACCGGGTAGCCATGGATATGGGCGAAGCCTTCGTAGGCATGAGCAAAAAAAAGAAAAAAGAATGTGCTTCAGTTTTTGTTATGTACCTGTCACGAGAGTGGTGCCATAATGCTCCTTGAACTCAGCAAAGCGACTGCCATCGACCAGGCGGGCAATAATGTTTTTGCTATCGAACGGTTTCTTCAGATTATCACCGACGATACCGCCAATCTCGTCGGGAGAGTACAGCGGCTCCTCCGGTGTGCGCAGTGCAACCTAGACAGCATACGCGTTTAGCCATAC
This sequence comes from Syncephalastrum sp. PYS2702, assembly GCA_023630325.1. Lineage (NCBI taxonomy): Eukaryota > Fungi > Mucoromycota > Mucoromycetes > Mucorales > Syncephalastraceae > Syncephalastrum > Syncephalastrum sp. PYS2702. The sequence continues at coordinate 130,738 of JAMAMT010000007.1, forward strand.
ATGTCCGAACACCACCCTTATCTTTCCTGTGTTCTTTGACGACTTACCTGAGGAGACTTGACACGATTCAGCGTGCCCACGACGCGGCGTGCCAAAACGAGGGCGTGCTCGTCATCGAGCGCGTAATGGTCCGTGACACCCGACGTCCGACCTATCCACACAAAGCACGCTCTGGGTCAAACAGAAGTCTCTTTCCGTCTTCTATAACTTACAATGCAGGTCGGCACCACCCAAGTCCTCTGCGCTGACTTCCTCACCGATGGCGGCCTTGACCAAAGGAGGACCACCCAAAAAGATGGTACCTTGCTTCTTGACAATGATGCTTTCGTCTGCCATAGCGGGCACGTACGCGCCACCTGCCGTGCAGGAGCCCATAACGGCCGCAATTTGTGGGATGCCCTCTGCCGACATGTTGGACTGATTGAAGAAGATACGTCCAAAGTGCTCGCGGTCGGGAAACACGTCGGCCTGGCGTGGCAGATTCGCACCTCCCGAATCGACTATTATTTATCACGTGTTTGTGTGTCAGTAAAAAAAAAAAAAATAAAATAAAATAAAAAAGAATGAAAAGCTTCAGGACGTACCCAGGTAAATGCATGGCAGTTTGTTCTCCTTGGCGATTTCCTGAGCGCGCAAATGCTTCTTGACTGTGATGGGGTAATACGATCCGCCCTATGAATGACTCTATAAGTTAATGTGTCCTTTTTCTGTCCCGTCAGAACTTACCTTGACGGTGGGGTCATTGGCGACGATCATACATTCGGTTCTATCCAGAATTCAGTCATCCGTAGAGTATTTACTCTGTAGACTTACCCGTTGACGCGTCCGATACCAGTAATGATACCACCTGCAGGTACCACATCCTCATACAGCTCATAGCCGGCCAGCGGTGACAGCTCAAGAAAAGGGGTGCTACACACTGAGCGCCTTGTTTGCGTTTACGTTTTTTCTCTCTACTCACTTTGGATCCAGCAACCGATTGATTCTATCCCAAACCTGTGAGTTTTTAGGCCCTCAACAGCCTCTATTCTTTACGTACCTGTCCCGGGGAAGCATCTTGTTGCGCGACAAGTGGCGTTTTCGAGCAGCCTCGCCACCGCCTAAATGTATGTGTATTAGATACGCGTACGTTCGTCTTTTCATTCAAAGCTGAAGACTTGCCCAGCTTAATTTTCTCGATCGTAAGCTCGAGGTCTTCGACAGCTTTTTGCATTTTGTCCGCGTTTTCCTGCCATGCCCATTGAGTATCTCACGAGGATTACTTTACTTGAGTTAGGCTAATTAGGCTCACCTTGAAGCTGGCGCTGGCCGTTTCGACTTTGTTGGGCAACACATTGGCCTGCTCCTCGTGAAAGGTATGGTAGCGAACCAGGGAAGACGTGAGGGAGGGACGCGCGACGCGTCGTGAAAGTGCACGCGTGGATGATAACAGCTGCCGCGAAAGCATGATGGAAAGAGGAGGAGGAGTGTAAAGAAAAAAAAGAGAAGAAAAGGGAAGCGAAAAGGAAAAATGGGAAGGGAAAAAAAGACGTCAACTCAAATCGTTCCCACGCCTGTGGGCTTCTTTCAAGTGGGGTACGGACGGAGTTTCGTTGGCATGACACTTTGCGAATTAATTCAAAAACAGAAGAAATGGACTTTATGTAGAACACATTCATGTTACTGTGCGTTATTCGAGCACTGGGATTCTATGTCTTGCACAAGTGCGTCAAATTTAGTGTGGTGAACAAAGAGGAGGCGCCGCGAGGGAGCGATACCGAAATCTGAAAAGGCACGCTTCGCATCAGACGTGGACTCTTTCTCTCGGTTGGTAAACTTGAAATCAAAGTGGCGATCTGCGTATTTCGCGATAATTTCATCCTCGGGCTGAAAGTAGAACGTCTCGCTCGACATGACCGGCTGCTTGCCGTTCTGCATGCTATGTGTGAGCGACTCTACTGGGCTTCCTCCTGTCCAATTCTCACCTTTTTTGCCTTTTTCCGCTGCTGATCCTCTTCTTCGTCGTCATCATTGTTTTCTTCGTCGAGAGCAGACTCGACTTCTTTATAAGTCTTTGTGATGAACATGTACCACTCGAATGTGTATGCCTCGCCCTAGTCCTTGGGATCAGTCATAGACCCTGGTTGATGTGGAAATGGCTACCTTCTTTACAGCTTCTTTGAGCTCGTCTTGCATCATGGTATACATGGGAGGCATGATCTCCATGGGCATATTGATGAAGCGTTCAGAGACGACCCAGCCAACGTGCTTTGGACTAGTAGGTGCCAAGATGGCCTCAACCGCCTCTTGTTCCTTTTTCGGGCACTTGTTGAGCAGATAGGTGCGCAAGGCCTTGATGCCTGCATTATCCTGGCAACAGATGTGAGTGCCCTGACAAATGGTATCCTTGATTCGTATTTTTCCCTTTCTTTTCCTTTTACCTTTTTGTCTTGCATATTGATAGTGGTGAGGATTGCATAAGGGTCGGACTCCTGCCCGTCGACTTTCACGGTGGTTCCGACGTGGTTCTCCTCGAGCATAATGTCCACAATCTCACCCACGTTGAGATCCTCTGCGTCAGACGAAAAGAGCTGGTTCAGGAGCCGTTTCAGTGCGTGGTAGTCGACCGACTCGGGATTGAAGAAGTCAAAGTCCACATCCACCACGTCCTGTAGATTGTCAGTTTCCTTTCTGGTATAACGACCGGACAAACTCACCTGCACATTGCCAATGGAGCCCTCGTCATCCTCGTCGCTCTCGACTTGCTTGACTTCTTCCTCAGGTGCCTTTCTCTTCATCATAGAAAAAATAGTAAAAAGGGTAACTCACGATCGCGCTATAAGATTTTTTTACGAAGAGAAAAAAAAAAAAAAAGCTTGGAACAGCCGACCAATGGATTTGCGGCATCGGCGATTCTGGCAGGAAAGTGGGAAAGTGTGCCTTTTTGAGGCTTGCATGCTTACTTAACCTAATTCATGGGATATGATTTCAGTATTACTGCCTTCCTCTTTTTTTTTCCCTTACAAAGTGCTTAATGCCTCATTTTTTACTGACGTTGAGCTTTTGTGTCTCTTTCTTTTGGACTTATGCCCTTGGAGCAAGCAAGCACGGCCACCACCAGCATAGCCATGTCATAGCCAAGCGTATGCACTGCATTCCAATGTAAATACCTATTGCTTGCGGTTTCTACTCGGTTCTGGCTCACTCATGAGAATGTTCCCCTCCTAAACGCGTCATCAGAACACAAATCTGCGCTGGAAGCATTTTCAAGCGAAATCTCCTCCGTTGTTAATATAAGAGTTATAGTAGCTATAGTACTCTCCAATAGGAGATGGCCAGCACTCGACATTGAATTATATATACACTACCTACTGAATGACATACACCGCACCGGTTTGCCAAAGCTTATGCTTACGGCAACTGAACGAGGTGAGATCTGGCGTAGAAAATATGGCAGTCCATGAGTTATATCTCTCCATATAGCAGCATACAAGCTGGCCTAGGTATAATTGTTGCCTGCAGACATGCGACAGGGTGGGATATGTGCATGGTTTGCAGTAAACATGGCACTAGGTGTGGCAAGGCTGGCCAATCAACGCTAAGCATAATTTGCGCCCTGTGATTGGCTGTCAGACACAAAGCTACTGAGTGTGTGTGTGGCTCTGCCCGCATTCGAAACTTTTCTACTACTTATTGTACAAATCATGTCAACACCAGCAGACGGATCCACAGCCAATCCAGCCCAGTCGCCTAATCCAGCCGAAGAAGGCAAGAAGCACACCCCGCCTGTCATTCTCTGCATTGGCATGGCTGGATCCGGGAAAACCACGTTTATGCAGGTATTTCACAATCTACTTTTGACGCGTAGACACCGGAAACACGATCGCTTACTTTGACTGTAGCGAATCGTGGCCGATCTGCATGCGAAAAAGACGCCGCCCTACGTCTTGAACCTCGACCCGGCCGTGGGTCAGTTACCCTTCACAGCCAACATCGATATCCGCGATACTGTCAACTACAAAGAAGTCATGAAACAGTATGTATGGCCTCACAAGAGGCACTACACGACGTGCAAGGTGGCATCGTTTCTAACCCAATCGGTAGATATCAGCTGGGTCCCAACGGTGGTATTCTGACGAGTCTCAACCTGTTCACGACCAAATTCGATCAAGTCCTTGAATTTGTCAGCAAGCGTGCCGAGTCGGTGAGCAACATTGTGGTCGATACGCCTGGTCAGATCGAGATCTTTACATGGTCTGCCTCGGGCGCCATCATCACCGACACACTCGCTGCGACGTATCCGACTGTGGTGGCTTACATTATCGACACGCCTCGCACCACCGCGCCTGCCACCTTCATGAGCAACATGCTCTACGCTTGCTCCATCCTCTACAAGACAAAGCTGCCCTTCATCCTCGTCTTCAACAAGACCGACGTCGTCTCCCACGACTTTGCCGTGGAGTGGATGAACGATTTCGAAAAGTTCCAGGAAGCCCTGGCCCAGGACACGAGCTACATGAGCAGCCTGATGAATTCCATGAGCTTGATGCTCGACGAGTTTTACAACCACCTCAAGGTCGTCGGTGTCTCGGCCGTCACTGGAGCAGGCGTCGACGACTTCTTCAAGGCCGTCGACGAGGCTGCTCTCGAATACGAGGCTGAGTACAAGCCCGAAATCGAGCGTCTGATTCGCGAAAAGATGGAAAAGGAGGAAAAGGGCCGTCAGGACCAAATCAACAAGCTCATGAAGGACATGAAGGTCTCCAAGGGTACCGAGGTGCCACTCGGGAATCAGCCCGCCTTTGATGATGCGGACGAGAGTGATGACAGCGAATGTGAGTAGAAGCAAACGGTGTTATGTATGGATAGAGAAGCTGATAACCCTTTTCTCCTTTCTTATTTACCAGATGAAAACCCGCTTCCATCTTCCTCCAAGTTCCCTCCCTCCGCCCGCAGCTAATCAATATATATATACACATATACATGCAACTCTGAATACTTCTCCATATATAAACCTCGCATCGCACACTCTGCATTTTCTGTTTACATAGCGTGGGTGATCTTTTATTATGATCGTTATTATTATATACGCTTCAAAGCGTATTCGGGCGTGGATGTAAATGAAGATGAGCTATTATGACTAGATTTAGTATGCTAAGAGAAAGAAAGAAGAAGAAAAAAAAAAGGGGGGGATATCTATGACTCGTATAAGAAGGGAGTATGTGAGGTATGATTAGGCCCTATCGGACAAAGTTAAGGAATGACGTGGATTACGGGTGGTAGTAGTAGTAGTAGTAGTATTAGTAGTGGCTGTGTTGGTGGGAGACTCGTCCGAAGCGGTGAGAGAAATGACGGGCCGGACCTGTCCAGGCTCGGGGCAGTGTGGACGCGCGTACGGACTGGCGTGTGCATCCTCACTGCTATCGTTATGAGGAAGATGAGTAGATGGAAGATGGTTTGCATGCGGATGGGAGTCGTTGCTATGACATGTATGTGGAGACCGCAGGAAGAGGCGGTCGTCGGTGCTGATATCGCTGCCTGCGCGTGTGGTGGTGGCATGGATGGAGGAGAGGGTCACAGAAGATTTGGAGTAGATGGAAGACTGCTCGTCGTCGGGATGGGTCGCGCGCTTCTTTGTTGTGCGCTGCGGTGGTGGTGTGGGCTGCATATCAGAGAGGGCGGCCGAGTATCGCTTGCGGGCGTAGGCCGTCCTGGATGACCCGAGTGTGATCGGTTGCTGGGGTTGCTGGGAAAAGAAGGAGGGCATGGTGTCCGTGTGGCGGACGATTTCGCCGGGTGTAAAGGAGAGGAGGGAGGATGAGCTCGAGAAGCGGTTATCTTGCTTTTTCTTGTTGCGTTGCCTGAGGAGCATGCGCGTAGCGGGTGGTAAGCGCGGCGAGTGTGGTGGTGAGGGCACATCGGGAGCAGCCGTCATGACAGGCGGGTCTACGCGAGCATCGAAAGAGAAATGCTCGAATGGGTCGTCGTGCTGTGGTTCAGACGAGCCAGAAGATTCACTGATACGGGGCGACATGCTGACGAAGGCAGGGTCAAAGTTGGAGAGGTCGGTTGCGGAGGCAAGGCGGGGTACGTAGGGCGGCTCCAGGCGCAGGTGCTCCACGTCCTCCCAGTCGACCTCGTTAAAAAAAGGGTGGGCCTTGATCTCGTCGGCACCATGGACGCCCCACCCTAACCTGTCGATCGGATCACGTTCTAGTAGCTATAGGAGAAACATATGAGCTCCAAGAGAACATCACCCTTTTCCGTTCTCGCTTCTGAATCACTTACGCCAGACAGAAAATCGCGCGTGACAGGGTCAAAGTGCGGCGGGAATTCAAGAGGATCTTCAAGCACGCGGCGGTACATGTCCATGTGGGTATCGGCCCAGAAGGGAGTCTGCAGGGATAACATCAGCAAAAAGAAAAAAAAAAAAGAGCCTAAATCATAACAACCCCTCGTTATGACTACTTACGATGCCAGCGAGCATTTCGTAGAGAAGTGTACCGTAGCTCCAGTAGTCGATGGCAAAGGTATAAGGTTCACCTAACAGCACTTCGGGGGCAAGGTACTCTGCGGTGCCACAAAATGTGGTAGTGATCGGCAGATCGTCCTCGTCGCGATACTGCTGCGGGGGGAATATCTTGCTCAGGCCGAAATCAGTGAGTACAATATGACCATCACGTCCAATCAGCACATTCTCGGGTTTCAGGTCGCGGTAAATGATGCCATGGCGGTGCAGCACGGCCAGGCCGGCTAGGATCTCGGCTGCATAGAAACGGGTTCGCTCAGGCGTGAAGATGTGGTAAGTCGACATTTGGGTGGCAATATCGCCACCGCTGAAATAGTCAAGCACAAGGAAAAGCTGCGTGGGTGTCTGGAAGGCATAGTGCATGCGAATAAGGAAAGGCGACTGTCCACGCAACCGCGCGAGGATATCGCGTTCTGCGCGTGTGTGCTGCACTTCTTTTTGTTCCACGACGCGGCTCTTTTTGATCGCCTTTAGGGCATACAACCGTTCGCTGCTGCGATTGTCTTCCTTTCGTGACTGAACCAAAAGGACCTACATAAACATAATATGCTTCTTAAACATCCAACTTGCATGGATCCCTTACTGCGTATCCTATCTTACCTTTCCCATGCAGCCTTTACCGAGGACTTTGAGCAAGTCATAGTCCTCGAGAGAAACCTTGACCGACTCGGGAGACGAGGGCGGTGAGGGTGGCGACGAAGGCGATGCAGGAGAGAGAGACGGAGGTGCCGCTGAGGATTGCGAGGAGTGATCAGGATCGTGTTTCTGAACAGGTACGCGCTGGTCCTCCTCGCGTTGGACGCTCAAGAAATCACGGAGAATGGTCGAAATGGAAACAATGGGATGTTCAAAGCACTTTTGCAGGTAACGCTCGAGCTTGTCTGCATTGGACTTGGCTCGAAAGTTTAAGAGATTTTTGATCGACCGTCGTTTGCTGAGACGAGGACCCTGTGCATAGTCTTGATAAACTGTGGTCGGCGTCGTCAATCCCGGAAATGGAATTTTGGATTTGGGGTAATGCGTCCGAATCTAATTGAACATGAGCTTATTATCTATCAGGAACTCGCCCTTAGCATACCTTCTGGTGGAACTCATAAAAGTCGAACGGGTATCGAACCAGCGAAACAATGGACGTAGGCGATTGCAGGACCACGTTAAACACCTGTCATCCTGCATTCATTATGTGATCTATGCCGTTCGAATTCACGTACCGACAAGACTTCTTGATGGATAGTCAAAGTCGTCTCAAAGACGGATACCAACGGCGGCTGTTCCGGAGAAGAGCATGGCATGGCAACGAAGGAAGGAGCAAAAGAGAGAAAGAAAGGGAAAGGGAAAAAGAGAAAAAGAAGAAATAGAGAGATGAAAGGGAACGCGAAAGAAGATATATATTTGTTTTTGGCTGATCTGCATGCTTTTTTTTGGCTTCTACGTGCTCCTCATAAGCCAGGCTGTGAATGGGACGTGGATAGCAATAACGACCCCCGAAACTCCTAGAGCCTTTTCAACTCCTCCTCCTTTCCATTATTATAGAAAAAAATTATTACATTAGATGTATATGTATATCATGATTATCTCATTCCACCACCACCATCACACGCTCTGCTTATCCAGTTTTCATCTCAAGTGCGTCTGTGTATAAGTATGTACAATTTACGCACACGTACACACTCCACACGCATACTACATACACACAACACGCAAGCACACGCATGCGAAGAAGAATAAAACAGAGAGGAAAAGAGATGGCGCCTTTTGCATGCATGATGGTCTTTTTTTGGATGCCCACCCCCCCCCAAACTCAGGGTCCTCTCGCTCATGCCGTATTTTGCCTCTTATACCTGCCCTTGCTCGTTCACCCTTTCTTTTCCCTTTCTCGTAAATGCGATTTTTGGTTTCGTTTCTTACGGATCGTATTTTTTCATTATTTATGAAAGGGTGGTACCTCTTCTATGCCTACTACGTACACCATTCGAGAATAAAACCCTCCTTTATTCGTTTGTGATCTTTGTCATACATATACATAGTAATTCAAAATGAGATGATATTGATATTGATATATTCTTGCATTCATCATCAGGAGGAAAACGAATATTTATCAAAGAATTACGACAATTGCTGATAGATTATGATGATAAATGGGCTCATAAGCAAACGGCTGCAACTAACCTTCTGATCGAGACCGGAGAAAGGGGTGCGGTGAAGGGTTTGACAGCCAAAAGGAGGTACAGATACGCATGCACGAGAATGATGTCAAGTCTCACAATTTTCCATCCCCTCCATGACCAATTTCGGCTACGCTTCTAGTTTGCGTGACCCAAAGAGTGATCGTCTTCATTTGTGCATTGTCACTTGTAAGACAGCCCCACAGACCCTGTTTTTAAAATGTTTCTGTGCGCCCACCATAATATACCTACATAGACTTCATGGTGACTCCCCTTTGACATCAGCGCATCTTACGTAGTATATATATACATATATACATTCGTTGTTATTCCATTTAGAAGTGTTTGAGTTGTAACAACAGATAGATTGCTATCATTGTTTTCTATTTTAAAGTATACTCGTGTTGATCAGTAAGGAAACGGCGATCACCCTTATTATCAACCCAGCAAATATAAACTTCTCTTGCACATGGATGTATATTACAGTGACCACCATATTCAGCATCCCATGTATACGTATGTTGATATAATATAGTACCAATGCTATATATAACGTATAGTAGGATGCTATCGATTGTCCATACAGCTGTTGTATATTAGAAAAATATCATTAGTTATATATTAAAAGGAGCATGAGAGGAAGGATAATTAATACGTATACATTTCCTTTGGTCAGATTAAATCCATCGTTTGGCTATGCTGATACACTATCTAGTATCACTATTTTGCGGCTGAAGAAATATAAAAAGTAAAAGTATGGGTGCTGGAGGGTGGCCAATAATAATAGTGCTGAGCGGATGCTCTTTTCACCTCTCCTTGTCAATTATGCAAAGGGGAGCATAGCTCAAACATGGAAGGGGGGTTGCACGAAGCGGCTCTTTATTGTCTCCTTGAGATCAACAATAGAAATCCAACATTTCGCTGTACACAAGAAAGAAATACCTTGCTTTTGTATTGTCGCATGAATCTATGCTATAGATGGGAGAGTATTTCGTAGAACAGTGTTGCCGGAAGTAGTTTAAGTTATCGGCATACTTGTTCTCTCTTTTCTGGTCTGTACAGTGCTGTACGTGCTAGTCGAACTCGGCGATAGATGCCATTCTCCGTGCGAAGTTCTAATAGGTTGCTTTAAATTGATGTAGGTATCCTGTAATGCGGGGTGATTGATTAAGGTTTTCGATCGTTCTTCGAGTAGATTTGGTTGTGATCAGTGCTTATTGTGCCGGTGATGGCTCATGCATGACGGTGTCAAGTGGCCAATTTGGATGCTCTGATTGCCTTGGTACCCTCTACTTATTTTCTCTTACTAGGCCGGTAGCACATGCTTTGAAACGATCTTGATAATCAAACCTGTAACCGATTGATTGACATGTCGCACTGGGTGTTTTTATGGTAGGTGGCGACCCATATCGAGAGGTAGGGGAAGTACCCAAGTGCGTTGAACACCGGAACCACATGCTTGTTCGCGAGCCGATATTGAGCCAAATAAGTCAATAAAGCACCATGCTGGTCTGGCGCTGGGTCTGATGCTGATCTGCTCTTCTTCGTAATAAGTACTCCACCTTCTACCTCCTTCGTTAAGACCATGATTCTCTAACGCCGACTAAAGATGCGCATGTGTAGCTGCCATTATAAACAAACAAATCGCTATACCTAGGACGACTGGACATTATCCTAGACGTCCTCGTTTGCGTCAAGCAAAGGTATCGAGTTGTCACAGCATGATCACTCCACAGGCTCTCCACGACCCTCATTGTAGCAGACCTTTCCATTGTTTTCTATATCATAGAAATCACTGTTAGTTTAGGCTTGCGGGTGTGTTTGACCAAGTGTGAGGCATGATAGCATGATAGCCGAGGAGAATGACTCAGGTGGGTAAACCGACGATACTACACGTATCGAGTTCTTCGCGCTCGTTTCCCACAATATACTCGTGCTTAATTATTTTGACGGATATCACGGAAAAGACTAAGTGTATGTACAAAAGAGCCGGCCCTTTTATTAATGTAGTACGACATGATGTATAAATGTCTAGCAAAGCAATTGTATGTCATCATGAGCATGGGCAAAGAAAAGATGATGCTTTTTGTATATGAGATCGCATTTAGTCGACCTCCTCGATGGAGGGACCGTCGGCGTCGTTGGCAGCACCGCCGGGAGCAGCGCCGGGAGCGCCAGGGAAACCACCGGGAGCGGCACCAGGAGCACCCTCGGGGGCACCACCGGCCTGCTGGTACATCTTCATCATGATGGGGTTGGCAACCTCCTCGAGCTCCTTCTGTCGGCTCTCGTACTCCTCCTTGGAAGCCTCCTGGTTGTCATCGAACCACTTGATGGCCTCATCGACGGCAGCCTGGAGCTTGGACTTGTCCTCCTCCGAGAGAGCAGCAGCAACCTTCTCCTCAGAGAGGGTGTTGCGGAGGTTGTAAGCGTACGACTCGAAGCCGTTGCGGGCCTGGATGCGGGCAGCGGCGGCCTCATCCTCAGCCTTGTACTTCTCGGCATCGTTGACCATGCGCTCAATGTCCTCCTTGGAGAGACGGCCCTTGTCGTTGGTGATGGTGATCTTGTTGGACTTGCCGGTGGTCTTGTCCAGGGCAGAGACGTTCAGGATACCGTTAGCATCGACATCGAAGGTGACCTCGATCTGGGGCACACCACGGGGAGCGGGGGGAATGCCAGTGAGCTCGAACTTGCCGAGCAGGTTGTTGTCCTTGGTGCGGGCACGCTCACCCTCGAAGACCTGAATCAACACACCAGGCTGGTTGTCAGCGTAGGTGGAGAAGATCTCGGACTTCTTGGTGGGGACGGTGGTGTTACGCTTGATCAGAGCAGTCATGACACCACCAGCGGTCTCGATACCGAGCGAGAGGGGAGCAACATCGAGAAGGAGCAGGTCCTGGGTCTTCTCGGAGGTGTCACCGGACAGAATGGCGGCCTGGACGGCAGCACCGTAGGCAACGGCCTCATCGGGGTTGATGGAGCGGTTGGGCTCCTTGCCGTTGAAGAAGTCGGAGACGAGCTTCTGGACCTTGGGGATACGGGTGGAACCACCGACAAGGACGATGTCGTGGACGGAACCCTTGTCAATCTTGGCGTCACGGAGGACCTTCTCGACGGGCTCCATGGTGCCACGGAAGAGATCCTGGTTGAGCTCCTCGAAACGGGCACGGGTCAGCGAGGTGTAGAAGTCAACACCCTCGAAGAGCGAGTCAATCTCGATGGAGGTCTGGGCAGACGAGGAGAGAGTGCGCTTCGCACGCTCGCAAGCAGTGCGGAGACGACGGACAGCACGGGCGTTACCAGAGATGTCCTTCTTGAACTTGCGCTTGAACTCCTGCATGAAGTGGTTGACGAGACGGTTGTCAAAGTCCTCACCACCCAAGTGAGTGTCACCAGCGGTGGCCTTGACCTCGAAGATACCGTCCTCGATGGTCAGAAGCGACACATCGAAGGTACCACCACCAAGATCGAAGATAAGGACGTTACGCTATAAGAGAAAATAAAAGTGTTATCGCGCATCCTTTTTTTAAAGTGAGTTTATATCTCTTACCTCACCCTCGGTCTTCTTGTCAAGACCGTAGGCGATAGCGGCAGCGGTGGGCTCGTTGATGATACGCTGGACGTTCAGACCGGCGATGGCACCAGCATCCTTGGTAGCCTGACGCTGGCCTTAAAAAATAGGGCGAGCGGGGATCAGCGCATTTTCCAGAAACAAAAAAATTTTTACTTACTGTCGTTGAAGTAAGCGGGGACGGTGACGACAGCGTTCTTGACCTCATGGCCAAGGTAGCCCTCGGCGACCTCACGCATCTTGATAAGGACCATGGACGAGATTTCCTCGGGGGTGAAGAGCTTCTCCTCGCCCTTGTACTCGACCTGGATGATGGGCTTGCCGTCCTTGTTGACGACCTTGAAGGGCCAGTGCTTCATATCGGCCTGGACCTCAGCGTCTTCGAAACGACGACCGATCAGACGCTTGGCATCGAAAACGGTGTTGAAGGGGTTCATGGCCACCTGGTTCTTGGCGGCGTCACCGATCAGACGCTCGGTGTCGGTGAAACCGACGTACGAGGGGGTGGTGCGGTTACCCTATCACGCGAAATGGTGAGCTACACCCGTCTTGTCGAGTGTCTTTTCCTTTATCTTACCTGGTCGTTGGCGATGATCTCAACACGATCATTCTGCCAGATACCAACGCACGAGTAGCTGCAGGTTGACGTTGGTTTGTGTGAGAAATCACGAGACAATAGGCACAGAAACCTAACACACGATAAACTTACGTAGTACCCAAATCAATACCAACTAAAGAAATATGGTCAGTAACGAGCTCATCCTACACATCAGACGAAGATACATACCGGACTTGCCCTCAGACATGTTTTCAAATATAGAAGAGAAGAAGAAAACGACCGAGACGCGCGTTTGCGCGGCTTGGCTTATATATCATTCGGGACCCCGATTAACTTTTGGCACTCAATTGGAATCATGGAGAAATTGTTGGAAACACCATTCAAGGTCCGCGTAATGTATTCGATAAAGAAAAAAAGAGAGAAGAGAGAGGGGGAGGAAAAGCTACTTTTAGATCATGACGCGAAGGCCAGAGGCTTGTGCGCCGATTTGCGCCACTTCACAAATCGTGCACTGCTTGCCTTCATGTTCGGGTTTGTACGAAGCCTTGCAGTACGCACACGTCACTGCTGGTGAGCCTCGGTAGATAGGCTCAAAAGAGATGGCGCACACCACGAACGGGTTGTATTGGTCATAGTCCAGCTCCACTTCGTCCCGAAGAGTACGCTCGCACACCGCTTGGATTTGTCGTGCCTACAAGAAAGGAAAAGGAAAAGCGTGTGAGCCGTGTACCTGAATGTTTTCCTTCGTGTGCCTGAGCATCTGGCTTTATTTTTTGTTTACTTACTTCATCAGCCACGGATCGTGGTGGCACGAGCTCCAGAAGTCGGCGGGCAAACTGTGATGCTGTGTTGAAGTTCTTGAGCTTGAAGGCTTGCTTGGATGCCTGGCGCAGCGCAAGCTGCAAATGAGGGGTTTGGAGCTGGCAATGGGTAAAGTAGGCAGCGAGCTCTACACCGCGCTTGGCGGACTCGGCACTCGCCCCCGCTCCAGATGCAGCTCGGCGCTTCTGTTCGAGGGTGAGGCCCATCAAGTATTCGCGGCAAATGTCAATCAGCTGCACGACTTCTGCAGCCTCATTGCTGTCGGCTGCAACGGTAAACAGCACGGAGTGTAACAGGTTCTTGAATTGTGCGGCCGAAGCTGTGAGCTTGCCAGAGGTGAAGAAACGGTAGCCTTGTTGCAGCTGCACCGATGCCAGGTTCTGGAAGCTGTAGACGACGACGGGCAGGCTGCTTCGCACATTCGATTCCTCGGGATTACGACGGATATGGGCCGTCATGGCCGGGTTGGAGGCCAAAGCAGACACGGTCAGGCGCGATGCCTGGAATATAGACAAAAAGTGGGTCTTGAGAGGAGCAAAGTTGACAATGCCCACTTGACGGTTCAGAGCCTAGAATGCAGAAAGTGAATTAGACTCGGACAAGCTTCACACACATGGCTCTATTTTTTTTTTTTTTTTGCTCTCTTCTCTTTACCTGCATCGCACTCTCGAATGCACCGGCTGCAATGTGATCCGCAGCCAAGGGCGAGTTCTGGGCCCACACGGAGCTCTCGCTAGTGCCAGCCGTCGGTGGCACGAATTCTGCGGTCTCCTGCGCAGCAGCCTGGCTAATCTCGGCGTCGATGTCTGCCTTGATATCATCATCCAGGTCCCAACCGCCACCTTCTTCTTCATCTTCTGCATTCGGCTCAGGGGTACCAAACAGATCATCCTCGGCGCGCGCTTTGGACGACAAGCCAGGGATACCCAAGTCATCGTCATCGCCCTCGCCCCAGTCTCCTGCAGCTTCCTCAATATTGTCGATCTGGTCGTCGTAGGAGAAGGCAGGTGCGGCAGCTTGGCCAATCTGACCTTCACTGGCCACGAACGCGCCTTCAAAGAAGCTCTTGGACAAGGTCAGGCGGGGCCAGTTGGGATCTTCGAGTCGGTTCACGGTCTGGGGCAGTTTCGGGAGCTCAGCTGTCTCGGTCGGTACTTGGATTTCATCTTCCGTCTTGCCCGCAGCGGCCAGGATCTCTTGTGCTTTCTCGTGGAGACCGTGCGTCTTGGCCGTCATGTAGGCGAGAGGGGCTATCATCACATAGTCAGATACTGCCTGTGTTTTACTATAGCCTTAATTACCTTGGCCGACTTCCTGCAGCTGTCGGACACGCTCCTCAATGTCGCCGAGGTAGAGCGCGTTCTGGAAGCTCGACACGGGATCTTTGCGTAGCTCGGCAATCTTCATCATCTGGCGGATGTTCGTATCATTGCCACTGATTAGGTATAGGAAGGAGAGTCTATCAAAGTTGCTGACGCGCTGGTACGACAACTCAACAATCTATCCGAGGTCAGTTACGTAGCCCGATCATAACGCTATATATCTTACCTTGAAGTTGCCCTGACGCAGTGCTTCGTCACCCAGCTTCTTCCAGCAGTCAGGCTTATCGAGTTGCTTGGCAGTCTCGAGCGCAATATCGAGGTTGCCGCACTCAAGCGCCAGTTCGAAACGGGTTCTCGGCTCGCGGACAAAGTGCAGAGCAATCTGATAGGGAATGCATGAGACTTCAGATAGGTCCTTCTTTTCTCCATCTTACCTCCGGGTAGCCCTTCTTTTGAAGATACGCGATGATCGACTGACCGACCAGGTTCGAGTTGCGGATAATATGGAGCACTTCCTCGTACTGCTTCTTGATGAGCGCCAGCTTGAACCGGTACTCGGTAGGATCGATCTTGATCGTGCGGGGCGTGGCCTCACGGTCCAAGATGTAGAGCGTCTTGCCTTTGACGCGCGTCAAGTAAACAGGTTGCTCCAGGGTACGGATAATACCGTTGTCACTACACGGACCGATCAGCATCGTATTCATCTCATCCATTTCCTTTACTTACCCCTGGGGAAGAGCGTATTTGATATGGTTCAGCGTGCAGTAGATGAAAACACCCGAGTCATCCCAGGTACCGCTCTTGATACGAATCGTTTCGTGGACTTGGCACGTTTGCTGCAGGTTCTTGTCCGCAATGGTAATGGCTTTTAAAAAGAAGAGGTGTCAGCCAAGAGCAGAATTTGCTTCCTTTCTCCGACTTACAGTGCTTGCTAAGCAGGGCAACCATGGACATATCACTGTTCCATACAACATACTTGACAGAGGAGACCGGAAGCTCAGCCGAAACACGACGCTGTTGAATGTCAAACAGTATGACAGAGCTAGCAGTGGCCATTAACAGGGCGCCGGTGCCAGCATAAAAGATCTCGGTCACCTGACCCGGAGGCTTGAAGGCTTTGGTGACGGCGTTGGACAAGTCACGGATCTGAATCTCTTGCTTGAACTTGTCAAAGACAGCGAAGCGGTTGCGTGCAATGAACAGCGCGGATTGACCCGAGCCGCGCTTAGACTCATCCGAGGGCTCCTTCAGGCTGCCCGACAGGTTCTTGGGCAAATGATACAGCTCATAAACGCCGCCGTCGTGAGGCTAACACAAGATTATAAGGTATTTGCGTAAATAGAATTGCGTTCAAGTCTACGTACCGAAGTGACAAGTACAGCGCGTTCTGCGGGATTGTAAGACAAGGTGCGAGGCTGTGTGTAAGGCGACTCAAGTTTGCGGACGCTCAAGACTTCCTGATCTGCACCGCTGGTCAGGTCATTGATATGGATAACCTTGTCCTTGACGTAGTACACCTGGTTCTGATGAACTTGATAGGCAGGTCGCTCGCGCTCGAGCTTAAAGACAATCAAACCGCTATCGTGGCCTACACAATATATAGAGTTAGGAATTGCAGGTTTCCGGGTTGGCGCAAACATACCGGCAGCAAAGAGATTCAACTCGGGATGGGCTGTCAAGACCCAGAAACGATCGTGATCGCGGCGGAAGGTGGCGAGGGCGGTACGCTTGGTCATATCCCAGACACGCACCGACTTATCCTCACCATCGGAAAGAATCAGCTCCTGTCTCGGGTGGAAGATGGCGCTTGATACGTTGTTATAGTGACCGCGGCAGCTGTCCACTTCCCATGCTTTCGTCTCTGAGATATAGGTAGGCATGAATACAAAAGAAAAGAGAAAAGTTCCTGATTCGTGACGTACCGCTCATGCGCCAGAGCTTCACCTGGCGATCGTCACCGGCCGAGACGATCAAGGGCAGGGTTGGGTGGAAGGATGCCCAGTTGACACCGTGATCGTGACCTTCCAAGACGTATTTGACCATGACATCGGTCGAGCCAAATAAGTCAGCCTGCGAGCTCTGACGGGCAAAGGAGTCCTCGAAGCTCATGGGCGTCGGCGCCTGATTCTTCTTGCGAAGGCCCGAGATATCCCAGACGCGGACGGTCTGATCCATGGAGGCAGAGACGACGAGATCGTTCTTTGGATGGAACTGAGCACACATGACGTAGTGGTTGTGGCCGGTGAGGATGGCGATACAGTTGCGCGACTGCCAGTTCCAGATGCGGATAGTCTGGTCATCGGAGGCAGAGAGAATCCACGGGTACTCGTGGTGGAAGAAGACGGTGCGCACGTAATCCAAGTGGCCGTTCAGGGTGAAGAGACAGCGACGGGTCTTGTAGTTCCACACTTTGATCTTGTAGTCGTCGCCACCCGAGACAAAAAGGGGTTGCGTAGGGTGAAAGGCAATACCACGGACGGGACCTGTCAAGTGGTGAGTAACCTCCATTCGTCTGCCATTGTCCGAAGTAACGTTACCATCGTGTTCGTCGAAGCGTTCGAGAAGAGTGCCCATCCGGTAATCCCACAGCTGGATGCAACCATTATGCAAGGACGCGAGGATCCAGGGACGCTTGGGATGGAACGCGATGCCCTTGACACGGTTGCTTTTCGATTCAAACTACACAGCAGTTGAGCAAGATACGGAGAAGAACGGATGGAATTTTACCTTTGTAAGCATCTGCATCTTGCGAATTCAATAAGCCTGTTGAATAGAAATAGGAAATGAAGCAGGAAGAGGGTCGCGAGAGAGGATAAGCGCAGAAAGGGCAACAGATGAGCTCAAGGGTCCAATGATGGTGCAACGCGCCCTGTTTTTCTTTTTCTTTTTTTGCTTGATATTTACCCCAGACGAGAGTATGAGGGACCAACGGCGTCGAACGGTTTGGGCAGGAGCAGACTAGTTAGACAATGACGCGTATGAGTGAGTAGGAATGCGTCAATGAGAAGGATGGTGTCAATGGGACGTACACGCTTTGTAAAGTGGTGATGTAGTTTCGGGCCTGTTCGTCAACTCGTTTCTGGTTTCGTGGCAGATTTTTCAAAGAGCGACGTATAATGCCCAGCACCCCGCTCTCTCAGCGAAGGATCCACGCCAAATTTATATACAAAACTGGATACCAGACGTGTAACTATTTTATTTGTCTATAAGAACATAAGTATACCCATTAACAAGTGAAGTCAAGCACATGATAAAATCTGCTGCGCTACATAATGCGGCTCATTATCATCGATTTAAATGGCAGTGCTCCATAGTCGATCCTCGCATATAGGCACTGTAGTATGTACCTGGAGTTGATATTACTGTTTAGATATTTGCCGACATTTCATGACTGCGCGATCTCAAAATTATATTCACTGGAGTATTTCTGGGTGTATCGCCAGGTCTCTACAATCAATCATCATTCTTCGTTTCCGTCGGCCGTCATTCAATATTACCGCTGGATGTGTGCATTACTGTCTTGAACCCGGTCATCTCATGATTGTGAATATTGGAGGCAGCCGTTGATGCTCGAAGACTAAAAACTCACCAGCCCTTGCAAGAAAACAGCCACCTAGCTAGCTTATAAGTATATATACTTCCATAGTATCACCGTAAACTATCAACTCCCCCTAGATGGGACATCGCATCGGCTTCTGCCCCGTTTATCTCGATACAATTTTTCTTTTCTTGCATCAGAGATGCATCTCCTCCAAGTCTCTGTACACATCCTCGCGTTGCTTAACTTTTGCCCGTCCTCATAGTATTCATATGCTATGCATATGTACATTTTCCCTGATTCACGAATGCGATAGCCAATTATACCTGAGCTGCAATACTCTATTGCTATATAGAAGATTGTCACGCGATGTGTATTCTGACAGTGGATGACAGGCCGGCAGACAAAAAAGAGATTGACGGAAAGATACGCATGCGGAGTATTTTGAGAACACCTACATCATGCTCGCAAGGCAAAGCTAAACGGTCTTTCGTGTATCTGTTGCTCAAAAAAGTATAATCAGACATGTTGCATCATGTGGGCCATTACGACTCATTTCAATCAACATATTAGTCTGCGTGAACCAACGGCAGCAGTGGCGCACAAAGTTGACATTAATATGATACACATCACGTCCCATGCAAAATAGCTTTCCGAACAAAACACATGTACATCTATCAGGCATGACCTCATCTGCACTGGATCGGCACCATGCTTGGTAGCCGCCAAACTCATGACTTGCATGGTCATAAGTGTAGTGGTGCTTTTACCATTGGTTCTCGACAAAGCTGATCATCAGAAGGGTCCTTTTCAGTTAATACATGCTTTTATTGCGCGAAGGAAGCGCAAGGAATCAACAACATATGTGAAAGATGCAAGAGGTATGGGATACAGGAAAAAAAAAGTACAAAGAGTCAGCCTGATGTGTATGTATCCATGATTGTGAGCATGAAAATTTTTCGGGGGAGGGGAGTAAATGTTAGTGTCAGAAAGGCCATACAAGATATTTTAGCATAAAATGAGAAAGAAATAGCCACGCAGCCTGAAGCGAGGAAAACAGAATGGAAATGTGTGAAGGGAATTGAGTGGGGGGAGGGGAGGGGCTTTTGTCCATTGCATTCTTTAAGTTGTGGTGATATGCACCCAGGAATCCGGGTGAAGGGCAAGAGAAAGGGCGTTTTGCTTCCGAAAATGAAGTGCTTAGAAGAGTAATGAATTACTTTTGTTTTGTCGTTGCTGTTGTCGTTGCTGTTGTCCAGTGCAAATAGGAGAAAGTACGTTTTTGAAGGAAAGTGCTCGATGATAGATGGGTATAGCGAAATTGGGAACCGGTTACATATTGGACCACAGTTTGCTCTACTTGAGCAACGGGCAGGCTGGACGCCGATGTCCGTACTTGCCACACCACTGGCTGCAGGAAATAAACGTGTCAGATCCTCCAAAATAATGTTTATAAACAGAAGAGAGTGTTACCATTGGCCACCGGAAAGGTTCAAGGGTTTAATTGCCGGTGTCATAGAGTTCACTTGCTGTGTATAGGTGGGCTTTGGCATGAGTGGGCTTGCTTATGAGAAGAGAGAACAAAAGCGTAAAGTAAGTTGAAAGAAGCAAAAAAAAAAAAAAAGGAAAGAAAGCACTGACAGGACTCGATTTTTATATACAGTGGCTGGTTGAGGAGTGGTCGGCTAAAATTCGACCTGAAGAACGCACAGGTGCCTGTTGCTCTGTAATCAGTACACACACACGTACTTTCTTTCTTTACGCATAGCCACATATATACAGAGATGCGCAATGCGCATACATGCAAGCACGCCTCTTAGTCACCCTTTCCCTTCGTTTTAAGGGGGTGATCATGGAGGATCTGCACCTAACAACAGATTTTTGTACACGGACTCCCTCCCATACGCCCTGTCAATCTCACGTAGTCACGGGTCGCCGCCGCGCGAATTGATCCCTCCCCCAAAAAACACACATATACCCGCACTTGATATATACACATGTAAACTTTCTCCATTCCCCCTTCTTTTTATGCGCACGTACAGTCTACTGCTGGCTCTGCCCTGATCTATACGCAAGTCTGGACCCACCTCATCACCTTTAGATCATATTCCTCTTTAAAAATTCGTTTTTTGATACCCTCCCCCAAAGGTATAACACCACACACACACTACTAGACTTGTCGAATTCTGATTTCGGCTCGCACTACCCGAAAACGCCCATCTTCTTTATATTTATGCCGTGACAAAACGCCACGTACACCAAGAGCATGGGTACCAAGGAATGAAGAAAAAAAAAAAGGAACGCGTTTATGTTATCCCTAGCACGGGAAGAAGATGCGGCCATGGCAACGGGTATCTCCAGGGGCGACAGGTGAAGGGGAAAAGTGTCACGAGACAAAAGCTCGAGGGCTGTCAATCGCAAACTTAAAAGTGGTCATATCCTCGAGGTGGATGACATGTCCGGGCTCACTAGAATTGACCCTATGCGATTTCCTTGTGCCATTATCGAATAACCTTGGTACTCATCACGAGGACTTTGGACTCATCAGTCAAGGTAGTGCTTATAACAAATAAGGAATTTCACCGGGCAGGGGAGATACAGGGCAGAGGACGTCGCTGCGCGCGCTCGTTGCAGGTAATTAAAGTGATGATATGTGGTCAGTTACATCAACTCGCACTAGCAGTCGATTTCTCCCAGAGAAGAAGCATGACATGGGTTCACTTTATTGGCCGAACGATCGTCTTCCTGGGAAATACACAAAGAATGAAGCTCTATTCTGAGCCAAGGAGAGAGCGGGTGATCATTTGCCGTCATCCTCAATTTTGTGACTTCGTGTGTCTATCAAGTATTCCCATCGTGGTGGCGCTTTATGCGGCCTGTTCGACGACGGATAAG
This sequence comes from Syncephalastrum sp. PYS2702, assembly GCA_023630325.1. Taxonomy (NCBI): domain Eukaryota; kingdom Fungi; phylum Mucoromycota; class Mucoromycetes; order Mucorales; family Syncephalastraceae; genus Syncephalastrum; species Syncephalastrum sp. PYS2702. The sequence continues at coordinate 152,121 of JAMAMT010000007.1, forward strand.
TGAAGAAGCTTTACAAATGGCAGCTTTGACATTTTTAACTTTGTTTGTCGGCGCCTCTTGGCGCCAACGATTCGGTAGAGTGAAGATTTGTTTGCATGCTCCTTTTTAACAGAAGTTGTTGTTTGTCCCTACCCATCTGGGTGCCTGCCTTTTCCTCGCTGTCGCCGTATATGTAACATTATTCTGAATAACACTAGTATGCCAAACACATTAGGAAGGCGCAGAGGCGATTCTATTTGCGCCTGACAAACAGGTGGGTGGCTGCCGAGAGGGCATTTCCTTTTAGACTATGAAGCGCCTTGTATTCGAACTGCGCCACTTTCTAGACAGCATCTGTATTTGCATTGTTTTACGTGCCTGTCGATATATTGAAGTCTGCGGTGTAGGGATATAAGGCTATTGATTTGTCGATTCGGCGGTCGAACGAGTTCGTCACCTTCAGATATCAATTCAATATAGAAGCGCCTTGTCCAGAGCACACCCCAGCTTGGATGATATACCCTACAAATGAGGTCGACATATATGTTGATATTGGACGCGGGTACCCGTGGAGTATATGTAACGGGATTATTTTTTACAAAGGAATTTGATTAATGTTGACAATTTAAGTTTCTTCATTACAATGGCCCTAATATCATGCATACTGTCGGCGCTGACGCTGACACCGATAACAAGACGGTGGAATACCTCATACTATACGAAGGTAATCTGTATCTCGGTGGTGTTAGGCTTTGTTGACGGTCAGACAATTTTTACACTTGCCTACATATGCATCATTGTGGCGACATGGGCCGCGGCGCAATCCCGGACGGAGTGTCTAACCAATGGCAATGCATGCCATGGAAAATGGGACTAATCATTCAGTACAGCGTGCACGGTGCTAAAATTTATTTTCTTTTGGTGCACATCATAATTCTTTATTTCCTCAAGTTGTAAAGCTGAGCGTTTGTGCAGAAACAAATCGCAATATGCGTACATAATCGATCATACAACTGCCAACTGCGAGCAATAGCAAATAAGGGATACATATGTTGGGGTAAGATGAGATGTCCGGGAGGCGCTGGGGAGAAGGACTGAGGAGGATAAAGAGCCCATGATTTCATTATGTACCCCCATCTCAGACCGGATCAGTACAAAAATGTCCTAGGATGAAAGACAGCAGGAAACCTTATACAAATCCGTAAATGACTATTGGGGTACACACAGCTTTATGTGCAATACGCCTCTCGTTGTTTCACGCGAGTATGGAATAGACTGCTAATACACCATAGACACGGAACGCGATGTTAATACCCTTCTATAAAGTGTCGGAAGGTTTCCGACGGCATGTGCCATAATCTACATCTTCCACCATGTCAATTCTTGCTTTTGCAAGTGGATTAAAAGCATGAAGCGTGATTGTTGACATCGATTGCGCCGGGAGGTCGGCGGCGCATGATGAGACACAAAAGGTCGAGTTCTTCTGAGACTTTTCTGTCGATACTCTATATCTCTTTTTGATGACTCATGACCCTAGCTTCCAGTTGTCTCAAAAAGCCCGAAATAATTTTGCATCGATTACGTACAATACGAGGGGCCTAAGTACAAGGACAAGGAAATCTGATGAATAGTACATATGTAACGGTGATGTCAACCGGGTGCGTCAAACAGTCCTGCCTTTACATTTGTAGGTTTACATTAGCTTAGGGTACATACTTCTCCAGCGATCACGCTGACGGCTCAAGAACTGCAGACGATCTCAAGGGGTGGTATACTATATACAGTGTGCTCACATTTATCGGGCGGCAGCATACATGGACGATAAGGAAGTGACTGCAGCAGAAGATCTCCATCATTGTCATTATAAATCGAGGGCTGTAAAATGGATAAAGTAGCTCTAGTGAAGGAATCCGCCTTGAGACAGAGGCTTACGCGGACGAACAATATCAACTTTCAGAACGTCCTCATACGTATAAAAACCAAAACAGGGAGTTCAAGGACCTGGTCTATCACGAAATAGATACATGTACTTTATGAATTGTGTCGAGAACGTGGAGTCAGGAACGTGTTCTTAAGTTTTCTTTTTCTGTCGGGTCCCTTGCTCGGCGTTAAACGGTCCACTCCTGGGATCGGCCCGATCACCAAAATGGAAACACAAGGCTTTTATTTATTTACTTCATTATTTGACTGCTGGGAGAAAGCCACCAGGGATGATTTCCAGTGTATAATATAACAGTGAAGAGGAAAGAGATATAAAGGAAAGGGTATAGCAATCATTTAAAAAGGAGTAAGATGATTTGCTTTTTGTAATACGTGCACTGCAGAAGAAAGAAAGAGAGAAAAATAGGCTGTGCAATCTGTGGGGTGACACGGTTTCGGAGCAAACGCGCGCGTGTACGGAAGCGGTATCAAAAGAAAATTGCAATAAGCTCAATTACGTATAGCTTGGTGAAGTCTTGTGCTGATGATGATAGTGCGGCGAAGACGTTGGGATGGATGTGACCGTCGTTGCAGCAAGGTGATGAGGGTGATGACGATGGTGGTGGTGGTGAGGATAGTGGTGGTTACTGCCGTTCGGACTGCTGTTACTATTGTTGTTGTTGTCGTCGTGACGACGTGTCTTGTTACTGGGACCACTCATCGAATTTGGCCGTTCAGTCCCTGTCTCGGCCCCATCCTCTTCACGTCCCCGTTTCCTTTCCCGCGGGGGCTGCTGCGGTGATGATGGTTCCCTGAGTATTTCCAGTTCAGATTGTACCCGCGAGAGCCGGATGGGCCTGCCCGCCAAAAACGAAGCCAAAAGATAAAGCCTGCGTACTTGTGGATTCTCATGATCAACTGACGCATCGGTGTCTTGGGGGTCCGTGCAAGATACTTGGAAGCTCTCGAGTTGTTCAAAGGGCGGATCATCGAGACGGAACTCACTGAGCAGCGTACTGGTCATGGTCTGGAGCGAGTCGTAGCCCATGTAACGCGTAGCGGCAAGGGTATCGGTGTATTCTCGGTCATCGATGGCGTATTGGCGAAAGGTAATCGGAATCTTATTTTCGTGCTGCAAAAGGGCCAGATTGCCAGCAAAAATGGAAAGATGATGTGCCAGCTGGTCCAAGGTAGCCTCAGAAGCGACAATCTGAATGGCATCGACCGAGTGGGCGAAATGATCGAATATCCACATATACCCTGTCCATGAAAGAGGCAGCTCAAGCATTCTTAACCCTCGGACCGCGTAACTCCGGGTGATGCGTGATACGAATTGCTGTATGAACGAGTCCGTGATGGTCACGTCGCTCTCCGGAAACAACAGATCGCCGGTCCAGACTTGCGGTTCCGAGTATACAATCTGCCTGAGCTGCGTATTCACCCTCGCCAACGCAAGCAGGTCATGCAGGCCCAGATATCGCATCAGCCGGAGCAGGGCAGCACCCGGTAATGAACGAAAAGATGCCATATGAAGCGGTAAATAGGGTTATTGTGGGGAAGATATATGTTATTGAACTATGGGAGAAAGGGATGGCCGTGAGACGCTGGGAAAAGGGCGAAGGGAAAAAGAAAAGGTAAAGAGAAAAAAGAAACAAATTGGCGTGAATTGCGCGAAGATGGGCAGTATATGTTATGTCAGTGTATATATATCTGTGCTTGGGGTGCGGCAAAAAAGAAAAAGAAAGCTGGTGATGGTCCTCTGCGGATTTCAAAGCCAGTCTGGTGACACAACCTACTTTATTTCATTTCTCTTTACGCGTGACAATATCTCATCGTGACCTGGCCTTGGAGGTGAATGTTTGCAGTCTACATGTTTCTTCCTGTCCTTCCTCCCTCCCCCACGCCCATCTTCCTTGTTCCAAGATTATATTGACGTCAACACTTGTTTTATTACACTATCTATCGTATACGAGGACTGGTCATATGCTGTCTTTGAGTAGCAGTGACCTGGGATACGTCTTTTGCGAATCTCGCCATGAGTTGGCATCGCACTTGACTCACCATTCAGGTGCTTATTGTTCTTGTAAGAGCCGAGCTCTTATTCTTCTCCGTCCCAAAGTGCGAGTGTCAGCGGATGTTTAAAGTAATGGTCTTGTGAATTACGGTTTTTGCAAAGCACAATCAAGGACCGAAATCTTTCTCAATGCCGCCGCTGCGGTGATCTCGATAAATTTCAGACGACCCCAGTCTGTATTTAACCTTTGGGCCTATATGCCCAATGAAGCGAAGCAACCCTTTCCAATTTGTAGATACTTCAGCTGGTGGCTGGTTGCTCCTGCCATAGTCACTTACATACTGCATCGAATGCTGAAGATATAACGCAACTCAAAAAATAACAGAATAAACGAGAGGAAACTTTGACAGCTTGTCCTTGACCCGTCAAATAAGCTTGCAGGATCCAATGGCGCTCTTCCAGAGCCTCGTTACTTTTCTCACGATGCCTGTGCCACGCCCCCATCCCACCACTCTGGTCAAGAAGCGCACAGGCCACAGGGAGATATGTAGAAATTTTTGAAAATGATATATAGGCAAGAGACTTTCCGATACCTGTGACAATATAGATAAAAGTATAGAGAGTCTTTAGCATTAGCTGCAAATACTATACACACCTCTACACATGGCCATCTTGACAGTCTCCACTATGGTCTCGACATTTCCGTCTGGCCTTTCCACCCGTGGCGACTATAACAACTTCTTTGTGATATGCCTCACTGACACAACACCTCCCCAAGGCAAGAGCGAAAACAGAAAGGGTGTGATTCTGTCGGGAACTCGTAAAGATCGAATGGAGTCGGCGAGTTTGCGGGTAAGTTTTGAGAGAAGCGATACAACGGCAATCATATAATAACAAGAGCGATAATGATGACGAAGAGCACAGCAACAAAACAGGCGAGAACCATAACGCGAAGAGTTAGAGAAAAGGAGACAGCTTCATGCGTGATAACCTGATTTGGAGAGGTAAGATATTGTAGACATCTGATTGCAGAGCAAGCAGATGTCCATTGTCCTGGTGCCGCGCCTGAGCGGTGCTCAACTTGATTCACCCTCCTTTTTTAGGCAAGTGCGTCGTCCTCTCGTTTAACCCGCTTCTCGTTTTACTTCACGATCGTTCTAATGTCAGTTGAGATTGAGGCAGAAGAGTAAGTGGACAGAATGGATACGACAACATTCAGAGATTAACTGTCAAGCAGCGTTGTTCGCCTTATCCTCCAGTTTTACAAGGAAAACAATCTCACGCGGTCTCTCGCTGCTCTGGAACGCGAAACGTCAGTCAGCTTGGATACCCTCGACAATCGCGAAGAATTCGAAAACAACATTGTGGAAGGCAAATGGGATATCGTATTACGGGATGTAGCGCGTCTCAAACTGCCGGGGAAGAAACTGATCGACCTCTATGAACATGTACGTCCTCGTTGCATGTCAGACATTCCTTATATTAAGTTCATTCCATAGATCGTGATTGAGCTTACTGAACAGCGCGAACTCTCCGCAGCACGAACGTTGCTTCGTCAGACGGAGCCCATGTTTATACTCAAACAACGCCATCCAGAACGCTACCTACACCTCGAGCACCTGCTGTCACGGTCCATCCTGGACGCCAAAGACATTTACCCGCACGGCCAAACAAAAGAAAAGCGGAGGCAGCAGATTGCGAAAGTGTTGGCAGCTGAAGTCACGGTCGTCGCGCCCGGTCGATTGAACACGCTGCTCGAAAACAGCGCGAAATGGCAGCAGGTTCAAGGTCTGCTGCCGGACAATGCGTCCTTTGACCCCTTCCGCGCTGAAGCGCCCTCCCAGCTTGGAGAGCGCGACGTGTTCGCCAGCCAAGCCTACAGCTCTATCAAGTTTCCCGGTAAAGGCACCTATGCAGAAACGCTGGCTTTTGCCCCTGTTGGTCAGATCCTCGCTACCGGCTCCGTGGATGGGTTCATCGAGCTGTGGAATTATACCAATGGCAAGCTCCGCAAGGATCTGCAGTACCAAGCTGACGAAAACTTCATGGCCATGGACGCCTCGGTTATTTGTATCAACTTTAGCAGAAACGGTGAGCAGCTCGTCACAGGCTCGACAGACGGCAAAATTGCGGTGAGTCTCTAATTACAGCTGAGCATAACGTGGCTCATGACAAAGACAGGTCTGGAAAGTGCAATCTGGCATGTGCCAACGCAAATATTCACCTGCACATAGCCAAGGTGTGACATCCGTGTGTTTCAGCAAGGACGCGTCCATGGTTCTCAGCGGCAGTTACGATCACACGGTCAAAATACATGGACTCAAAGCAGGCAAAAGCAACAAAGAATTTCAGGGCCATACTGGCTTCGTCAATAATGTCCTCTTTTCGAACGACAATCGGGCTGTCCTTAGCGCCAGCAGTGATAACACGATCAAGGTACAGTCGAAGTTGCTCAAGCCTCTATTTTTACTGATAGCTATTGTAGATATGGGATACGGAGAGCACCGACTGTCTGCGCACAATCGACATTGTTGGTGTACAGTCGCTGGCCCTCGTTGGTGACGATCGGATCCTTGCGTTAACCAATGCGGCCATACGAATCCTATCCACTAAGGGAGACTTGCTGGGTATGCTTACCTCAACAGGTGACTATGTTGCTATGACACTTTCTCCTCAGCAGCAGCTTGCCTATTGCGTCACTGAAAGCGGCATGGTTGAGTGCTTTAACGTCTCAACCGGTGAATTGAAGGGCAAGGAAAGCCTGAAAAACGCGGGCGAAATTATTGGTATTGCAGGTCATCCGCTTGCCAATATCATCGCAGTCAGTGATGATAAGGGTCGTGTCCACCTTCTCAAAGCATAGATAGTTTGCATTGTATATATATGTTGTTTTTATTCCATACATTCCCTTTAACCTGCCAGTCTGGTTCGTGGCAATCATGTGTTATGGTCATTAAAAGTGCTCGTCAAATTGCAGAACCATTTGAAACCTAATGTACTCGCTCAGCGATTATTCTAGGTAACACAGCTGCTGAACTTCCATGGTATTTGAGCCGCTATATTTCTCAGCGCCTTCTTTGAAATCACACCTTGTTATAGCTAAGATACTCCTAGCTTCTGTCCCTGAATATTGTAAATTTCATAATTTTTAGGTTTGGTACTGTATGACTTCCATTGTCCTTGTTCCAGATACAAGCTTTTCATTTATTTAGTTGTAAACTACTCGCACTATTTACACTCGTTACAGATACATACTTTCACACAGAACGGTATGAAGTCAGGTTGCTAGTAGTACACTTCGTAAACGACCCTGTCACACAGGTAAAGGTGGCGACAGCACCAACTTTGTGTGACATTGATGTTCTCGAAACCATCAAATCGGCAACGAGTAGACGATAGATGAGAAACGTCAGAAAACCAAACCCAGGAAATTATTCTCTGATCCCTCTAACTAAATACTCTTGACACGTTATCTTGTGGCTCGACTTTGTAATCGAAGCACGCTGACTGGAATATAAGACACACATACGACGCTCTTTCAACATTTGAGAACTCAGTCATAGAGGTGGAGTACGGTGAAACCCGAGGCCGTGCGCGTATTACCATTGACGACGACCACCGTTCCTGGTACTACCCACAAGCAGCCTTATATACGCTTTGTCAGTTTTATGCTCTCTAAACTCTTCTTCCACTCGTTCGACCTTTGAAAATGGACATGATTACTCCACGTATAGAGTTTCTATCAGATCAGCAAAAGCTGAAGCAAGCCGCGAAGTTCGCGGTCATCAGCTGGGCCATATACGCCATCTCCAAGGCAAGTGCTACCTTATCTTCCAAATTCATGATCCATACATGTCCTGACGGACGCTTCTTATCTAGAATGTGTATTGCGCTTTTTTTGGACCGTTGAGTCGTATTCCCGGTCCCTTTTGGTTTCGGTTTTTTGGCATGCGGTCTGGATCCTCAGACAACCCGCCTGGCACTTTGTACGAAAAAAGTATTTATATCAGGATGATAAAATGGTCTAATACAGGAAGTAAACAGTTGGCTAAAGCTGCAAAGCTGGAGTAATACCTATGGCACTGTGTTCCGCGCCGGACCCAACGCCATCTGTATCTCAGACAAGGACATGCTCAAGCAAGTACTCGCGCGTGATGACTTACCCAAGGGGCCTTCTTACAAGCTTTTGCAGAGTGAGTCTATAATTTTCTGATGACGCAGCAGTGGATGGTAACACACACCCAGGACAAACTTCGGAAACCACATTTAGCACGCAAGACAAGAGCTTTCATAGGCAGCGCGTAAGAAAAAGAAAGAAAGGAAAGGGGAATATTCGTGAGCTTACACTATCGACGTGTTATAGCGAAAGATTGTCGCCCCGGCATTTTCCATAAAATACATAGGTTTATTGGAGCCAAACATGGAAAGAATGACTCAGGCGTTCCTCGACCGTGTGGACAGAGATATCAAGGCAACGGCTGGCACAGACGGGTTCGGTCAAGTGGATCTTTGGAAAGTATTCCAGTATCTATCCATCGATATCATTGGCGACATTGCTTTTGGAAAGACATTCAATATGCTCGAGAACAGTGATCATGCTGTGCCACGTGTCATCGCGAACAATATGAGATTATCTTGCTATGTAAGTATCAGGACGCTCCCCCCCTGCACCACTAAATCAGCCTCGCATTACGCGCTTTCCATAGCTTGTGAGCCGACCTATTGTGGGCACGCTTCTGACCATGTTTTCGTTCTCGCAAATTATTTCCGACAATCTGTTCTTGCGCCGGGTAAAGTAGTCAATCTGTATTTGTATTGCGGGGCGGCTCATGGAAAAGCATATGATTTATGCGCAATAGTTCATGAAGGAAGTCATCATGGAGAGGCTGCAAGGTGGCGAAGCTGCCCGACGGTCCGACATCTTACAGATCTTGATAGACTCGCAGCGTGCGAAGGATACTGAGGACCGGCTGACAGCCGAAGCCATTGCGACCGAAACAGTCTTGTACCTCGTGGCTGGCTCGGAAACGACGAGCGGAAGCAGCGGGTTTGTCATGATTGAACTCCTCAGACATCCAGACAAGTTGGCTAAGCTACAGCACGAGTTGGACACCCAGCTGGGTGCGACATTCAACCACGACGATGTGAAGCACTTGCCGTATCTGAATGCTGTCATAAACGAAGCCATGCGGCTGAACTTTATCGGGGCTGGCGGTCTTGAACGCGTTGCCACCCAAGACTGCGTGCTGGCCGGGAAAGTATTTGTGCCTAAAGGGGTAAGCCGCCACGCCATCTCACAAAAAAAAAAAAAAAAAGGCCAGAAGAGAAAAAAAAAACGTCAACAAATGTCCGAGCACGAGCGCGCCTGAACAAAGACAAAGAAGAAATATGACACGATTATTGAGCCTCCATATGCTTACCGTCTGCTTCTTCATTGATGTAGACCGTCATAGCATGCAATGTCTATCATGCGCAGCTGAACCCGGCGTACTGGGGATCCGACGCCGATACCTTCCGACCCGAGCGTTGGTTAGAACAACGACCAGAGCTGGATGCATTCTATCCTTTTAGCGCGGGGTAAGCGTGTTTTCTTTTTGTAACATGCGAGAATGAGAACAACCAGGCAAACAGAGCATATGCCTGATGTTTGGTGTTCTACGTTCGCAAAAGTTGTTGTGAACCTGCATGAGGCGGTGCATTCGAGTTGATGATTTTTTTTCTATATGGGTGTTAGCTCGCGCAACTGCATCGGCAAAAACTTTGCCTTACAAGAGATGCGATTATCGCTTGCAGCTCTAATCAAGTACTATGAATTCGAAGCAATCCCTTCTGAAATGGAAGACGCCGCCGACCGGCGCTGGTTCATATCGTTGAGCATCAACACAGGAAGCTTCAAAGCGCGCATGAGACGGAGAAAGGAAAAATAATAGAGTATATAGGATAATTATCCGCGTTCTTAAGTAAATATATATGGGAAAGATTCAGGTAACATGTACGCATGAGTGGAGCACCCTTCGTGGTTGCATATTTGAACTGGAAAAAATGAGAAGGCGCAATTGGTCTTTCTTTCGGATTCCTCTTTGGTTCGGGAAAAGAGTGCCCGCTCTGCTGTCGTACACGATCTACAAGCCTTGCAAAGATGGAAGGGGCACCTTGCAGAGCATGCGTGTTACAAGGGCGTCTTTCTTGCTCTCTTGGTCCCCTGGTGTTGCACCGTCGCTGTCGATTGGGTACCCCTGCTCAGAGAAATAGTCCGTAAGATGATTTCGTGAATTTTTTTTTTTAATTTTTTGGTTTCAGAACTACAGTATTTGATACTTCTTTAACAAAAAATAAACTGGCCAGGCCATGTGTGTGCCTGAAAAATTTTACGCATGTGTAACATGGAACAAGTAAACGGCTCATGGCTGCCTGATTGTCAAAAAACGTATGCTATGTATGCGCACTCTACTATTACAACATTTTTTTTTGTAGAACAATGGGCGTTATGATTGCGCGCTAATGACCTGGTACCACCTCGAGCTCTTGTTGTGTCTCTGCGTGGTCGGGTTCTTTCTAATTTGGTGGTCTGACAAGGGCGGTGAGCACCGATCCATCAACTATGTTGGCATCCGTATGATGATACACACCTTTCCTCTTATTACTGCTTGTCACCTCACCTTTTTCTTCCTCTTTTATTTTCGCTGTCTTTCCTTTTATCATTTCTTATAATCATTTACATTCATGACTGACATTGCATACGAATCAAGTATGTCAAATTGGCTTGCAGAGTAAGTGAAGGAGAATCTGTCAAGATGACGACTCTAGCGCGGACTTGACTATAGTTGCATAATACTGACAGTTTAAAAAAAGCTATAACGATCTCGTTGTCGAACGAGCCATTGCATCCCCCGTGAACGAAGAGCCGGTCTCTGAGAACAACGATGATAATGAAGCAGGTGGACGTGAGCGCGCTGCGCTGGCCACCGTATTCGGTGTCCAAGAATATACGACCTCAAACACATTTTGGGTTCAGCAGCAAGACGAAGGCAAGAAGGCCTCCACCTCTCATACGCGCGAAACAGTCTCGCAGGACGAGATTGTCACCCAGCGGCGCATACCCGTGGTGACTGAACACAAGATAACTAGCTTCGAAGCACCGCAGCTACCCGATATACCCCAAGTCAGCAAGTTCAACGACTTCTTGATCGAAGACGAGCATGGCAGCCTCGACATAATGCTACCCGCCAATCCTTCCTCAGTGCTACTTCATTCCTTGTCGCCACCTCTCCAACGCTCGCTTACCCTTTCCTCAGTCCAATCTTCCATTCTGACCGTGATGCCTGAAAGCAGTCGACTTGCGGCTACGACAGGAGCAACTGTGATACAGCCGCCGCGTCTCTTTATTGGTCACCCACCTTCTATCTTTGACTTGCTCCAATCGGATGATGATGATCGTATCATCATCTGGGGCAACAGCGCCACCTCTTTGGGTGACCAACAAAATAGCCATACTACACTGACAGCAGAGGACAATGCATCGGTAGCGTCCGATCTTAGTAAGGCAGCCCCTCCCCCTGTCCAGGGGTTTGCGACCAACACTACGGTACAACAGCAGCAGAACAAGCGTCGACCCAAGTTGGTCAATTCGGCGCATTCACTGCTCGCAGATGGCATCCACCGTCTGAGTCGCCAGAAAAGCTTGCCGATCCGGAAGGCACGCAAAGGCAACCCATCCGAAAACGAGCCCCCGCTCCCCCAGCGCCCTCTCCTCAAGCGCGCCAGTTTTTCGGTCAAGCGCAGCAGCAATAGCTTATACGTCGATAATGCCAGTAGCGGTACAAACACACCGCCTGCGGCGCCTTCCATGATCACTTCGAATACACGTGTTATCGAAGCAGCCTCTGTCGAAAAGCTAGTGGAGAAATTAACGAGCACTTTGGGTATAGTTTGTTCTTGGGGGCCTCGCGTGAGAGCGTGTATCACTGATCTGCCGATTTGTTTACCATTTTATTCTAATTAGACTATACCCTCATGACCGATTTCTTTTTGACATACCGTACTTTTATATCCGCTACGCAACTGTGCAAGCTCCTTATTCTTCGTTTCCGCTGGGCTTTTGAAAATGACCAAGAGGACCGTTGCGTTGTTCGCATTCGGTAAGTTGAGGACCATCTGCACTATCACAGGAGACGTGTGGTTATTCATTCTATTTATGCAATGTATGTTTATAGGACTTTCGTCGTCATGCGGCATTGGCTACTTAACTACTTTGTGCATGATTTTCTTCCCAGCCATGAATTGCGAGTTACCCTCACAAGTTTCCTAAACTCCTTCCGCCACCACGCGATGGTTCAGCAATCACCACGGGACCAGCGCATTGTGCGAGGGCTCAAGCGTGTTGTGAGACGTCTCAAGGCCGTGCATTGCCAAGAAGATGACCCGTCCAACACTAAATACAAAACATTGCCAGGTGATTACTGGGCGGACAGCACCATGACGAGTGTCGACAACGTATCGGACTGCTCAGATGATACGGACCTCACGCCTGGTGACGCGGTGAGCAACCTTGACGAGGAGGACGTTATTTTGGACGACGACGAGAACCTGGCGAGCATGATCCATGAGCGGCGCCGACGCGAAGAGGAAGAAGAGCGCCAGAGAGCTCAATTTTTTACATCCACTCTGAGTGAAGGTTCTTCTATGCCTTCTTTGATGTTGGCAGCTTCCGACGTGGGCTCCTTCCCCGGCTCTGAACCTGTCACGCCTATGCACGAGCCGCCTCAACCGGGTTTGGACGGCTACCATGTCAAGAAACTGGTTCCGCACAACTCAGGCAACAACAAGCGCCCTGTTCTCCCACCGAGCTTCTTGGAACAAGACCCAATGGTGGACGAGGACTTGTCTGTTATTTTACCTGATCTCAAAGGTGGTCGTCAGTACCTTCCAGCCACGATTGTGCACGACATGACGCCCGAGATGATGGACAAGCACCAGCAGCAACACAGACAACTGCGCCGTGTGCCTTCCAATCGATGGTGCCGTGCACGACCAGAGGAAGCGCCCCACTACCAAGACCGCACGGTAACTCCGGCAGATGTGCTGAAAACGGCTGAGGATGTCACCAACTCTGGACCTAATGGCCTATCCCGCCGACTGTCACGCAAGAGTATCGAAAAACGCAAAAGCGAAAAGAGTCTGCGTGACGCAGCGGCATCTTCTGCTGCCACAACGCCACACTTGGTGTCCAACACAGGCCATTACACAATGATACCCATCGAAGACGACCTCCCTCCTCTTCCGCCCGTCATGCCAGCGGCTAAGAAGGAAGCAACCGAGTCGACTTCGACCATCGCTTCGTCTTCAGCGCCCAAAGCAGCAACGAGCAGCAGCACCACGACCGCTACGAGCAGCACAAATGAAACTCTCGAGGCTTTACCGTATAGCATGACAGCAGCTATCATGAGCCCCCCCGCCACACCTACCTTCAGCAAGAGTAACAGCGCGTCTTCTGTTAATGGTTTTGGACGACGCCGCTTGTCCAAGAAGCTGAGCAAGATATTTAGTAAGCCCAAGGACACTCCCTCAACACCGGCACCGCCTTCACCGCCACCCATGCCTGTCTGTTTGGTGCAGCCTATACTGGACGGGTCGGAAAAGGTGGAGATTGTAGACGAACCACAAGACATACCTCTCGTCGGTCGTATCGCCGCCACCCTGAAGGACGACGACGATGAAAATCCGGATGAAACACAGGAGGAAGAGGAGCTCACCAAAAAGAAGAAGTTACGCGTACATCGCCATGCAGGGCCCATCTATCTTAGTCAGCTAGCTTCCGAATCCACTCTCAATCTTGACTTTGAGAACGATGAGCCTGAGCCGGTCAAGCCGGCAGAGGAGCAAAAGCAGGCCAATCGCAGCAGCATGCTCTCTATGGACGCTTATGGCCGGCCCATGTCGCTTATCGTGGAGCCAGATGCGCACATGGCGAGCGAGGCAGCCACCACGGAACAGCCAGCCATAACGGAGAAAGACGAGCCCAAAGGCAGCTTCATCCTGCAACACCGCGCTACCAAGCTCGCGCAACATTTTTGCCTGATCGAGCGCCAGGTCCTGCTCGGCGTGACCTGGGAAGAGCTCGTTGACTGCCACTGGCGACAGACCTCCGCACATACTGGAGGCGTGCAAAAGCTGATTGCGCGGTTCAACGCCGTGTGTCAATGGGTGCAGACCGAGATCGTCACTACCGCCGACCTTGAGGAACGCGTCCAGGTCATTTGCAAGTTTATCCGACTTGCGCAGAAGTGCAAGGCTCTCAACAATTTTAGCACCCTCCTCCAGATTCTGCTAGGCTTGCAGTCGCCTGCTGTATCGCGTCTGACAGAGACATGGGCCCAAGTGGGCACGTCCGAGATGCGCGTACTCAACGCCTTGTCGACCTTCACCTCGCCGAGCAAGAATTGGAAAAACGTACGCGACTGCATGACCGTTTTGCAAAACAACGATGATGCGGAGGGCTGTATTCCTTTCCTGGGCATCTACCTGTCCGACCTAATTTTTAATGCACAGCTGCCACCCTACCTCGAAAGCAAAAAAGATGAGACGGATACACCCCCTGTTTTGCAGCAGCCGCTTGTCCATTTCCGCAAGCATCGCATTACAGCAACGGTGATCAAGCGCATCCTGACCTTTCAAAACCTGGCTCGACGATACCCCTTTTCCGCCGAGCCAGTCCTGCTTTCCCAATGCCAAAATCTTGTGGTTCTTGACAGTGACAAGATCCGGTTGCTCAGCCTGGAACGACAGCACGACCACGTTCAACAGCAACAGCAGCATTCATTTTAATATAGCCCGTGCCTTTACTAGTACTTTACATAAGAGCAATTACACCCAAACATACTTTATACTTATATATTACATTTTATTGAAGCTTATGATTTTTTGAGATGTTTTATTTCGGTTGTTTCGGATTGCCTGCGCACTCACTTACTGGCTGGAGTTTTTCGGGTGACGAATATTTACGAAGGCTGACGCGTTTCTTTGTCACACGAAACTCCGTTCTTTCTTTTCCATTTTTCCCCACATATAAGGTTTAGGAGGCCTCTTGCCAGACAACATGGTTCGGGCTATATTACGATTATCGACCCTAGGTGTTCATCTCAACAGACGTGCTATGTCGACTCTTGTTAAACCTATCCAGCCTACCGAACTGAACGCGCTGTTGCAGCAGCAACATACGGGCGGCCAAGACCCTTTCCGACGGGGTTTGCGGATCCTTGATGTTCGTGAACACCACGAGATTGAGGAGACGGGTCATATTGACTCGGCTGTCAATATCCCCACAAAGTCCGAGCTCTTGGATGCTGCCTTGGCCGATCTAGATCCCAGCATCAAGGTAAAAAACAAAGAAAAAGAAAAGAAAGACAAATAGTGGAGGAGAAAGAGAAGATTTAACGTTTTTCGATCTGCGCGCACAGACTATCGTGCACTGCATGTCGGGCCGACGAAGCAGCATAGTGGCTACTAAGCTTGCAGAGAGCTTTGGTTTTAAGAACGTGTACAACCTCGAGGGCGGGTTCAAGCAATGGGTTGCGGATAAGCTTCCGGTGAGACCGTTCGCCAACAACCACTCCCCCTGGGTGCATCTCGTATTCGAGCTGGAGACTGAGACGGCCCAGTATGTCGTGACTGATTTGTACACCAAGGAAGCTTATATTATCGACCCCGTGCTCGACTATGACCCGTTTACGGCGACTGTGCATCCCACGTCGGCCAAACACCTCTTGGAATTTGTCAACAAACATGGTCTCAACGTCACCAAGATAATCGACACACATGTGCACGCTGTAAGCCCTTGTGAAGAGGTCATCATCATTCACTCATTATCTTTCTCCCGCTCATGTATAGGATCATTTGACGGCCGCACTCTATCTTCAGAAGCACTTGCCTTCCAAGGTATGCACGTGGTTAATGAAGTGAGAAATGGCCTGACATTTTGTGGTTGTAGCCACAGTTTTGGATGGGCGGTCACGTCACCGAGGTGCAAAAGGTGTTTCGAGAAAAGTACAATATCGATGCAAGCCTGCTGAAAACCACGGGCGAGCAATTTGATCATCTCGTCAAAGATGGAGAGACATGGACACTTGGCAAGGATATTCACTGCAGCGTGTTGAGTACGCCTGGTCACACGCCTGCTTGCATGTCATACCTCATTGGTGACGCCGGCTTTGTGGGTGACACACTATTCATGGTACGCCTCCGGTGCAGACATTAGGAAACATCCGCTGACAAGATAGATTATTATGTAGCCTGATGTCGGTACGGCGCGGTGTGATTTCCCAGGCGGCAGTGCCGAGTTCATGTACAACAGCATACATAAAATGTACAAGACATGGCCGGATGACACGCGCATTTTCGTGGGTCATGATTATCCGCCAGCGGTTACGGAAAAACGAAGCGTAAGGAAAGGGACTCTCACACGTTATGAATGATTAAAGGCGTCTATAGTATCAGGTCATGACGACGTTGGCTGCACATAAGGAATCCAACAAGATGATCAAAGAAGGCACGTCCGAGGAAGAGTATGTCAAAATGCGACGTGAACGCGATGCCAGTCTGCGTTCGCCGCGCTATCTTCACCCCTCGCTGCAGGTAAGTTTCACAAGCGCATTGTTCCTGTGGATAACCTTATCTCATGGTACCATGAATATTAGACCAATCTGCGAGGTGGTCATCTCCCTCAAGCTGAGAAGAGCCCTGCCGGCGATGCGGGTCGTTTCTTCAAGATACCTGTTCGTTTTAAAGAGTGATAATTGAAATAAAAAAGAAAAGTAGTAGGCCGAGTGCCAGGAACTACTCATTAAACGCGAAGTGTCACGGGAATTGGTCGTCATAGTAACAATATTAATGAATAAGACATTCTGGTGACCATGGAGCTGTCGATTGTATGGACGGAATGCGAACAATGCAAGCGTGATTAGGGTCTCAAAGACGTGAGTGGGAGCGGAAACCATGCAAAGGTCAAGGAAGGAAATGATAAAAAAAGCAAGTCATGGAAGATGGATTTGTTTGGCCGGGGGTATCGTATATACAACGGGCTGTATTATAAAATATAAACCGATTTTTTTTCCAAGGACAACACCGCCAAAAACACGAACGATCCCTCTTACAATTAGCCATGTTTGCCCTTCGCCGTGCTGCCATCCGCGCTGCTCCTCTTGCCGCCGCTGCCCGCCCTGCTGCCGTTCGCCCCTTCTCCGTCTTTGGTGCCCGTCTCTGTAAGCAATTCAAACTAAGGAGGAAGCAAAGAATGCCACGTCATGTCGCAATCAGCACGGTTGGATTGAATCCATTCGCTATAAACACACGCGTGCGCATTCTTTTTCAATGTACAAGAGTCTCATACGTTATGTTCCATAGCCGGTGCTGTCTCTACTGAGCAGGCCCACATGAACCTCGGCCCCGGCGGTAAGGCTGGTGAGGTGCCCACTGACCTTGACCAGGCCACCGGTCTCGAGCGTGAGGAACTGTTGGCCAAGTTGGAGGGCCGTGAGCTCTTTGATATGGAGCCCCTCAACATGACCCACCTCGGCACTCCGTCCAACCCCATCGTCGTCCAGTCCCACGATGCCATTCGTTTCGTCGGTTGCACTGGTAATTGAACTGGCTATGACATGATATACCAAGGTCTATCAAGACTAACAGGCTCTTGCTTCCCATTTTAAGGCTACCCTGCCGAGTCGCACGACACCATCTGGATCTCCCTCGACAAGTCCCACGAGCACGACCGCTGCCCCGAGTGCGGTTCCGTCTACAAGATGGACTTTGTTGGCTCCGAGGACGCTCACCACCACTAAAAACCTCATGATGGAGAAAAGAAAAAGATTTGCCTTTTTGCCTTGTCGATCCATGTCTTTTTTTTTCTTTCTTTCTTCTTCTCTTACCCTATGTTTTTAAAGTTTCTCTACCAGCATTAGAAAATCAATAACCAATACATGAAACGCAATGTAAGGTTGTCATATTTGAACGGGTTTTTTTGCACCACCTTCTTGTTGATCTCAAGGAGACCATCACAGTTATCACCAATAACCGAGCGCATATTTTGACGTTAACACCATTTATTGCACACGTTTGAGTAAAGGGCCTATTGTTGCACCTTGTTTCGTCGGAAATATTAGCATTGCAAACCTGGATGAGCGAAAGGAGATGGAATAAGGCTGATAGTCATATAGAGGCCAAATACGTGATGCTGGTCTTATTGTTTCTAGTCACACAAGCCTTTTGTAAGTATCACTAAGGAAATGAGAATAGAAATGCCGATTAAGGGGGACACTCACGAAGCTGCTGCGTTACTATATGCCCAGAAAAACGCGTCTGGCATATTCAGCCAACATTGCCAAGTGCTTTCTGCCGTTGGCGGCTAAATACAGTGCTCCGTGGGACTTTTTGACCTGTATATTTATCCGACGGATACATAAGGTAAACGGACAAAAGGAAAGCGGGTATTTTCTCTCTGATCAATGTGCCTACGAAGGGAAGCAAAGGTCTGCAAGACTTTTTTGCGCCATGGCCAGGTTCATATATGGGCCTTATTACCTTATATTAGCAGTATCTGAGACCTACGCAATCGGGACACAGACCAAAGACCGCAAAGTGGAGGAAGTATCCTATAATGGGTGTGCAAGTACTACTCCTACCCGCCAGTCATCCTTTCTATAAGGCAATACCATATGCATGGACTTATTGGCGTTTATTAGTTGCTGCGTGAGAAACAGATAGTGACATCGAATATAAAAGGTGTGCTCATGGACGCTCGGAAGGACATCATAAAAAACAACAAACTTTCAATCCCATTTCTCTCGTTCTTCCTTCAATCCTTTTGTCGTTCATTTATTGCTTATCGCCAAGGAAAGAACATGCTGTTTCAGTCTTTGCCATTCATTTTTTCAGCTACTACGGTTGCCCTCGCGGCGACCCTGCAAGGTAGTGCCAACATCACTCCACAGGACTACGAATCGCTCGGTAAGAACTTTTTGTGCCGTGAAATAAGATCGGGAATGACTCATGCTCGTCCTATTTGTACCCACTGTGTGCAGTTGACGCCGTGAATAATCCACCTGCGTGCGGTAACCCTTACAACACACTTGACCTAACGCGAATAACTGCTGTGCAAAATATGGATACGTCCACGACATGCAATCTTTGCCTCAAGGTGACCAATGCCGAAGATACCTCCAAGAGTGTGTATGTACTTGCGGTAGATTTGGGCGGTGTCGGTCTGGATGTAAGTAGGCATGGTTTATGGGATCAAATTTAGCTAAAGCATATACAGTTGAGCATCCCGTCCTTTGAGAAATTGTTTGGGCAGAGGTATGATCCCTCGCCTGCCACCTGGAAGACTGTGGATGATTCGTACTGTGCCGGTATTGATGGCAACTCCTCTACCACCACCCCGTCTGCCACCACCCCATCTTCCTCAGGTTCGTCGTCTTACAATTCGTCATCTGGAGCGACGACTTCTGCTGCTGCAACGAGCAGCTCCAGCTTGTCGCACATGGGCGGCTATCATAACCAACAAGGTCGCCCCAGCCGCCACGATCGCCATGACCGCCACGTGTCTAAAAAAGAGGAGAGCATCGCGTCCCAGAAACAAGCAGCACACACAATGACGACACCAAAGAACAATGGTACCACACCCCGTCCCACCGCCCCAGCCGGATCTGCGGTAAATGAACATAGACCCCACTCTACGCGTACCGCGTCTTTTTCGAAACTGGCAAGCATCAGTGCTGGTCACACGAAGATGCCATCGCCTTCCCCCATAGATACTGCGTCCCTACTAAAACGCTCCGGCTTCTGGGAACGCTTCTACAGACGCGCAGTCATGTAAATCATAGAACGCGCAAGCGCGGAGAAGTCTGGAACATCCAAGCTAGGAACAATAAAGCTTTTTTTTAGCCATCGGGCGAGAACAGAAATCTTCTGCCTTGTGTAACCTTCCGGTCTTTTTAGCTTGACAGATCCAATTTCGGTTTATTATATGTGTATCAAGCTTTGGCCACTTCTTTTTTGCATCCTTTACTTTCCTTTTTTCTTGTTTGTGCTTCACTTGTTATTTCAGTCATCTCGCCATGAGAAGAAAACACCATGGCTTTATAATTTTACTTTTGATGCTATGCTCCATCCAAGAAATTTCGGCTCAGCACATCTTTGTTAAAAATTTGCACAAACGCAAGCGAGGTCAGCTTCTGAAATTACCATTGTTGTCAGAAGACACAAAGAAGCCAGCTTAATATGGATAGACAAAACTTTTAACGCCCAACAATATATAGACGAGTTTCCATCATGGGTCGAAGTCACTGACATGACGACCGCCGCGTCTGCTTTTCCATCGAGGACGACGAAAACCGTCGCTTCGTCGATAGCCTCATCGTTGAGCTCAGCAGCATCAGTCATGGAACAGCGCTCCTTAAGTCTCGCCAGTAGCAGCAGCAGCAGCAAAGGTAATACTACAGCCACACAATGATACAACAAAGCCTTACCAGTTTTAACAGGTGCGACGACGACGACGACTATGACAACCGATAGCGCGTTGTCCAAAGATAGAAACACACCCAGTTCATCCACTAATATCGCAACTTCCTCCATTCAAACTAAAGACAAAACGACGACGACGAATATCCATCCTCAAACACATCATACTACTTCTACTACTGCTACTATCACACACTCGCCTTCTACTGCTACTCTAGCCCATCACTCTACTACCACTATCACTACTGGACATCATACGAGACACACCTCTGCTCCGCATCATCGCAGCAGCAGCAGCAGCAGCACAAAGAAGAACTCATCTTCCCACACTCACCACCACAGCTCGAGTAGTCATCATCATCCTAGCGCGACATCTACTCCTACGCATCGACATAGCAGTACTGGAACGCATCACAAGCAGAGCCACAGTGGAAACGAGGCACACCATAGCAGCACTACTGGTTCCGCGCGCCACCGCGAGTCACACAGCACAACAGTGGCGCACAGTTCCCGTCATCACACGAGTTCCAGGCACCATGCACAACCTTCCCACCACAGCACTTCCACCAGAACTTCATCCCACCACGCCTCCACCACTCGTCAGTCGACCTCAAGCACTCATTCACTTGTGTCAACACGTACGACTAGTCGAGCTTCTTCACGGAAAAGCCACTCTCCATCGTCAAGTGTATCCTCAACCGAGCGATCCCTCACCGCTATTCAAGCCTCGTCCAGCTCGTCAGCTGTAAGCAGCTCGTCAGCCTTGAGCAGTTCATCATTCACGAGTATATCGTCTACTTCAAGTGCATCAGCTTTATCCAGCGGCATCAGTTCGAGCCTTGCGCCCTCTCCGACGTCCAGTAGCGCAGCTGACTCTAGCAATACTGCGGCGGACAGCTCGGGTGCTGATAGTGCCGATGCAGTGTCTGACTCGTCTGAGCACGGCAAGAGACTCGGCATTGGTCTCGGTGTAGGCATCGGAGGAGCGGCGCTGATCGGGTTGGCGAGCGCATTGTTCCTCCTCTACAGACGTCGCAGAACAAGCAATAACCCGAGTAGTGGCAGCAGTCTACACGAACCTGTGCCCACCGCTCCGGATGAACAGGGCGTGAGAACGCGCTGGTCCGTGCAAAGTTTCCGCAATGCGGTGGCGGCTGCATTGGAACGCATCCCGTCACGGAACAGTTAAAAGGAGGGTTTATTATAGACGATTATATATGTATCATGTTGATGCAACTATATATATACACACTTTATTTTATATTACTTATTTAAGCTCATGTATGCATGCGAATAAAGCCTGGTTGTGAAAAACAATTACGACATTTATATCATTTTTCGTTGTACGCTCCCACCATGTTCTACTCGCACGGTATTTGCAGGGAAATGCATGTATGAAAGAAGCGGAGTGAGGGCAATCGCACCGGTACCACGAAGAAGTGGCACTTTTTTTTTATACTGGCGGCTCAAAGAAGTGCCGTGCAAATATTAAAATTCTTTGCTTTGATTTCCCTATTGGCATGACAGGTGCGTGTCATGCTGTTCCAAAAAGCGACATCCGTGTTCCGATAACGGTAATGTCGGTCACACAGACACTTCAGGGTTAATTGTTAACAACAACGCGACAAGTAAATGAGGACCTAAAAGAAGCTTCTGCAAGATCTTTTTCGATTATGACGCATGGTAAGCCTGTAGTTGGGTTGACATGCTGTTGTTCTGCGATTTGTTTGTATATTCTTAGGTCTACAATGGCAGAACAAGAGCGTGAATGCCTGTCACGCGCGCGATAGTTTCATAGCAACATCATTACAATATTAACGTCGTAGAGCTGCGACAAAAATATCCTGCATCAACACGTAGCATAAATATTAAAACATGTTAATGATTCATCTTGCATACAACGGTCACGAAACGGTACATGCTCACGTATTACGTATATTACGTGTGTATACTTGCAAAGTTTATTAGGTGGCAGGAGGAGACTGAGCCCTGGAAATAGCAAATGATGATTTTTTTTTGTCGGCATGCGAAATCATCTTGCAGCGAGCCGTGCATTTGCTTTTTGCGGAAAACACGACATCATTGCTCGTTTAGGGCGATGGCAAAATGTGAAATGTGTGCGAGCGAGCAGCAAACCTCTACTTTGCTGTACGAGCAATGTCGCACACGGGTTGGGAATTGTTTAATGATGCCGCTCGGTCTCAACAACGCTGACAAGAAATGCGTGCGACGTTTCACAGGCTGATTCTTTTATGTGCGCTGTGGTACGGCAAGAAGCTTTCAGGGCGGGCCTGCCCTTTTCCTTTTCGTCATGTCCTTAAATCATCGTCCAATTTCATTATCTTTTTTTCTTTTTCTCTTTTTCCTTTTCTTTTTTCTTTGCTTCCCTCTCTTCTTTTAAACTCGGGGATGTCTTTTCATGACCTTACAGCTCGCATTGTCGTGGATCTTGCTGCTCGTGGCAGCCGTCGCGTGTGCAATGGCTCAACAAGAGGAGCAACGGGTCCATAATATCAATAATTCCATCTGGGACAGCCTGACTTATGCCAATGGATCCAAGGTAGATATGACCAAGATGGACATGGACTACTGAGTTGCTTATGTATTCTTGAAAGACGCTGGTGAACCAATTGGAACAAATGGACAGCATAGAAGACGTACTCTCCCAAAATATTACCGGTGGTATCACCTTATTCTTGCCCACTGAGGCAGCCGTTCAGGCGGCAATGACCAACCAAATCCTCAATTTCACCTTGTCCAACACCACTTTCAGCCAACTCATGCATCACATTGTACCCAATATTTACGATACTGCCTCCTTGCTCTCGCGTCGCCAATATTTCACTACCAATGATTCCACCTATTTACCACTGGTTGCCGGTCCTGATCCCGCTAATACTAGCACGGTAGCTATTCAATCCGGTGCCTATACAGCGCATATTGTCAAAGCGGATATACGTTGCAGCAACGGTACGTAAACCTACCTCTGGAAATGCCCCTGCCCAAACCCCGCACACACAGAACCGCATAAGATATACCTTTAGCCCCGTAAAACAAGGAACTCGTATCCCTATACCCACCCCCCAGACAAAGGATGGCGATGGAGACAAGCCCTTTTTTGCGTAAACTTCTTGTTGAAGGTGATATAAGCCCCTTATCATCCCGAACCAAGCAAGAGAGAATGCGCGTCGCCGTCGCCGCCGTCCTTGTCGTCATTGAGAGTTCTTCACACAGGTGTTTACAAAATCTCTTTCCCCTAACATTCCTGTATGTTTGAAATTTTTAGGCATCATTCATGTCATTGATCAATTTCTCGCGCCACCCACGAACACGCTCGATACCATCGCACAGATTTCTGAGCTCCAGTCCTATGATCAGCTAATCCGCTCGCTAAATTTGACCGGTATCGTCACTGGCAACAACAAGACTATCATTGCCGCATCCAACCAAGCATGGGACGACGCCAATGGCGCCGTTATGCCGTATGGAACGCTCGTGCACAATCTCAAATATCAAGTGATTCCGGGCATTTATCTGGCCAACACGTTGTTCCCCTCTTCGGGCACCGATTATAACAATGATATTCAAGTCGCGCTCTCCACTGAATGGAATGCACGCCATGAAAACCAAGGTGATGCTGCCGAATTGCATTTTTGTACCGTGAATGCAAGCCAGTACGTCCAGGGGAGAACGGGGGACGATCAGGCACGCGTTTTACGCACCGACATCGTTACCAGCGAAGGCGTTATCCATATCGTCGACAAGGTTCTTTCGGCGGATCGCCGAGTGACGAGTACCACCCTCGGCAGCCCTGTCAACGCCGGCAGCGGTGCAAGCCCTGCAAGTTACGATAGCAACAATAGCGACGGCAGTAATAGTTCAGACGGTAGCGGGGGTTATGGTGAGATTGCGCCCGATGCTGGGCCCCAGGCTCTTGTTTCCACGGCAGCCTACATGTCGCAACCGGCGCTAAGCCGTGTTCTTGTCCCATGCCTCTTCTTAAAGCTTCTGTTGTTCTAATACCAGCGTAATCAACGTCCACACATATATTCCTTGTATACTTTTTCATCGCCCTTATTCCAAGACCACTGTAAAAGCAGACCATGTTGATCATGTGTATGGTAATTATGTTCTATTTTTTTTCTTCTTTGCCAAGTCTGAGATCAAAAGAAAAAAAAAAGGGAAACTGCGATGATGTTGGTGTTGGGGGTAAAAAGACAGGAGCGGAGAAGAGGAAAAAGTTATTGCTGTTGATTATGAAATCAAAGAAAAGAGCCGAATGTCGGCACTGATTCTAGAAAATAACAAATAATCCTTAAAGCTTTAGCATGTGTATCAAGGAAGCTGTAAGCATGAACCGCTTTGCTAAGCGCACTTGCCTCGGCTTTTAGCGTTTCCGATGTGAGGGAGCCAGTTGTGATTTGGGAGACTAATTTTAGAACTCCAAATATTCGGATGTATTTAAGCTCTGGGCCAAGCAGTTTTTCGGAACTCTTTGCATGCCGTACATGCGTTTAGGACGTTCGTCTTCTATGTTCCTCCTTTTTTTTTTCTTTTCTAAATGCACTATAGGATAATTTCCGGAAAAGCTATTTCCTCGCACCTGCTCATAAGTGCCTTTTGCACGGCCAATATGTTACATTGCCAGGCAGCGGAAGATTTACTTTTTCTGTGCAACGTACTGTGTATAGCGTTGAGTCAGACAGCAAATTGTAGGAGAGTTGCACGTGCATGGTAACTGGGACGCACGCGTATTCATTCACGGTATTCATAGCAGCGCACGAATTCATATTGAATATGCCTATAAATCCCACTAGACAATATGCAATCGACTTCTGAAAAATTCCTCAGTGGTGACGACAGACGGTGTTTCTTTTCTATCCACTTTCCTATGCTATAACTTACAACAGCAAAGATCGGCGCGTTGCAAATTGTCCGTACATTTATCCGTTATATAATATGGGAGCGAGTGCGCGGTGTTATGGTCGCAATGGAGCCCAATTGCGGTCGGGAGATCAAACCTCTTAGCCATATCCATGCTGACAATTCGTTTGCGGCGATGTTTTAATTGATTTTGCCATGTAACCGATGGAACTTCCAGAAGACTCTTCGAAACATTGGCTCCATATGCGGCGTGCCTCCTGTAGAATTGCGTAGTTGATGTAGTATCCTTGATTATTCTGGTCTCTGCTGCCGGGACCCTCATAAAACAAGCTTTCCTGGCGTCTATCATGGTGAAAGCACCATGCTCGACACATTAATCGCTGATTGCGAGACATATCCAGACAAAGGTGTCCTCAATTCGAGGTCTGCTTTTCGTGTCCTTTTTACTTCTCAAGCCTCCCCATTAGCCATATGACCATCGCACGAGCTGCAGTAGTAATCATACAGAGCATTTATTCTATGTTTATGTGGTTACTAACGGTACTTACAGACGGGTAAAGATCGATATACATGCCTCACTAATGCATATATACTCGTATTGAGGACAGGTGTAGACTCTGCGAACAGGAAGATATCTGAATGACGTGATGTAAACCGGTGTCTAGTTCCCAAGCATTAAGGCGTCGTCCGTTTTACAATTGTCCTATATGTTCGTCTGGAGATCAAGGCCAGAAAAACAGGGAGGCCAACAGTCGCAAACGAAGGTATCACAACATCATCAAGAAGTCTGAGAGAAGAAATATGGTGTTACGGGTGCCGATACCAGTGAGGAAGTTTGCAACTATGACTTCAAAAAAGTCGAAAAATTGAGATTCATTGAAAGGAATAAGCTTTTGCCCTGCTCCAGTGATATGTCTTATCTTCCCATCCTTTGACAACGTGCATAATCTGTACAATATATTGAACTCTTTTTATCATGACCAGTAGGGAAAGATGTTTTTGTATGGCGTCATATCATTTCATTGCTGTTACTGTGACGAAGGGCGTCATGGATCACATTTGTAACACAAACGAAGAAAGGCTTTAGCCAGCCTGCAAGCTTAGTCAAATTAGACAAACCCAAAGGGCCTCTGTGCATATGATGATATACTGTACGGTAATAGTAGTTGATGAGTACGTAATGGCAATGAGTGAAAATAGCCCGAGTGGCCCAGACGTAGGTAGCGTCGGCATAAGTAGGGTTCGCGATACCGGGACACGAGGAGTGGATGATAGAGCAGAAAGAAGTACACATCATAGAGCCATACTGGTGGTGTCGTTGTATGCAAAGAGAAGCGAGGTGTGTACAACCTACATGATGTAGGGTGGGTATAATAAAGATCATAATAAAGCGGCAAACAGTCTGCATGATTGTAGCGCACGTGAGCTGCATTTGGGGAGTCAAGTAGGAGAGGAGGAGACAGAATTCAAAGCAGCGAGTTTTCTTTCTTCCTCTTTTATTGAGCCTGCCTTTTCTATATCCAATGAATAACACCAGGTGCAACTGCAGTCTCGACCGTATGTTGCGCCAAGACGACGCTTACATCTTCATCACCGGTGCACAAAAGCAATCGGATGCACCCGCCGGAAAGAGCTACGTCGCATACAATATTCGCATCGGTGTAATAATCGACATGGCTCTTTCATTTCCTTTCTTACTCATACATTCACCCTTTCTTGTTACAGGACGTGGATGCCAAGCGTCGCTATAGTGAGTTCGAGTCTTTACGGAAATCCTTATCCAGGCTGCATCCCACCCTCATTGTCCCGCCCATTCCAGAGAAGCACTCATTAGGTAACTCAACACATAGGGATAGCGTGCTCATCGATAGACTCACCTAGTTTATCGTACTCTATCCTACTTTTGATGTGATACTAGTGGACTACGCTGCTCTCCAGACCCGCGTAAAGGACGACCTGCCTATGGTTGAGAAACGAAAGCGTATGCTCCAGACCTTTTTGAACAGAGTGGCGCGCCACCCGACTCTTGGCAGAGATCATGTTTTCCACCGATTCCTCGAAAGCGGTGTTTCCTGGGTAAGTATATATGCGGATGCATATGGTTCTGGTTTATTAGGATACTGATCTATTGAACCATTGACACAGTCAGACGTATTGCACTCGCCACCTCTGTCGATGCTGCCCAAGAACTCTTTGCAGATGGTTGTCAGCCAACAAACCGACATTCCCGCCCACGCTTCCAACACAATCCTCTCCAACAGCCTGGTGCCGATACCGACCACGACTTACGTCCTGAAGAACCCCGATGCTCGTTTCGAGGAGTCCGAGAAGTTTACCTTTCGTATCGCCAACTACATGAGTAACAACCTCGACAAGAGCCAACGCAAAGTCATTCGCCGTTTGGGAGGTATGCAGAGTCACGCATTGTATTTGTATATTTATGATGGTCTGTGCTCACACATACATACGCCCTTCTTTGCGCATAATACTCTATACAGAACTGGCCAACGACTACGCGGAGTTGGGCGCTGTCTACAACGGCTTTAGCTTGAACGAGCACGGCGCAGTAGCGAATGCGATCGAAAAGGTCGGTCAGGCTGTCGATGCATCCTACACGGAAACAGCACAAATGGTAAGGGTGTGAGTCAAAGGTGGCTATGGCGCTCACATTGGATACAGGTCACTTCACTGGAAGGCGAATTTGCCGAACCGATCCAGGAGCACTCTCAATTTGCGCAAATCGTTAAACAAGTACTTCGTTTCCGTCATTTGAAGCACGCTCAAGTGGAAATGATTGAAAGCTCACTCGAGAGCAAGAAGGATACGCTTGAGAACTTGCAAGAGATGGAGAACGAAGCACGACGATTAGAAGAAGCCATCAGCCGGGAGCGCACGGTGGGGGCCAATGCGGTCGATATCGACGAACTGAATCGACAACAACAACAGCAGCAGCAGGACCAGCAGCAGAATGGACATGAAGAACCGACCATGTCCAATGGTCATCAGTATCCGACGAGTAACGGGTACAGCAACCCGTATGCACGTGATCATGCGCATCAACCCAGCATGAACGGGAACGGAACGACCACGGTTTTGGAGCGGCGGCGCTCCAATAAAACATGGAGTAGTCCCGCCAGGATGATCAACGCGGTCGGGCATTCACTCCAAGGCTTCATCGATGTTGACCCTGAAGCGACGCGTCGTAATCAGATCGGCAAGACCAAGGATGCGATGGAAGTGGTAATCATCAACAAAAAATCAAGTGACTACCAGGGGAGCAACGCGAAGCTGACTCATATTCTCTTTCTTGTTTTAGCTGGAGGAAGCACTGAAGGTAGCGCGTCAAGATCTAGCAGGGGCGTCGGTGGATCTGCAAGGCGAGCTGGATCGCTTCCAGAAGGAAAAGATTCGTGACCTTCGCGATATGCTAATTGCATATGCCAAAGTTCACATCCGCTATTGCCAAAAGGTACACATATATTTGCTGGATATACCGGTGTCTTCTTATGACTCAAATGGCATACGTAGAACCTCGAATCGTGGCAAGAAGCAAGAGCGGAGGTGGACAAGATACCAACGTGAGATACACATCTCAAAGATCCATAGCATCTTACACATTTTTTTTCCCTTTTTTTTTTCTTTCATTTTATGAAACAAATGTCTACCACAGCTTCTCGAACTTTTCCTCCAGTGCAAATACGCTCTTCACGTTATCGACTACGTCTATATGACTTGTATGAGGACCATTTGTGATATAAACAAGTACAAGACCCTTCTTTACCTTGACCATATTTCTCGACCAGATCCGTATTGGGCGGCAGCGCATCATGTGCTCTGGCCTCATCACGGCTCATGCACACCGTGTTGGTATAGCTCAGGGGCTTGCTTCGATCCCATCGCGCGAGAGTGAGTCGATCTTGGTATCCACTCAAAATGCTCTTGCTGTCCCACAGCTCCTCAAAAATGTAAATCATGTCGCTGATCTCCAAGGGACAGGTACTATATTATTCTGGATTAGCATAGGAATATTATGTTTCCCATCGTCGCATACTTGTTGTTATAGTTTTGCATTTCACGGGTGGCGACATCGTGATGGATGCGGTGGTATAAGTTGTCACGTGTGCGCATGGGTGGAGCTGCAAGGGCCGTGAATTCAGCTAACTGGAGGACGACGTAGGTTGCCAGAGACATGCCGACCATGCCTGGGATAGGCCCCAGCACGGGCAGACGTCGATGACGGAAGTCAGGAATAGGACTACCATTGGGCAGTAGTTTGCCCTCTAATTAATGGTGAGCTTGTTTCAATCCGTACGAACTGGATACCCATGAACTCTACCTTTGTCTAACAAGTTAATGTGGGTAGGCTTTTCGATGGAGTAGGCGACGGGGATGCCGCGATCAATTTTGAGCATCTTGAGTCTTCGGCGGTAAGCGCGCACCATAGGATCCCCTAGCATCCGCATGAGAGGAGGGCCACCTTTCCAACGATTATCCTCGTCTCTCATGACTTACCCATCGTATCGCTGATATCCGAAATTTGTATCCGGGAAGGATCGACCTTGGCTCCGACACTCATGCTGGTGATGAGCTTGATGTCCTTCTTATGGCAGTATTGGGCAAGAGCCAGCTTGGCGTCCAGATGATCCATCGTATCGACCACAAAACTTGGGTTTCCAGCGAGCAGACTTTCCATGTTGAGCGGTGTGAGTTGCTCGGTGCAGCACTCGACGCGTGAAAAGGGCGCGATTTCGCGGAACCGGAGCTGGAGTGCCTGGGCCTTGTGTCGTCCGACGTCTTTAGCAGTCGCAGCAGCGTGCCATGCCATGTTGTGCAGGGTCAGTCGCTTCGGGTCGATCAGCCGGATATGCTGCACTCCCGAGCGCAAGAGCATCAACGCCGCCCAGGACCCGACGCTGCCTGCGCCGACGACAATCACAAACGACTTGCGCACGCGATCGACGCCTTCCTGGCCGAGGAACGCGATATTGCGAGCCAGCTGCTCCTCAATCAACGTCTCGTCAAACATGGCGGGATCTTGCTGGACCAACTGGGTCGTGTTTTGAGCTGTGCCCGAGGCGATTTCGCGCTTCAGCGCGTTGGATCGCCAGCGGCGTTGGGTTGCTTGGACACCGTAAATGGCAGAGGCGGTGGCTACAGAGGCCACCGCAGCCGTCAGTACAAGGCGCGTGGCGTCTCTGTGCTTGTCAAGAAAACGTGCTGCAGAGTCGGTCCACTGATCTATAGTCTGATCGATAGTCATGAGAGAGAAACCTGCTGCAAACAAAAATGACGCCGAATGCCTGGTCGATTTGTTCGATTGCCCGCTTCGGGCTACTGTCTTTGGTCGGCAAATCTATTCATCCATTTCATCAGTCAACAAATAACAGCAATAACATGGTTATATAGTATGTATTGGTATGATGGCACAAAATCGTATTATCGGAATAAGAAGCCACGGGTAACTGGATATGTAGTACATATGCAACCAGGCGATAAGCGTATTCATCGTTTTTTAAAAAACACTGATCTGAGGGAAGCCTGCAATGCCAAATAAAAGCAACAAATAAGCGCCGACGTAGCGGCGCAATCATTCATCATATAGACGTCAATGTGCATTACGGACGGTATTGTTTTATTTCACTTTCGTACAAGCTTTGTCCGTGCATCCTCACCACCACTACTCTCTTCCTCCGATTCTTCCTGACTCTCCTCTTCGGATTCCTCTTCTGAGGCCTCCTCGGATTCATCTTCGCTACTTGACTCGTCCTCGTCTTCGTCCTCGTCGCTCGATGTCTCTTCATCTTCATCGCTCGATCCCTCGTATTCGTCTGACGAGTCGTCGTAAAAGGCATCCAGGTCATATTCGCCACCCTTTCTTTTGGCCACCGGATTGTACATGCCGTTACTGCTCCCGCTGTGGAAACCGGTAGCTTCAATGCCCGACAAAGCCGTCGACACTCCAGACCCATTGCGGTACCTGCTCTCGAAGCTGTCGCTGCCGAAGCCCTGCTGTTCCATCACCATCGTCCGTGATCCGCTCCACCCTTCCATCTCGGGCACATCGCGGACGGTCGTATCTGGTTGCTCCTCGGGATAATCCGGTAAAGGTTCATAGTCAGGCAAAGACTGGTTGGCGAGCATCGAGAGCGAGCCAATGGTATACTCTGCGCCTTGGACACCGCCCTCGGCCGCGGGTGGTTCCTTATCGGATAGAAGAATTTTCTTGAGGTACATCTTGAGCGCATCCAGCCCGCGGTTGTCTCCATGGTGGGGCATCGTGAGCGCTCGCAAGAAGCGGGCACGGTCACGGACGTCATAGTTTGTGTCGTACCGTGCGAGGTTGAGCACGTACTGGTTGAGTGTATTGAGGGTCGCGTTGTCAGGGTTATTGCACACCAATTTGGCAGATAAGGTGAGCACCTGGAGCTTTGAGACGTTTGTCTCGTTTGAAAAGTTTTTGGCGACTTGGCGAAGCACGTCCGGTCCAACCTTCGGGAGGGTCTCCACATGCTGGCCGATCAGCCAGATAATATTTGCGCGCGCCATCGGGACGGCAATGGTATCCAGGAGTTTGGCAAGAGCAATCACCGAGCGCAGGCGCTCTTCTGTGCAGGATTGCAGCAGCCGCGTCACGACAATAACAGATTCTGCCACCACGAGCTCTGTAGCCACTGTAAGATACTGCACTACCATAGCTGCTCCTCCTCCTTTGGCTTACCATTAGAGCTATGTAAAAGCTTCATGAGCAGTCGTAGACACTTGTCTGCACCAGCAGAGACGTTTTGCGCACATCGACCGATGGCTTGGATAGTGGCGGCAGCAAAATCCTTGTGTGGGCTCGTAACGTATTGCTAATATACACCGTTCAATCAACCTAAGCTCTGAAGCCAGCGGGATGCATACCTGGAGTTCATTAAGTAGAGTATAGATATTGGCTTCAGTAGCGATGCTCGTCAGTATCTCGAGCTTGGTATTGCGCACGAAAGCTGGCTCGGCTGACCGAATATAAAATTGTTGCATGAAGGGCTCAAAGAGATACTATACACAGCTTAGCAGCGTATCATTCAATTCATGTCTACTTACTGGCCGTGTGCTTGCCATGACGGCAATGTTCTTCAAGACGACGTATTGAAGTTCGCGATGGTTTCGTAGTAATCGCACAAGAGGTTTTGCGATCTTTTGCGCCTCAAAGGCAGGGGCGAGGTGGTAGAACAAGCGCGCGACAGCCAATACAACCTAGTCGGAGTCAGCCTAGGTAATACCACCCGTGTCCATGATACTTACGCCGCTATTACGACTCTGTAGCAAAGGCATACAGCTCTTGAGCAAGAGCTCGTGATCAGGGTCCAGCTGTATCACACCCTCGTCCTCATCTTGGCTTCCTTCTTGCTCGCTGTCGTCCGAGTCGGAGTAGAAAGGTCGATCGTTTACTTTGACCGCAGCATCCTTGGGTGCCTCATGTGATAAGTCCTCTCCGTGTGGGTTCGGGTTCAGGAATTGCGTTCTATAAGTGGTCGTGTAAGACAGACATAGGGGGCGCCAGAATAGCATTAACTTGCCGTCCATAGCGAAGTAATACGTCCAGGATAGTCATTTGACCCCACTCATCGCAGTCTGCCAGAAGACCGCAGAGTTTCCGGAAGCAAGGATGAATCAAGTCGTAGCGATGTGGACAGACTTCGTTGAAAGCCATGATGGCGCTGCCGATCGTGATGGTGGAGCGGTCCTTGAGCAGGGTAGCAATGACCTCAACGAGCGCCTCTTTCTGTGATGCGTCCAAACTGGAAAGAAGGCGTCAATCGCTCGATGTACACCTTTCTGATCCTGTTTTACCTATAGCACTTGGGAATCGCATGTGAAGCTGCCTTTCGAACATAGGGGCTTGAATCGGTGGAGCATTTCTTGATGCCGAGCAAGACAATGGGGCTGATAACCGGAACACGAATGCCACTCATGACGCGCAGGGCCATGGCCCGAATGATCTGGTTCTTGTCACTCAGGTCCTTCTGGAACGAGTTGATAGACAAGAGAGCGAGATCGGGTTCTTGCTCTGCATAGCGCAGTAAATAGATGTACACCAGCTTGCGCACTTCGATGTTCTGCGACACTACGTTTTTGACCACGTCGGGAAAAAACTCGGATACATCGCGGCCTTTGGATATCATCTACAGCCCATTCAAAACAAGTCAGGAGATGCATTCAAAAGTTGCCAGACTGGGACCACCGACTTACCGCGATCAGGCGTTTCAGGCCATCGAGTTTCTCTCGGTCGTTCTTGGCATCGAGCTGCCGGCGAATGTTGCGCATCTTCTCCTCCGAGGTGTCGAAATACTGGGCACTCGAGTCACCTGCGGCCGGGAACCCGAGCTCGCGTGCATTGTCAACCAGGCCCTGTGACATTTTTTGGGAGAGCTTCGCGGCGTTCTCCGCAAATGTCATGGCCTTGTTGATGTAATCGCTGACTTCCATGGCAGGTCCGCAATGGCTGTGTTTCGCTTGGAGTAGAGTCTTTTAGTATGTCCTTTACACTGGAGTCTGTCGCTAAACAGTGGAGATTCCCAACGAGTTAAAAGGTACACAGGGTCGTGGAAGGGGGAAAGAGAGAAAGAGAGTGCGGGTGCGGCTACGTACTGCCACCACACATAACGCGCGCCAGCTAAACTCAAGTCAACTCGAAACCCTGTCGGCCTTTCAATTCTCGATGTACAAACCAAAGAGGTACATAGACGAATACAGTTGTATCGGACAGACTTGTTATTTTTTTACGCTTCACAACACAAGAAAACTCGTTGAGAATGCTCGTGAGAATACAGAACTACTGGATAATTAAATTACACATACCAAACTACAGGAGGTAAAAGTTTACATTATTCGCACTTTTATCACCATCCTTTATCCATCAACAGCAGTGTCATGACGAGGAAATAAAATAAACCCCAAGTTCTTGAGCCCTGCCGCCGGTGTGGCGTTCTGTGTATCGCTTGGATGCTCAAATCTTATTCTGACATACAAACAATATGCAACTTACAACTTATACGCCATTTATTGAGAGCTCAAAACAATCGTCACAGCTCACTTCTACCGAGGTGCGTTGAAGCGGTCCTGTATATACTCCGTGAAAAGACTGTATAAACTTACCTGTAGCAGTCACCGTTATAACATGTGCTGGTCTGCCCTGGCCCTCCCCCCTGCATAAGTGAGCGCCACTCTTTCATGGTACTTTTACGATATCATCCTTTCTATCTTTTGAGGTGGCATGGGTAGTTTAAAATGGAAGAGGAGTACCAATGCAAGATTACCCAGCAATACAGCAGTCTCTCCAATCGCAAGGACGGTTCACAGGTGCATGCTACAGTGTTATCACACACTTTCTGTAATGCATACTGCTGCGGGCTTTGCATGCATGAAGCATCAAATAAATACATTCATTCTATGTCTTGAGACAGCAAGACAGATGCAACTCTGGTCTTTTTGGTTCTTCACCCTTTACACTCCTAAATGGACACTGCCGAAATACTTTCAGAAACGAAAGACCGTGGTGCTGCTGCCACCTCCACAAAAAACGGAGACGAGAAATCAACGGCTCACGAGCGAGTAGACTCATCTATCCCAGTATCCGCTAACGAGCAGCACTGCAGAGTCAAGCCAAATGACGAACTGGAACAGCACAACGAAGATGATGGCTCCATAACCGAATCTATCGACTTTACGCAAGGGCTCAAGGAGAATGGAGAGGAAAAAGCGCCATTCAGTGTATTTTCGAGCCGCCGGAAGCGTTTTATCGGACTTGTCGTTGCCCTGGCATCCATGTTTCCACAACTGACAGCCCTAGGCTATTTGCCTGCTCTCAATTCAATCCGCGAAGTAAGCCGACTAAAACCACAGCAACAGATCAAAGCGTTCGTCGAGGGTTAACAGCACGCGTTCTGTAGGAATTCCATGCCAGCATTGCTATGGCGAATGCCACGGTGAGCGGATTTGTAGCTTTCCAGGCCATCACGCCCATGTTATGGGGCCCCCTGAGCGATTTATGGGGACGCCGTCCGGTGTACCTG
Source organism: Syncephalastrum sp. PYS2702 (assembly GCA_023630325.1). Classification (NCBI taxonomy): domain Eukaryota; kingdom Fungi; phylum Mucoromycota; class Mucoromycetes; order Mucorales; family Syncephalastraceae; genus Syncephalastrum; species Syncephalastrum sp. PYS2702. Next base: position 187,485 of record JAMAMT010000007.1, read on the forward strand.
ATATCCCTGGCAATCTATACGGGTGCATGTATAGGCGCTGTGTTTTCCCAGAGTATTCTACAAATCCTTTTCATGCGGATGCTCATGGCTCTGGGTTCGGGCTCAGCCCAGGTGCTCGGTACGTCGCGGCGTCATGAATCTTTGCATTAAGATCGCTCACAAAAGAATGCTTGCTGCCCTCCTTAGGTCAGGGTGTTTTGAGTGATATCGTACTGCCATCCGAGTAAGTGCGAGCATGAGTGCAGATCCACGAGGCCAAATACTCAGCGTATTCTGTAGACGAGGAAGTTATACTGCTCTGTTTAGCATTGGTCAAATGGTAGCCCCTTTGACGGGGCCTATCGTCAGCGGTGTCATTTCCAATGAAGCTGGCTGGAGGTATGCGTCATATCGGTATAGGTATTGTGTATGTGTTCCTCGTTAATGACTTTAATCCAGGTACATCTTTGTCTTGTTTGCCGCCCTTGGAGCCATATTCTTCATCATCATCCTTTGTTTCATACCTGAGACGCTCCGTTCTCTGGTTGGTAACGGTAGCGGCTATGCCAATCCCACACCCACGCAGTGGATTCAGCATCGACACACACTATGTCAATCGAGAACCGAGTCCACTATAATACCTGAGAAGAACAGTGTCCGGTCACGATTTACCATGCCTGATTTCACGCAGCCTTTGCGTTCGCTGGGGCAACTCGATTTTTTTGTCCTTTTCACGTATTTGGGACTTCATTTTGGCGTTTTTATTACCCAAATGACTGTCGCTTCGACTTTTTTGCAGGTGGACTATGGTTTGAATGATCTACAAACTGGCCTGACTTTTATCAGTCGCGATATTGGCGCCATTATCGGCTCCATCACCCATGGACGTATTTTGGACCGACAGTATGCACACTACCTACGCAAGTACCAGGCGCCGGATGAAGAGAAAAAAATGGATCCCAAGTTGGCGCGCTTGGCACCCGATTTTCCCATTTATCGTGCACGCTGCGGACATGTATGGATAGATGCATTACTTTTGCAAACGTCGTCCATTGCCTTTGCATGGTGTTTACAGTACAACGTGCACATAGCGGCTCTTCTGATTCTGCAGTGTATATGTATGTGTGAGCTGATAATGTCTTAGAGCGAGCTAAACATTTTTTGTGATATACATAGTTACTTTTGGGCACAACGGCTTGATGGTGACCACCCAAGCATTGATGACAGACTTAGCGACCGGGCGTGTTGCCACTGTTGCCGCAGCCCTTAATTTTGTACGTTGTGGGCTTGCGTAAGTATAAAGCAACCTTGATAAAAAGCTGTATATGAACGATTGTTTAATGTATCTGTATACTTATGTAGGTTTGTTTTTACGCAAGCCGTTCAACCTGGTATTGATCGTATCGGTGTTGGATGGATGCTGACTATCTTCACCTTGATTCTGGTTGTCTCCAACGTCAATGTCCCGATCTTGCTCAAGATTGGCCCAAAATGGCGCGCTCGGAGGTTGCAAATACAAGAAGCCCGCTAGCTTATGTGATGTACAGTATATACATTTTCCTATAATATAATCATGTATTCTTTATCTCATTCATTCAAAGAAGCACATTACACCGGTTGCTCGTTCCTTCCAAACAGCTGTTTATTCGTGGCTAAGTGGAATCATCACGGGGTGGCGAGTATCAGGTTGCTTTTGCTTTTCTTTAAGGGATGCGTAAGTATCACGGGCGCTGGGCAGGAGCGACTGCTGCACAGGGAACGCCTTTTCTCATCCAATACAGTAGTTCGTGATGATGTTGAATGGTCGTTGTCATTTTGCGAAGGTCACGCCGCAGTTACAACAGAGCAGCAAAGGTCGCTTCAAAATGGCCAATAGACGCCGCAGATGCAGGAAAGAGTAAACGTTCTTGGGGAATAGCTACGTATATCCCCGTTTCAGCATCCAAGTGAATGGAGGAGAGCTGCCCTTGGGTTGCCACCCAACTAGAATAAAGTACCCCTTGAGGTTGGCGGCAGCGTCCTATCCTACACCCATCTTGAGTGATCGATACAGGATATCCTTTCGTTCCCGGAGTAATCTACTGTGATCCACGGTAAGTCTGTCGTCGTCCGTACTGTTCTTTGCTGCTTCGGCAGCGCCAACGTTCATCTCTTGATGGTGGTTCCTGTGGACGAATAAAGACCGGATGTCGATCTTGAAGCCTGCACTTCGATGGTCGTTGTGCACATACATGAATTGCTTTTGAGAGGATATGTAATCGTCCACTGTCTCAGCGATCCTTGTCGACAGGAACGAGTGCCCCGCAAAAATACAACAAATAATGGGTAACAATAATCTAAAAGTGAGATCGTATTCTGACGGCGTTCATCGAGTTGCGATAGTATCCATAGTACGTGCGTTTTGTCAAAGTCGGGTCGGATGCGGGTGCTTCGGTCAGCTTTTTCTTGAGTGTCTCAAAGGCTTGCGTTATCTCTGGTGTCTATGGTTTCACTACGTCCTTTGTCTGTTCATGCAGTGGTCGGGCGATAGTGGCAAAGCGTACAACAAAACGGCGATGATACGAGGCGAGTCCAAGAAAAACTTTGACGTCGTACGGACTTGGGATGCGTAGTGGGTCCAGCAGCTGATGATGCCTGCGGAACGCGATCAGAGGCTGTTGAATGGTCCCGAGACCAATGATGACCTCTTGGTCTCGGTGTCTCTCGAATTCCTTGGCGATAAAGGAGCGCGATTCTGTCTCGTTTCTTTGTTCACAAAGGCGTATAACATGGTCCCATGCAGCTTGAATAGTTTTCGGCAGTTTTGGTTCTTCAGGTGCGGTACCATTTCGACAAAACCGATAGACAGGCGGACATAAAACATCGCTCCATCCTGGTCAAAGGGACTCCACGGTTGTATTTGTCCTGAAGTGCCTTGTCAGCGCGGTCTGGCTTCGTTGATATGTTCATGGGAGAGTTTCGGGTTGCACTAACATCTTTCTTGCTATCTGGTGAAGCATGGAGACCAATAATGTGTTGGCGAAGGTTTGAAAGCATCGATGGCATGAGGTGCTATCCGGCAGTGGACGAGGGGCTGTTGGTGCCCCAGCGGACAGCTGATTGGTCTATTGGCCCATAATCCGTTGGACTAGAATACAGCTACCATGTCTTCACCCACAAGGTCGGCTTTTAAAGTATTTGTCTCTTTGTGTCGCTCAATTGTCGCTCGCAAGGTGGCCTTCTCGAACACGTGCTGCCAGATACTATCAGACTAGTGGATAACGGGTGCTTTGCTCAGAAACGACTTGATGCGCTCACAATAAAAGCTTCAGTGAGGTATCGAAAAGTTTTGACGAGGTGTTCGCCAATGTCTTCTTGATTAGTGATCTTGCTTTGGAAGAGGTGGTGATATGAGGACAACACGTCAAAACCACGGTCGCAGAGCCGCTCCAATTGGGTCCATTGCTCCAACAGGAACGTTTGCGGCCTAAAGCGACTCAAGATTTACGTGTAGGTCGTGATGACCCGTAGCCGCAGGCAAAGGGGCTCACTCACACCCGGAACGCGATCGGAGTGTCACCCGTCCATAGACGAAGCGAAGTGAGTCCCACCATTTGAAAGAATAAAGGGAAAGAATAAAGGAAAGAATTCGTTGCATAAAACGCGTCATCTCCCGCCTCAATCTGTGTCATCGACTGCTAGAAAACAGTCCCAGGAGTGGGTAGGACAAAATTGAAAGGTAGGATATCGTGTCATCCTCGTCCTATAAAGAGGCGGCACTTGGAGTCGATAACAAAGTAGATATGCTGTTCATTAGAGTTGGGTTTTTTTGTTTATACGATGCGGTAAGGACTGGCGAAGTCCCCAATGCAAGCAAGCTCTGTCGCTCCTGCCTCGGCGGTATTTGTGTATGTAAACTGTTTTGGGCTCGAGGCCATATTTTGTACATTTTTACACCAAAAAGCTGTTTTGCGAGATCAAATAAAAGGCAAACAACACCAAGGCTTATAACGTATGTCTCTACTCGAGAGTAGCAATTTTTTTTTTTACCACAGTTAATGTGGGTACGTAGAGGGTAGGAAGGAATATACAAAGCACCGCAAACGTGATAATACAAATTACGAGGAGCTGACGAGCGGTCATTCCATTGCTTGCAGGAATGACGGGCCCAATACCGTTCCCGTTCTTGTTGTGTCGCTAAAGATTACCGATGCTTTTTCCGGCCCTCTCACTGTCGTGGACATGGAGGGGAAGCACAGCAAAAACTGTGATAAAAATCACGGCCAGCGCGATCACGAAGCACAACGTAAAACAACCACAGCAGACGAGTCGTCGATCACGTCTCAGTGCGGTGGACCAGCCATCGATACACCACCGTACACGCTTGATCGGGTTGCGGCCTCCTTTCTCTATATCGTAATCCGTGCTGCTGCCCACGCTGTACCGTGGTTGGCTCGTAGTGATAGACCAAAATTGTGACATGTCAGGCGTTTCGGCTGCAGGTGGCGAGCGTGTTGGCATGTAGGGAGGCGGTGGAAGTCCATGATGATAATCAGGGGGCGGCGCAGACCGTGGCAGTGTGCTTTCTTGGGGCTGCGATGTGTGAGAAAGAAGACCTTCCCAGTCGGTCTGGTGCGTGGCAGCCATCAGACAGGCAGGCGAATGGGAAGAGAAGAAGTGGGAAAGGTATGTCTCAGTTTTATTATTTGTATTGTGCCCAACCCTGAATGGAGACGTCGGCACCAATGTCGGCCTGACCAAACATGCATCCGTTTCTCTCGCTTCTTTTTCCTTCTTCGGTTCGCCCATGCGCATATATGAGGATATCAGAGGGTCATTATTAGTTTTATAAGGAAGAAAAGGAACTACATAAATAAAGAGCGGAAAGTAAAACAGTTGGATAAAATAATGCGGCCTGTGCTGGTATGAATAAAAGGAAGAAAGACAGGAAAAAGGAGGACAGGGAATAAAGGTGAGTGCAAAGAAGGCAGAAAGAGAGAGACTAGGGCGAGGCTGGTATGTCTAGAATGCGCCGACGGGTGCGCCATTATTTTGCTGATGTTGAGAGTCTGAAAACTCAGAGCGGCATAATCGCTCATAGGTCATCCGCTGAAATCGTGAAAGACCCTGAATGAACTTAAATCCCGTCTGATGACAAAATAGTGTCAATAGGCCTGTCCTTTGTTCTCGTTTTTCTTTTTTTTACGAGACTTACTGGATTACTGACTAGACGGTTGAACAGCTCGACCGTGTGCCGCCGAACCATCTCGGACGAGTGCAAGAGACACAACCCAATAGGTGCCAGACCGCCTTGGTGCTGTGGAAGAAAAGAAAGAAACTATCATGTCGGATAAGCACACGTGACGTAATATTACAGATCACCCTATTTCTCATTATTATCATATCATTACCTCAATGATATGCCGATCTGTCGTGATGTGCTTCAGGAACGCTTCCAGGATAGCCAAGACTTCTGCTTCAGGCAGGTTACGTAAGATGCGCAGTTTGTTAATTTGCCGGTAGACATCCAGGTGCTTCAGCGTCGAGCCTTGGAGCCATAATGCAAAACCCTAAAGTGGCGTATGAAAACCGAGCTCATCTCACGTATACATGCTGCCTTACCTTTTGGTATTCCCTGTAGGAGATTGTCTGCCGCCAGCCTTCAATACGGTTGGCATTGAGTGATAGCTCGCGCTGCTTGGTGGCTTCGTCCGGAAAGACCGTGCCAGAGCCTAAAAGACCTGACGGATCCGTTTCTGGATCATGCGGCCACGCGATTTTGGACTGCTTGTAGACGTCCTCCTCATACACACCTGCCAATCGAACGAACCGCGCCACGTATTCCTGAAATTTAGCGCGTATCATCGTTTCGCCGTGGCGACCGTGCACAGCTGCCATCACCTACAAGAACAATGTGCATGTTACGATCCATGTCCCGGGGTCCTGCCTTTCTCACTTACATCGTTCATGAACTCGGTGTCCCAATCACGCTCTCGCGCTTCTTGCTTTCCCAAAGACCCAGAGAAGGCATTGCCTCCTGACGATCGGCCCAGAGCCAGCGAGGCAAAGGCGGTGCTTGCATTTTCGATATCGCCGGACATGGAGCTGATTGAATTGAGCCGGGTCACTTCAATATCTTTGCTCACTGTAATTTTGCCCGTCTCAATGTTGCATAGTACGTCCCACCAGGCCGTGTGCTCTTCATAAGTGGGATTGCACACACCGGCTATAAAACCAGGGCTACCCAAAGGCCCGTTAGCAAATCAGACTCCTTATGACACCTCCTTTTTGTACTGTACCATTTCAGTAGATCGTCGACGCTTGTCAGATTGGTATAAGGGAAGGCACGCTCAGTGAACCCTCTGAGAACGGTGCCACATCCGCTACCTAGCGCACAGGCGGCTAATACGTAGTTAGCGACCTCGCCTGACGGGTGACCATAGCCGAGGAAGATAATGCGTTTCTGAGTCAAGAGAGCATTCAGAAGCAACATTATGGGATGTGTGTAGGCTCCCGGGCTGTCGAGGTGCGGGTGATGCGGGTTGGGTGATCCAGGTTGCGACGTGGGTGTGAAGGTGCGAATCAGGTTGATTAATGAAAACTAAATACAGCCATGAGTAGATGTTACTTCGCTCTCTGCCTTTCCAGTACTTACATCACCCACTTCTTCCGCATTGACGGTCAGTGGTATCCGGATAGGGAGCTTGATTCCTTCATACTCGATCTTGGTTTCATAGAAATGACGGTCTTTACCCAAAGAGGGGAGGACCTCGCGACCAGATGCCAAGTCGATGTAAGTTCCGCGTCTTAACTTGGACTCGTCCTCTGTATCGTCTTCAGAATTCACAAACTCGGCAGAGATAGGTGAAGTAACGTGGTCCTCGATGAAGAGCTCTTCAAACATGTTCTTGTTGTCCGATGCACGCAAGATCTGTCGCTCGTGCCAGGAGAGACGAGGCATGCGGGTCAGATCCATCGAGTTTACGGCCTTGTAGAGAGACTCGAGGATTTCCCGGGAAGGGTTCTCAAAGTATTTCTCCATGCCCAGCAGCAGGACAGGCTGATCAAAGGGGTCGTCGTGTCAGATCACAGTGGATTTTTTCATGCTGTTTCTTACCTTGTAAATGTGCAAAAACTGATGTTGGGTACAGATAGCCATCGCTTTTACATGGGCACCTCTGCAGTCTAGTTTTAGCAGTTGCCGTCGTAAACATATGCAATACCCCACCTTCGTGCCGTGGCATCGTGCTTGGTGCGAACAAGATTTAAAACATAAAGCAGAGGCTTTTCGCGTTTGTCCGTTTTGCTGGGAGCATCGTCGTCAACATCGGGGATGGTTTGGTTCAGACAAAAGATGGTCCAGTCCTCGGAGCGTAAATGAGCACCATCGGGTAGCATAAGCTCGGACAGGACACTAGACGGACACAAGGCGATAAGGAACGGGAAGGATTGAGAGGACGACAAAAGGTCTTACTGTTCATCGGTGCCTGTGTCCGCCGGGTATTGATATTTGAGAATAGCGCCCTTGTCAATGTCAAACTCTGCGAGCAGGACATATTGAACGTGTTGATGGTCCATGATGAAGACAACAGCGACTGGAACAAAGCAGACTGTTTCTTTCAGGTCTCACAAACGGCTATTGAACGCAGGCAATCAATCCGCGCTGAGTCAAAATAAAATTTCAACTTGGCATTGCAGTACCCCACTTTCCGGGCCGATCGCCTCCTTTTGGCACCCGCAATCCATGTGTTCGCGATTGTATCACCTGTATATATCATGTATGTCCCTTTTCTGCCTGGCGGTATCCTATCATACGAACAGGTCATTTGTAATAGGATCATGGGCATTAATTATGAAGAGTGGTCGCATTAGCTATAGTCTATGTTTAATTCTATGAAAATGAAAAATTAATGAGTTCACAAGAGATAAAGTCTATTACATCGAAGTTTATGGATTTTGTGAGTGCGACCTGGACCTGATTACAGAACGCACTTCGACGAAGAGTCTCAGTTATATAAAAGTCACATAAAAACGCAAGGGAGCTGATAAGCGTGCATGCTTTTGACCATTATATATGATGAGACACAACAGTTTCGTAAGTATACCACTATCCGAACTCAAATTTCATAGCAGATAATTATATGGAAAAGGTCGCAGCGTCACTGGAGACCTATCAGAGATCTATCCGTTTGATGACAGAAGTCGGTTATAAATCGTCGGTTACGGCCGAAAGTGACTAGGCCAGGGATAATAAAGATACAGACAATGCCTCATGCAATACGTGTCAGAGTGTCTGCGGGAGCGATCACTGGTGGACAAAGTCTTCTCTCCACCTTTCTCATAATCAAATCGACCTCTCCGTGAACGTGACAACTTGAAAATCAAAGAAGGAAGGACCTTGATTATCTTTACAGGTGGATCGACACAAGGCCAACCGAACTAGCTGGGACCTTAACCTTGGATCAAATGTTGGAACGCATCATGCATTAACCTTATAATGCACCTTGGAACACGCCTTGGATTATGTCAGAATAAATTGGACTTCCTGGATGGAATGCTATCAAGCCAGTCAGAGACGGCGGCAAAGTGGCCAAAATTAAGTAGACATAACGTGGTTGATTGATGCCAATTAGTCGGTAGCTCTTTACGGGTTGAAAGCTACTCCCATACAAATGCAAGGCCCGCAGATTCAGATTAAGTTATCTGCCAAACTTTCCACTCTACATCTATCTTCTTACTAGAGCATTGCTTGCTGAAAATCAGAGTTATGAACAGTATATTGAAATACATCACTTAAGCTACATTCTACTTACTCCGGAAGGACATATTTACAGTTGTTACAGATAGGAATAGTATAGACGTTTTTAAAGCCTCCCACAAACTATACGACACTAAAGTATATATACCGTATGCGTCCTTTAACGTGCACATGTAGAAGCTATCAAGGTTCATGATACCATAGATTTGACTGCGATGAAAACGGCAAACGTCATGAATCTTACAGGTCATGTTTTGTATAAACTGCATGTTGGGCACGCATGCCGTCCAGGCTCTTCACAAAAGTTAGATAAACCAAAAAACAAATAGCACCACCTACCGGATCGATTATCTATATACATGATCATCGCCTCTTACATCTCAACGCGCTTGCCGCTTGCAAAAAGGACGTTTCAATATGGTTTAGTAGAGGGCGTACAGCAGTATTGCAAAATAGGGTGAAAGAAAAGGAGATACAGTACTTTAATAATCATCCCTATTGTTGATGGTGCCTGGGCTTGCAGCATCGCGACGCGACTCAGCCCCAACTGCTAGGCTGCACATCGTCGTCTCCATGTTGCGTACGCTGCATTCATAAAAACTTTTTCTAACAATTTCTAGGATATTGAAGCAAAGGAAGCGACCAATTAGATATACCCTATCGAATAAAATGGTACGTGGTTCGCACCACCAAACACGTTCTGTGAATCCTCATGCATGTGTTATCATCTCAGTTACATGCTTTATTATTTTATCATTTTTATCGTCTGTCCACATATATCGGTCCAAGTAGCAGTATCAAGCAAGTGTCTGTGTACGTATGTCTACAGACATACATCCTTTTTTTTTTTTTTTGTTCCATAATCTTCTGAATTCTATTTAGCAGATGTTGTATTTCATTTATTTTATGTATTCTGCTTGTCTGCCGAAGCATTCTAGACCACGGAATAGGGTTATATGCCCAAACTAATTACATAACGTACAATCTTTTATTCCCTCCCCGCAACAAAAAAAAAAGACAAATAAATAAAAAATAAAAAAGGATCGATCACGTCTGTGCTGAAAAGGTAGATCTCGGTGGACAGATCTTAAAACAGCTTGTCCCAGCATCATCAAGCAACAAACAAGCTTGTCTGGTCGTGTGTTCGTGTAACGCACATGGCCGAAAATGGAAATAAATGATGGTATGGCTGTCAGAAAAGGAGCGGTGGGAGTGTTTAATGAACAAGAAATTGACAAAATGATAATAATAATAATAATAGTGTTACAAGACATATACAAGCAAACAATACAAAGCAAACAAAGCTAAGGACGAACAAAATTACCGGTATGGTTTTTGGGCAGTGGCGCAATACCAGTTTACGTAGGCGTTGGTTTGGCGCCATTCGGAGGGGAGTTGTTCGATGCTCTGTTCATATTTGTCGGGGGTGATGCTCATAACAGCCGCTAACCAGGGCTGAAGAGAACGAAGGGTGAAGGCATAATGGCTCGCGACGGCCTTGGCAAAGGCAGAGGTGGATGAATTGCTGTTGGCAGCATGGCTCTGGCCCCACCCCAATGGTAATGACTGGAACTGGCTCTCAGCACGGCGAAAGCCAGCGACGGCGAGGATGGCTGCCAGACGACGGGCGGCGTGCGGGTCCTGCCCGCGCATCGAGAGTCCACTTAAAAGACGATCGTTGAGCGCGCACTCGTTCGGGCCGCTCGATTGGGATTCGGCGTCCTGCTCGACAAGCTCGATCCAACCGCCCGGTTTGAGTACGCGCAGGTATTCGGCCATCAAGGGCGCCCACTGGTGGGCGGGTAGGGACCAGTTGAGGTCGCGCTGGAAAATGTAGTCGATGCAGTTGTCCGGCAAGGGCAAGGGCTGGGTCAAGTCGTACTGGCGGAAATGGCAGTTCTTGGGTTTAATATCGCGAGGATACTGCGCACGCTGGTCGATACCGACAAAGGTGGAGCGGGGAAACACGGTAGCCATCTCCATCGCCCAGGTACCGGGACCGCATCCCATGTCGAGCACGACTGCGTTGCCTCGCTCAAGGGCGGCGCGCACCGGTGCGCTGAAGTCTTGCTCGTAGGCAGTCCGAAGAATGTAATGTTGCGCAACAAGTCGGTCCGACTCGTTCGCGTCCGTGGAGAGCACGCTCGGCCACTCGTTCATATCGTACTTGTTTCGCTTGGACTGACTACTGCCGCGTCGTCGCGTCAGCTGGGGCGCAATTGTGGGGGAAGAAGGCTTGCTCGCGCTTCCAGAGCTGCTGTTGTTCACCGGTGGAGTGCTGGGCGTGGGTGTGGCTGGCTTTGATGTAGTAGTAAAGGCATTGAGCACGCGATCAGGATTGGTGGATGATGACCGGCGCGAGCTGCAGCGACGGGTACTGGCCCGGCGCACATTGGAGGGTGGTGCAGTTGCAGGCAGAAATTGGGGAGAGAGCGTAGGTGTGGTGGGTGATATCGTGGGCGAAGAGGACACGCTTGAGTGAAGGGTAGAGGGCGATGAAGGAATGCGCATGCGTCTTTGCTGCTGCTGCTGCTGCTGCTGCTGTTGTACAGGTTGCTGCTGCTGAGCGAGGCGTTGATCCATCCACTTCATGATGGTCTCTGCACTGTGCGGTCGCTTCTTGCGCAGAGTCGATTTAGAGGGCAGACTGGGCGAGGATGAGAGCGAAGTGGCCATGGGTACGGAAGTGGAGGTAGGCAGTGGCGGCAGAGGACGGTGGGTAGGCGGTGAGAGCCAAGGTAGCTGATCAGCAGCGATTTTGATCTGCTGCTGCGCGAACCAAGGGTCCGGACAATCGTTGACGAGCATGTCGTTAATGAGCTTCTTTTTCATCAGCTTCTTCATGTGTTTCTGGTTGTCGACACCACAGGAAGGTAGATCAAGCATGGAAGGATTGGAATACATGATGAGGAAACAATCAAAAAGGGGATTTTGGGACGGAAACTGTTATATATATTTTTCTCTTGACGCGCAGGTTGCACAGATAGGACGCTCACACCATGCGGACTTGTAGAACGCTAAGTTCGGGGGTAAGGTCACACAAGCAACCTCGCTGTGCCGATCGTCACTCGTTGCCGACAATACCGAGCTACTTCCTTGGGGGGACGAGGATGCTATGAGATCGTGCTGCACAGTCGGCCGTGTCTTTGTTAAAAGGCAGTGGCAATGTGCACACGACATGCGTCCTGGCTGCATACATGCAAAGGCATGCTGTGGTAAATGGTATATGTATGCACGTATGATCGCATGTAAATGGTATAGCAAGTGCTACTCCGTATCGTTTGAATAAGGCAGATGGTGATTACGAGCAACCTGACAGGGTTGACCCACCACCACCTGCTGTTGTGTTCGTGTGTACCATACGAAAGGCCGTGCATGCCCGATTTTTACACTTTTATGGAAGCCGTGTGCGACCTCGTCCAACACATCAGCAAGGCTCTTGTACGATCGCGCGGTGTCAACTTCGCCGATCAGCAACCCACACTCCAAACCTTATTGATCTCTTGTTCTTATGGTGATCGAGACCTTTTTCCTCTGCCTTTATTAATGTCTCCATATCTTTAGTTGCTTGTCTTTGCCTCCGCTGGCTACTTTGTCGCCGCCAGGACTCCAATCGACCGCAAATACCTGCATAAGAAATAAGAGATAAATGACCCAATCTTAAAGCGCTATCCTACCAAGGATACTTACTTCATCTAAATGGCCGGGAAGGTCGACCTTGATTTTCATGCTTTTAATATCCCAAATCTTGATGGTGCTATCCTTGCTCGCACTGATCAGCATCCGTGAGTCGCTCGACCAGCATACTTGGTACACAGCCCCAACGTGTCCGCGAAGGTTGCCAATAAATTTGCCGGTAGCACCGTCCCATAACTTGACAGAATTGTCAAATGACGCGCTGGCAATCAAGCGACCATCGGGAGAGAAGTTGACGTGGTTAACGAGCTTTTGGTGGCCTAAAGAGAGAAAAGACAACACATGTACATCGTACATAGGGGTAAGCAAGGATGCACACGCGTAAAAAAATCATCGCACATCATGCAAAAATTCTGCTAAGAAAATACTTGCCTGTCATTCGTGTAATGGGCTTTTTGCTACTCTCTGGCTCCCAGAAAAACATGGTGAAATCGTCCGATCCAGAAACCAAGCGCTCAGGTTTTGACCCCTTGAACTCCTTGTAACGCGCTAAAGCCTTTTGCTTTGCTTCTTCCTCGGAAGCGGGCCTCCGGCAGGTGTGGTCGTACGGGCCTGTGCGAAGTACGAAATCTGTGCTCAGAGCAAGCGTATTGACCTAGGATAAACAAAGACGCACACATGAGTTAAAATGATTGCTGAAATCATAGTTGCTCTCTCATTTACCCAATGACCGTGACCTTGCAGCGTCTTGACTAGCATGCCCTGCAACATGACAACAAAAAAAAAGGGTGAGAATACACTCACGCTGGTTGTTTGGAGAGCATTAGCGTGCATTGCCTTACATTGGAGTTCCACACTTTGATTGTTTTATCCTGCGATGCGGTGTATAGTAGGCCTTCACCACCCCATTTGACGCATGTCACTGCGGCGGTGTGCTGCGATATGGTAAACACCATACGTCGCAGAGTGGTGTCCCAAACACGCACGGTATGATCCTTAGAGGAGCTTGCGAGGCGGTTGCACTTTGAATTCCTAAAGTGACTATTGTGAGCCTAAATGATGCTACCATGCTTTTATATGCAACATACAGGTGGTAAGGTTCCCAGGAAAGACTGGTAATCCATTTCGTATGTCCTTTGAGGCCGTCGCCAATCTGCTTGCCCGTCTTTGGATCCCACAGACGGACCTGAGTTTCCGAATCAGGGTCAATAAAGCTGCACGATGAACTGCGTGTGTTATGTACGTGCGTATAGTACTTACTGTGTTATCCATGCTTCCAGAAGCCAAGATCGAGCCATCGGGAGACCATGCAATTGACAAGACCCAGCTCTTGTGTCCTGCTCAACATGTGTTTTCAAAAGTACATGTGTGCGTGTGTAAGCATATGAAGCCAAAGGGGAAAAAAACAAAAGCATGCTGATGTGTACAACACGAACCCTTTAACGTATGTTGTGGTGTTTCCGTATTAAGATCCCATATCCGTACTGTGGCATCACCCGAACCCGTCGCCAATTTGCTCCCATCGGGGCTGAACGCGCAAGACAACACGGCCTCGGTATGTCCTAATTTCCAGTGGTCCCTTTCCCATTCAGTATACACGACGAAATATCCCCTATCCTCTTTTCCCTCTTTTACCTGAAAGCGTCGATGTGCACCGTGATACAGCTCGTACGCGGAAAATGGCTTGGGGTTGATAGACGATCGTAATGGTATCCTCAGTTGACTTGTCTTTACGATCGGTCCATAGATTCTTAACGATCTCTGTATCGTCTACGTAGAAAGAATAAGGAAGCGGATCATCGTTCTAGACCACAATTCAAGGAATAAGACAACATTGACAACGAAATAAGTGGGACGATCTCGGGTCATACCTGATTCAGCAACTGGTTAAGCAACAACTGGAGCTGCTCTGGGGTGGCGTCGCCAGGCAAAGAGAGGGGCGGACCGGTGGAATCGCCATCGGGTGATTTCAGCTGAGCAACGATCTTTGTGCCCTCAGGCATGAGGTCGACCGCAGCCGCTGCGAGCTTCTTGGCCTTGTAACTTGCCATAGCGTATCAATTGAAAAGGTCACTTTTGCAAAAATTATTTCGGCGGGCGGGAAACGAGTGGCGTGCCAAATCTTTGATTTCCTTTTTAGGTCGATCTTATGCGTTTTTTCACTTTTTTGTATCGTTACTGAACTTCTTATATAAAAGGCATCAAATTGCCGGTTTCAGCCATCCTGACATATCTCTTCTTTATCTTTAATACTATTCAATAATGACAGAGCCACCCAACGACTGGAGCTGGGGAGTCCAGCGCATTCCACCCGATTTGGAGCGGGGCGATGGGAGCGAAAGCAACACTAATATCAGAAGCCCTGCGCCCATCCGCGTGAACAAGGACTCGGAAGGCAAACTCGCGCCACCGCGTTCCACTACACCTCCCTTCGCTCCATTCGAGCCAAGCTACTTTCAAAGGTTCACACGTCCTGCCTCACCACTCGTTAATGGTCAGACCGACCGACGCCCGCTCACCATGGGCAATCCTGCTGTCATTGGTAAGAAGCCACTCAGGCCTACGATAATGGATTACTGATCACAATATGCGCAGGTCTCTGGTCTTTTGCCACCGTAACCATTCTCTTGGGCTGCTTCAACTTGTTTCTGCCATGGAAGTCGAATCACGTTATTTACCCGACAGCCTTGCTCTTTGGTGGCATTGCGCAGTACATTGCTGGTTTCCTCGATTTGTTCTATGGTGGTACATTTTCGGGTACAATTCTGGTTTCATACGGTGCTTTTTGGGCTGGTCAAGGCATGATGATGCTTCCTACCGCCTCCGCTGTCTTAGATGATTACTCGAACGAAGCTGATGTAGCTCAAGCCAACTCGCTCTACAATTTTATATGGGCTTTTTATACTCTCATGCTTCTCGGTATCTCGTTCCGCATTACGACCGGTAACTTTATCCTCTCATGGTACGCTACTGATACACGCTCGTGTTTTCTATTTACTTATCTGCTTGTGCATAGGTGTCTATTTTGGGTGTTTTTGACCTTATTGTTTGATGCTATTTTTTACTTGACAAATAATCAACCTCTTATGCGAGCAAGCGGTAAGATAAATGAAGCGAATCTGGAAGAGGGCATATTCTCATATATAGCACATAGGTGTTACCGCTATTCTAGCCGCCTTGGGAGCATACTATTCTGGCGTTGCGGCTGTTATGGAGGAGCAGAAACGCAGAATGTGGGTCGGAAAATACAGCTGGCACCGAAACAAGAAGCATCATTGGGCTTGGGGCAACAAAAGAGGAGATTAAGTAGATTCATATAAACAAACAATATTCCAGCTGCATAAAATCATATTTACACAATCATCGTGGTATCAAAAAGCTATTGTTTGCGACAGAATATATAGCGAGGTTCGTTGTAAATATAGTACCACGACAAGCAATACACATAATATATTTGTACATCTGCATACTGCTTACGTTATACTGTCAATACAAAAGCAATGAAATTACATGGTACAGCATTGTATCAAGAGCTATAAGCCAGTTGTTATCTTTCTTCGATTACCAGTAAGCTCAATTAGTCCCAGTAAGCCGTATAACGAAATCCTTGAAAAATGTTTCGCAGGACAACAGAAGTAGCATGTTTCATGATGTGAAACAACTGTATATCATCTACAGATGGACGTACACTAGAGATAACTAGAAACGATAATTTACCTGCTCAGTATATGATAGATATGGATCGCCTCTTTGCAGTAATTTGTGTCATAACCTGTCACCGGGAAGTTCCTTCCGAAAATTGCATGACGGCATAAAGTTTTCCCACATCAATGCTGACTCAGGTACGGCCTATTTCTACCTCTCCCGTCTTGCCTTTTTCCTCTGATCTCCTATGGTGGCATGAGCAGATTATTACAACGCTATCAGCAACAGATTACAGAGCGCCCGATTCGCACGTATGCGATTCAGGCTGGTAAGGACGAAGGACTCCCATGCCAGATTGCCAAGACTTATACTAAGTAATTAACAGCGACCATGTTCACGATTGGCGATTGCCTGGCTCAGGACGTCATTGAGAAGCGTGAGAAGCATGACTTTACTAGGACCCTCCGTATGACAGTGTACGCTGGACTGATCGGTGGGCCTGTCGTCGGTTCCTGGCTTACGTTTATTAATCGGGCCATTACTTTTCAAAACCGCTGGAAAGGTACTGTCGCAATAGAGACAAGTGCGCTGACTGACATGCAACTGTAGCTGCTTTCGCTCGTATGGCGATCGACACCGTATTTTTTATTCCATCCATTCAGGCCATTTTCATTACCGGTATCAGTATTTTGGAGGGCCGCAACGTGCAACAGATCAAGGACAAGTTCGAAGCGGTATGCTCTCTTCTCGTAAACTATCAGCACAGCCCACTTATTCATACTGTATCTAGAGCTACTTTAGGGGATTAACAAATGCGTATCGCTTCTGGCCTTTTGTCAATCTCTTCGGCTTTGCCTTTGTACCGCACACATACCGTCCACTCCTCAATAGCAGCTGTTCCATCGCATGGAATGCCTATCTATCCTACCTCAACCAACAAGCCATCGCGCAATCACAGCATATCCCTACGGCTGTCAGCGTGCCCCTATCACGCTCTGTTGCCGCTTCCGAGTAATCGCTTTCGATAGACTTTTAATGATACACATCCCATGCATTCATGGATACTTTTAGAATCCATATGGCTCATAGGTCACGAGAACCTGAACACCTGAAATAACACATGCACCCCCATCGAGCATGAACCGTTCTATACGAGGCTACCCGTGTACATCCGGACTCGTTTCATGCGAAGGAGGAGGAGTAGGAGGAGGAGGAAGGCCCTACCCGCCCGGCAGTTGAGCGGTGCTCCAGCCTGCGATCGATAATTGGGTGAGGTGAGGATGTAGGACGGGGTTGGAAGGACCGGAAAGCCTTTCTGCGCCAGTACACTGCGCTTCATACGAGGATGCGGTCGAAAGCCGGTGCTGAGTGGAGGGTGGGCACGCGGTCGATCGGTGGTCAGATTGACCACTGGTCCATCGCCATCCCAAGCTTCAAGTTGATGCTTGAACTTGAACTTGAACTTGAAGCTTCTATGGATTGACCATTGAACACTGTCATTAACAAATCAGGATAAAGGGGTCCTGACCGGTATTGATTCAATCCTGAAAGCAAAGATGTAGGCCTAGGTGCTATCCTGGGAGAAAGGGGATCTCAGGGCGTGCTCGAGAGCGGGACTTAAAAACGAATATCCTGGATATTCTGAAGCAAGTGAAGAAGAGCTGAAGGAGAAGCACCAGCGTGGCGTGCTCTGCATGTTGAGTGACTTAGTGAGACTGCTCCTTGTGCGGTTGTTACCTGGGTGATGTAGCGTAATTTGAAGCACCCAGATCAGTATCGATCATTGTTTTATTAAAGGTGGAATGTCGACCATGCTCGGCAGGACACTCCTTATCAACCTGACGACGGCGCGCGGACGAGCAAGACAGTTTGAATCACCAGCTCGGCCGCTGTGAGGATGCCTTGGCTCTCCATGAGATTTTGAAATACCTCGGGTATATGCTGCAGATCAGGCCCGTTCCCTAAAATGCGTTCTGTAAGCACCCCTTTGCCGAATTACCATAAACGACTTACAGCCTGGCGGTGTCTTTGCTTTCATTCGTACTACCGGAATGACAAGTTCGCACGGATCTATCCCCATTTTCCGCCGGTCCACGGGGTCATCTTGCATGTCAGCCGTCCATGTGAATACAACTTCGGGGTCAGTTGTACTATAAAAATGGATTGTCAAATTATATGAGTTTGGAAGAAGCACGAAGCCTACCTTTGATTTTGAAACTTGAGTCCATTTTCGCCTAGATCTACTGCTGTCAGACCTTCTTTAATGAATTTGGAACGAAGCTGACTAAAGGTCTGCTGCCTTTCGTGGTTCAAGCGGGCGTAATGAACAATGACGCGAAAAAAATCCATGACACGGCATTCCTCCTTAATCCTAGAGAAAGTTTAGGCTTACAGTAAGATCAAGTTTATAACTTACTGTTCCAGCAGACTCCCGAGGATAATTTGCATTTCAATGTCAACTTCTAGATTCATTCGTTTGATAATTCGCTTGTCTACGGCCACGTCAAAGTCCACCGAAAATGCCTGACCAAAGGTTTCACCCTTGAGGCTGCAGCGGCGTACTAAAAATTTACAATGGGTCAAGGATTCGTCCGTTGTGTCTTGTATAGCGCGTTTACCTGGTAGAGATCCCTCTTGCTTGATGATTTCGTTTTTCGTTTCGGTGAACGTGATGTGGGTAAAAGCCTCTTGCCGACGCACCTACACAGTCCAAAGTGAGCTCAAATATTACGTGCTACCTTTATACCGTTTACCTCGCTTGTTCTCATCACGTAAGCCTTCATATCGCTACTTGGATCAAGCATAGCAGAAGAGGTCATGTCATTGGCGTATCTAGGCATAGCCGCCGACTCCAATTTCATGGTGTAGTCACTGGTGTGAAGAGGTGAACCACAGTCCAACCTAACAAGGGCGCTACTTACTAAATGAAATTAAGATCAAGTTCTTCATAGACTTCCGAGTTTTCTTGTTCGCTTTTGACGAGTTGAGCACGTTCTTCAGGAGTCAATTTGGACACTTCTGCTTCGTGGCGCCGACGCGTCTGTCGCCGTTCCATTTCTCGTTCGAGTTTAATAACGTTACTTTCGGCTGCCTCGACACGCTCCAACAATTTATCGCGCTCGCGTTCCAAAGACGCTACCGAATCAGGCATGCCTACCACATGACCGTCCTAATGGCCGACAATGAGCATAAGGCAGCACCCAAGTCTGTGCTCAAATACCAGATCTTGCTCGATCTCACGATCGGTCGAGTGTTTATGTGCTTCCTGAAGTCGTTGCTGAAATCGATCGTTGGTGGTCCGAAAATCGAAAGGGTTCTCGTCGTCTGAATCGTTGGCACCTTCGCCGGTTCCTGATGCGTTGAAGAAGTCCATGAGGAGCAAGTATATCGGACGAAGAAACAAAGTCGTCCCAAAATAGGGAAGTTAGGTAGTACGCGCCTGATTGATTCCCCGCCTGATGTGGTCGATTTCGGCCAGAACAGATGCATGTAGCCATCTTACCTTATAATGATAGACCAACTGTATGGTGCTATGAATATTTGAGATGATAGGGAGGGTAATAATACTGGAAGAATATAAACGCACAGTTGTCTTCGCGCGCGATGACCGACACCCCTCGTTTTTCGCGCTTGCGTTTTTTGATTCAGGCGATCGGTAGCCAGCACTATGTGCCACGCGCCGAATGTCTGCCTCACACCCACTGGTGAGAATTCGTTGCTGGCATGTTTTGAGAAATAAACTTGTCATGAAAATCCATAAAGCCATTTATTTTTTTAAAAAAAGACCTCATATTATACAATAGCTAACCTACGGTTTCGTTCCAGTTCTCGTGGACTACGCTTATAACCTGAGCATCTGGAGCCAGATCGTACGCACTCACGGCACGTTAGTCACTGCCTCACCTCTGTAACAACATGAGTTAGCGGGTTAAGGGTGTGCCGATTCTTTTATCACAAAGTAACAAATACAGATTATATACGTGCTAAATACAAAGACAGAGTAAGAAGCATGGATGTTTTGCTTGGGGTATGTATATGTATATATATGAGCTCAACTTATATAAAGAATAAGTACATGAAAGCGAGGGTATCTTTCCCCCCTTAAAGCACCTTGACCAGTCAGGATTCACCACGGAAGGGTGAACTAGGTCTTTCTTCACTCGATGGTCCACATCTCATCTTCTTTGGATCGACCGTGACCGTCGGGCTGGTTGTTTCCGGGTAGCAGCGTTTTTTGTGCAGCGTTTTGTTGAGGATAGTGAGCGCCTTCCATGTCAAATTCGTCGGAGGCCTGATCGATTGGGAGACCCACCGCCCCTGTTTTGGTCTTATCTGTGCGAGCCCGGAATACGTAAATGCCTTTCCAGAGGTTATAAAAACACCGCACAGCCACAACCACCGTCAGCAGAACCAGCGCCATCGTCACCACACTAGTAAAAATCAAGAACCGGCGTGTGAATTGATAAGGGTCGGCGCTGTCTGGTCGAGGCATAGCAATTTTGACGAGTCGATAGATCAGGTACACCTCGGCAAGGACGCCGCAGACAATAAAAGCGCCCATGAGGTGGATCTGCTCACGGTAGACAGCAAACAGTGCGGCTGTGATGCCAGCTGCGCCCAGCACAAATACTAGCACTGTCTCGGTCACTGTTTCGTCGTACTGGAGTTTTTGAGAAGGAATTAGCTGAGCGGCGAAGGAGAAGACAAAGTAAAAGTCGAGCTTGAGCAAGGTCACGAGGGTACTCGTCCAAATCAGGGCATTTCGTACGCTGTTCAGAAGATGTCAGAAAATAAGATACGGTTGGAAGTGCTCAAGTTGCGTACCGCATGTCAGCCGTGAAGCTGCGATAGTTATCCCATGCAAATTCTTTACGAAGGCGGAAGGCGAGGTAAGACAGGGCGAGAAAGAAGGTTGGGATCAGAGCAATGATGGCGTACTCGAGAGGGTGCATCCTGCTACGGTAAAAAACGATGGCCATTTCCTGACCCGCAGGTGTATCCGGCCAGCGAGGGTCGACAGGGTCCCAGAGCTCTTGGTTTCCACTGCATCATTATGGTCAGCTTCCTGTATAATTCTGGATTCCTAGCACGTACCAGCCGAGCTCTTCAAGGATCATGTGCTGCTGCAGTTGAATACCGCCGTAGCTGAGCCAAAGAAGATTTTAATGCGTTAGCGTTATTTCTATTCTTGGAGGCGTAACATATCACGTACACTACAGGATTAATGTTATGTGAGTTTAAAACATGGAAGACTGACAGTTGGTTCGTTCCTTAATACATACCAACAACGAGCAAACCGAAAGCGATTAAAGTACACAATTGAGCTAAATAAAGACAGGCACATCTCCATAAGCCATCGGCAAAGTGTATTTACTTGATAAATACCTGTGTTTCTGTGGTATAGTGCGTCAATGCATAGTAAGACCTGGAAGGCTTGGGACACGATAAAAAGCGAGTGATAGATCAAATCAGATTCGCTAACGCCTAATAACAATCTTATATGAATGGCGTACACTTATGTTGACAATCTAATAAGTGTACCTTCGCCCGTCATATCCATATTACAGTTGGACACGAGATTCAAGTGATTCATGACTACGAATCCCTCGAGGAAGCAGATCAGAATGCACTCGATCGTAATGAGTACCAACGTTGCCGTCGACTCGCGCGTCTTGAAGACCTTCTCTTTGATATCCCAGGACATGACAACAAGGCAAGCTCTAGCGTGCGGGAAAGGTATACAAAGAAAAGAGAGAGGAAAAGAGAAAGAAGTCAAGATAGTGGGGTCATAAGAACCTTATAAGGATGCGCGTGGGTGCGTTTGCAGCAGATCGGGTAGGCATCGTCCCAAAGCAGGCAATGTAGATGCACCACAACAAAAAATAGCAGGTGGCGGTTGGGCTTAGCCCATACAAGGTAACTAAGGCCTGTCGAGCCACATAACTTTTTTTTCACAGTTTGAGATATCGTGTAACTGTTTCTCAAGACCATATCGTGCTGCCATGAGACATGAGATATACAACTTCCATTAAAGTGTGGCGGACCCTAAGCCGGGATGGCGCCTGGTGCGGTATGATGCATGCACTTGTCTGCTTGCACAGCCTCTTCTTCCTGCTTTTCTCTGCACTGCTTGCATTCGTGGGGAAAAGAGGCAAGAAGGTCTTTTTAAATCTTTTTACCACACCTGTGGTCCTTAAACAGCGATCATACCTATCATTGGGAATTCCACAAATCTTATGCGCTACAAGAGGTTGCACAACTTACACCCCACCGTCGGGTCCGACGGCAATGTTCTCTATTCGGGCAGCGCCGCTCACTCTGTCGTTTGAAAGAAGATGGTACCGCATTACACAAATAAAGCAAAATAAGGACAAGATGCGATTGACATGCTGCTGTCTGACCATTTTTGATTGGGCAGGACTGTGATGATGATACACATGAGACTATATGGCACCTTTGATCTCACTGACCGGCATGCAAGGACGATAAGTTACACAGTTACCAAGCTTTCTTCCTTCTGCCCTGACTGAGTGCCGAGGTCCTTGGACAGGAAGGCGATCTCGTACACTTCAATTAATAGAATAGCTGGCATGTCACAGGTGACGATAGATTCGAGAACAATCGGTTAGGTCTACGCCACTCTGTTGCGCTCATACCAACGTTGTTATTCCGCGATGCATGAGCGCACAGAGTTTTGCCCGTGTTCCCGGGCCAATAAAGGAGTACGTTGGTGTCAGTTGTAGTACCAATAAACGAACCACCTCCGTTCTTTCTTTTCTTGCATTTTTTTTTTTTTTTGCTGCGCCCAAACATAGTGTTTGCATGGTCTCTTCCGGTAGCTCTGTTCCATGAGGGGCATATCCATTTGTTGCGTGCAGAGCCACTATTCTGACCTCTGAAGTAAGATAAGAGTAATTCAACTCAACCGTATAAGCGTGAAGAGCGTTGTCCTGATGAAACGTCTATTAATGGACACCAGAAGCTG
Source organism: Syncephalastrum sp. PYS2702 (assembly GCA_023630325.1). Taxonomy (NCBI): domain Eukaryota; kingdom Fungi; phylum Mucoromycota; class Mucoromycetes; order Mucorales; family Syncephalastraceae; genus Syncephalastrum; species Syncephalastrum sp. PYS2702. The sequence goes on from JAMAMT010000007.1 coordinate 210,467, forward strand.
ACTGGATGCACTACGTTCATTCTTTATTCTTGTGCTGATCATTCACGCTATGCTTAACTTATTTCTGTCCATTACTATTCCAGAGAAGGCAAGCAAAAACAGAGGCAAGGAATCGGTAATGAGTTATGAGCACGGTACTGCCGATATCGAATGCGGTCAGTAGCATGCTCACGCAAGCTTGGTTATGTGTAGGTAACCAAGCCTTGAGGTAAGTCATAGAAACATACACATACTTAGTTAAGGAAACAGTTTGAGCGGTCAAGCGACAAACTGACTCAGACATTCGAAACATGCTTTCATTTCAGGTACGAAACAATGGATATTTGAAAAAGCAACTGCGGCGTTGCTCAATGGGAGATTTGTGAAGTGATTCACAGCGAATCGTGGAAAATAATTCAAGTGCCTCTTCGAATCCCGCTTCTGGCCCACCCATGACTCAACTTGGGAGCATCTCTCAATTTAACCTTTTTCTTCCATTTTTCCCCGCAGATGACCGCCATAACCGAGAAAAAGCTCACCGTTGGTGTCGTCCAGGCCGGTACGCCCCTTTACGACCTGGATGCCACGATGGATAAGCTTGAGAAATACGTGACCGAGGCCTCGGAGAAAGCAGTGGACCTTTTAGTGTTTCCAGAAGCTTATATTGGCGGCTACCCCAAGTACACCACGTTCGGTATGCACCTTGGTGAGCGCACGCCTGCAGGACGGGACGAATACCTGCGTTACCATAGCAATGCGATCGAAGTCCCCGGCCCGGTCACGGACCGAATTGCTGGCCTGGCCGCCCAAGCCAACCTGTACATGGTCATTGGTATCATTGAAAAAGAAGCCACGACAGGCACCCTCTTTTGCACAGCTATCCACATTGATCCTCAGCATGGTCTCGTTGCCAAGCATCGCAAAATCATGCCTACCGCACAGGAACGGACGGTGTGGGGCCAGGGCGATGGCACGACGCTGCCAGTGGTCACATACGAGCGCTCGCCAAGTCTGCAAGCGCGCGTGTCGAGCACCATTTGCTGGGAAAACTACGTTCCCATGCTGCGTCAGCACTATTACAACAAGGGTGTTCAAATCTACTGTGCACCCACGGTCGACACCCGCGAGGTCTGGTCTTCGACCATGACGCACATCGCGCTCGAGGGCCGCTGCTTTGTGCTGTCGGCTAATCAGTTCATGCGCTTCAAGGATTTCCCCGAGGGTCACCCTCTTCCGGCCAACCACGACCCGGAGGCAGTCTCGATGGCAGGTGGCAGTATGATTGTTTCGCCCCTGGGTGAAGTCCTTGCCGGTCCGCTGCGCGAGACCGAGGGCTTGCTCACGGCCGAGATTGATCTGAATGATATCATTAGGTAAAGTACTTCAGAGCTAGTCGTTTTTAATGCTGACGTGCATTCTGCAGAGCCAAGTTGGATATGGATAACGGCCTCACCGGCCATTATAACCGTGCCGATATCTTTAAGCTCCTTGTCAACGAGACTGGCTATCAGGGGTAGATCTATTACTACACGAGACGTACTTTTTATCATCAAATATCAGCCAGTTGAGGACCATCATCGTTGTACTATATTTGGTGCTGCATTCCTAGTTTGAAGGCAAATGGGTTGCAATCAGGATGCGAAGATCGGACTGAGATGTAGTTCCTTGCGGCATTCATACAACTGAGATTCATCTGGATTCGTTATTGCAAAGCTGAATAAGCGCATGGTACTTGAGTAGCTCTTGCTCATAAGATAAAGCATTCTTATCGTTTCGCACGTGACAATTGCATAATTTTCTTATATGTTATCAGATGAAGGAGCAATGTGCATGTACGCAAAGAATGCGCGTCAACAGCGGGGTTGTGTATAAAAAAGCAACCCTATACGCATATATGCAGCGTATAGGCCATGGTGATCTTTGGGCCTTCGATGAAAGTGCGTGGATTATCTGCGACCATCGTCTTCGATGAGGTTGACAGAGCACCAAGTCTGTGTCGGCCGGACGACGCCTTGATCCCTGCTTTTATTTTTTCGTGTGTCGTGGGAAAGACGTACGAGAACATGCACCTTTTTCCAGACAGGACAACGACAAGTCCAAGAAAAAACAGAGAGACAAAGAAAGCAGGATAGTATTATTTATGCGAACACGTGCTTAAACTATATGAATGCACACATGCAATGGAAGGAGGAAGCAATTCGGGATACGTGGTGCGAGGATGCAAATAAAGTCAATACGCCGATGGCGGCGACAGAGGAGTAGAGAGGTAAAATATAGAATGGTTAGGGCTGAGCTGAAAGCCAGAGCATGGGAAAGTATAGAGAAAACCGTAGATAATTAGTTATAATGGGACGCATCTCAAGCCAGTGCAGCTTCCGGTCCGTTTCCGTGGCCGAAGAGCAGCTCTGGCTGCCTTGTCAAAGACTTCGGATATATTTTCGTATTGCTTGGCTGAGCACTCAATATAATCCCTTGCACCAATTTCTCTGCTGACCGCGAGACCCTAATCAATGTGTCAGAGACACTCGAAACGGCCTCTTTTTCCAATGCGTACCTGTTCATATGTCACAGGAGTCATGGACTGCATTTTCAGCTCCTTGATAGTATCCGGGTCGTGTCGCAGGTCTTTTTTGCAGCCTACCAAAAAATAAGGCAGGCCGTGGCAGTAATGTAACACCTCGCCTATCCACTGAGATAAAAAAAAAAAAAAAGGACCAGGAAAAGTTCAATGTGTGTGAGCTGATAAATTTTCACCACCTTGCGATTTTCCTATTACCTTTTCGCGAACATTCTCTAGCGTTTCTGGTTCACCGATCGAAAAAGCAATCAAAACGACGTCTGCATCTGGGTACGATAGCGTGCGCAAACGGTCAAACGTTTCTTGTCCTAATGCATGCAGAGGTAGGTGTCATTTTTTGTTCTCGCCTGTCCTGAATCTCTTTTTTTCATCTGGTCGCAGCCTTGCGTGCACGTACCTGCCGTGTCCCACAACGCCAATTCGACCGGCTTTCCATCCACTTCTATATCCTTGACGTAAGTGTCAAAAACTGTGGGAATATGCTTCAGATGCGGAAAAACAAGGCGAGTGAGTCGGGACAATAGAAGGGCAAGATCATGCAGCTACCTCGTCGGGAAATCGGTTGAGGGAGTAAACAATCAGAAGGCAAGTCTTGCCACAAGCGCCATCACCCACAATAACGAGTTGTCGATGGACGTCTTTTGTCATGTTGTCAATTTTGTATGCGTATGTAGGTGGAGTGGGAATAAAGAAGAAAGAGAAAGAAAAAGAAAAGAAAGAGAGAAAAAAAAGTGTGAACTTTAAACAGGCAGCCGGGTACGCGAATCAAGCAAGGGGAGCCTACGAGAAGGGAATTAAAAATGGGTTGGCAGGTGATGGTGATATGCTGGCGGTGGTGGCGTATCGCGCAGGTGAAGAAAAAAAGTGACCCTTCACAGGTATGCGCGCAGCACACAGTTACACATTGAGCATTAAGAGACGCCTGGCTGGCGTCAGTAAAAAGAATCAGAGGGTGGGGTTGAGGGAGTGAGAAGATGGGCTGAGCAAGACACGATAACCGAAGTTGGGAGGAACTAAACCTAATCAGGAATTCTTCGCCACCCTGCGCATCCGCAAGCAAAGCATAGGTACATTTAGTTTTGCTCAGCTTGCTCGCGGACTCTCTCTCTCGCCTCTCCTTTTTCCTTTTTAATTGAGATCTCCTTTCTGCTTGGCAACCTTATGATAAGTCTATGAAAGAGATAGCGTGTATATGTGTGTGCGTGTGTGTGTGGCTCAAGAGGCATTGTGGCTTCGGTCACTATATACAGAGAAAGAGCAGGGTATCTTTTTTTATTAGCCATTATAGTGCCTCACGCGCGACAGACACGATAACCTCTCCGTGCAGACAGACTCATACTTGGATTGACACAAATATACAGAAACTGAAAGGGATCCCTCATTATTTTTCTAGGTGCTGCGCCACACTTCCCTTTCTGTCTGACTCACTTTTATAATTAGATACAATTGACAGGGATTGCTGCGGCATTTGACCAGTACCTGGTAGAATACCACCTGCTTCCTTTCGTGGATCCATTAAGTAAGCAGTGCATATCCAATAATACGAAACAGCGATCGAATCTGTAGACCCTGCAGCTAGAGTTTTATAATGAAAACGATGAGAAAGCGCTCTGTAGAAAAATTCAGTGGTACGACTTGTGTCATGCATGATTCTATGGTGCTCCTAATAATTTACAGACTTTTAGTGTTCGTTTTCTGATACCAGCAGCTCAGCAAAGCAAAAGTCATAAACGCGCATTATACAGTACTAGAGCAATGCGAAACAAAGTAAACAGAAGCAAAACGTTGCACAAATCATGTAAATTTTATATGCCGACAATGAGTGGCCTGGTACAGGTCTGGGATCTACAAAGCATACAGATTTGGGAAAAGGGCAAGTACCCTAAGTCGTGCCATTATGCCATGAAATAGCCAGGGGAGAAACTGATAGTAGATTATAATATCGACGCAATGCTGCTGGCTTGAATAAAGCGATTTCGAGTGTTGCCGTCGACACTTGTTCATCCAGTTTTCCAGTGACTTCGTCAATAGTCTGACAAAATAAGCCATCATGGTCTGAGCACAGATGAGTCGCATAAGTAGGTGAAGAGCTGCCCAGAGAGACTTGCCCAATCATTCGTCTAGTACTTCGTCTAATACTTGGTTTTGGAGTGGTCGAAATGCTACGGGGAGGATCGGGAATAGGTAAGTACGCTCCAAGAAGTGCCTTATTTGCGGCGACCACATCCATGTGGAACGTCTTCTTCATGGCAGTGCATGCACAACGGCGACGCAGGCCGTTATTTGGTCTAGTAAAAGCCCGCGGAGGTCCTTTATTCAATTTAACTCGTAGACAGTCTCTTTCGTGATGGTGTTATGTTAGTACGGTGCCTCTTGTTACGGGATATCTTCGCCAGGAAACTCCATATTTGTTATACAAATGTTTTAAATTCAAATAGAGAGTTTATGCGCTCTATACTACTTGTATCTCTAGTCTCAGGGAAAGGCGAAAACGAACGAAATGATTCTGTGAGACACTTTCATATACATCAGTTCAGAAAAATGACCCGCATGTATAAGACGCATCCATTTAAGCTTGCACAATCAGCTCAAGATGCTACCGTGGGTATGCGCGTACTAATAACAGCCATAGCGGAACGCTTTTAACAACACATAGACCTGCCCGCGTGCATCGTAGGCAGTCCGTTGTTGATTGGCATCTCATATCTATGACATCCGTCTGTACATAAAACGTGTTGGTTCTAAATGAATTCAGGTCTGTTCTTCGTTTATCGTCAAAAGAGGGTTGCGGCAGCCAAAAGAGGGGCCCAAGAGGGAAAACGGAACAGAAAGAGCCATAAATAATGTGAAAGGGTAATACAAAGAAGATCATAGGTAGTATACGACTCAGCCAGCTTAGAGCTTCGCCGACTTGATATAAGCAAGGTTGTCTCCCCGATGGAGGATCTGTTGAATAAGAGCAGCGAATTCCTTGCGTCCCTGTTCCTGGTTAACAGGGTTCTTTTGCACTGCCTCCCAGAGTGCTTCGTAGGCACGACCATCAGCGCGACCCAGCGCGCTGTTGAGTTCACGGTCATTGAAGCCAAATGCATCCGTGAGCGGTACAGCACCGGGTGCCAGTTCAGCGATAGCAGCGCGATAGGCGGCCTGCAGGCGCTGCGAGTCAGCAGGGCTGATTGTGCTCGTGCACAAGAAAGTGGCGAGACCTTCCTTGCACAGCGTGGACAGACCAAACTAAAAGAGAAAGACGTGGGTGAGCAAGGTATAAACCAATCATTTTTTTCGCGTAAGACTTACGAGATGGGCCAATTTGGCGAGGGTGGGCGCGAGAGGGGCGTACTCGCGCGACTGCTCGATGGACTTGACCTTGAGGAGCATCTCCTTGAGGAGGTGGTACTCGGCGTGGGCAAAGCTGACATTCCAGCACTCCATGTTGAGGTCCTCCCAGGCACGACCCGATTGAGCTTCCTTGGCGAGCTCAGCCACGAGACGCGCGGCGCGAATGCCGTACATCTCGAGGAGCGCGTCATTCGTGATGGTCTCCTTTAGAGCGTAGGTGGTGTCGGTACCTTGCTTGAGACTCTCGAGGTAGGACGCAGACTTGAGGGTAAGAGGCTTGCCTGACGCGAGGAAGCTGACCTGCTTGAGAAGCGCGCGTCCGACTTGCTGGACCAAGACAAAGTTGTCACCTTCGTAGGTGTTGGCAGGAACGAAGGTGGCAAACAAGTCAGCGACGCCGCTGAAGATGGAGAAGCCGTGGCCACCCATGGCCTTGCGAGATTCTTCAAGACCTTCCGAGCCGCGACGAGCGCCCCAGACTTTGAAGGCACAGCTCGTCACGTGGATCTCCGGCAAGAGCGACGCGTCCTGGTTCGCGAGTTGAGCCGTCATGACATCAAAAATGTCACTCAAGTTCTGGCCCGCAATGATGAGTGCGTAGGCAGACGAGATCAAAGGCAAGAGGCGGTGCTGGACCGACGAGTAGGAGATGACCTGGGACTCGAGCTCCTTTGGATCGTTCAGGTTGAACTGGCGGCGGACGGTGCAGTAGCGGGTGGCGATGGTCGTGGCGCGCGCGAGCTTCCAACCCGCGTCGGTGACGATGCCCACACGCAGCTTGACCATGCTGCCATAGGACAGCTTGGAGTGCACGGGCGGGGTATAGGTGCCGTCCGCCGAGACTTGGGCAAAGCGCATCAGCATATTGTCGCGGGGGATGCGCACGTGATCGAACAGGGCAACTGTATTTTTGATGCGCATGAGTTGTGGTTTTTATCTTTAAGGAACACGTCCTTGCTACTTACAGCCATTGTCGGTGGTGGCAAAGCCGCCATAGGCTTTGGGGCCAATGTCACCGACCGTGACGCCCTTGACGGGGGTGTGGTCGATGGGCGAGCGGATGGGCACAATGAAGATATGGGGTCCATAGTTTTTGCCCTTGATGATGAGCTGGGCTTGCAGGACGGCGTGTGTGCTGACAACACCCAGGCCGCCGATCCACCATTTTGCTGCCTATTCATCCGTCATAATGTAAGACAAGTGAAGTGTACAGGGGAGAGAGTGATGACGTACGGTCAAGTCAGGGCTGTTGATGACAAACTCGTCCGTCTTTTCATCAAAGGTGGCAGTGGTCTGCAGGCGGGCTACGTTGGAGCCATGGCTTTATAATAGGATGAGTGCATCACTATTTATATGAAACTTAAACTTACCTCAGCTCGGTCTGTGCATAGCAGCCAATGATCGCATGACGGGCTGCAGCGGCGAGCCATTTGGCCTGCTGCTCGTCTGTGCCCTGAGACACAATGACAGGAATAAAGGCTAAATAAGGATTGCATCAGTATGTTCTGGATCCAACAGGAGGATCTGCGGGTTCTACCTCCGTAGTTGAGTTGAAGCTAATAGACGACATTGAGAAGACGGATACAATGGAGATCGCTAACAACTTACAGGGGTGACGATATCTGTAGCGAGATAGAGCTGAGCGAATTCATCCAGGGACAAGTTCTGCTCGTCTAAAATTTCCAAGAGACGGACATGCACTTTGATTGAATAGGCGAGATACTATGACAAGTCAGACTATGATAGGCAGAACAAAGGCTTATTCATTTCTACCTCCTGGCGACTGAGGAAAGGAATCTGGGACTTGTCAAAAAGCGGCTCTTTTGCGATAATGTCGCGCATCTTGTTGAGACGAGCCAGCTCATCGGGTCCATTACGAAGCATAAGGGTCATGAGGGAAGGATCGCATGGTGGATTCTTGCGCGCGGCCTCGATATCCTTGGATAGCTGCTGCAGTTGTGGGCTGGCCATAGTATACAAAGAAGAAGGATGTCAAGTAGAGAGGAAGAGAAGGAACGAGTGGAGGGCGTCTGTGTGTTTAAATGCAAACCCCACTCGCACCCTGTATCACATGTGAAAGAATTCGTGTCAGCAATGCACAGTGTGTGAAAAGGGATTCCATTCGGCTATATGGTTCAGCCTCAGATGGACCCACCCATCCTCCTTATTCTTAAGCTATAGTACGTGGGAATGCTATTTTCGTCTGTTTCTGAGCTTACTCATCGAGGCCATGGTGTCTGCTGCCGACTGAAAAGCAAAAGGTTGTCAGAAAAGGGATGCCATCCCAAGAAACAGGGCCATGATGAATTTCCAGCTCCTCGACTATGGCTGCATAAAGAAAAAAGAAAATTTTTTTCCTTTTGCTTTGTTCGTGCTGTGCAGAACTTATTTAACTTACTACTATAATCGATGGGCGCCAAAAAGAACAATAACAACAACAACAATAAGGCACGACGGAAACACGACGTCCAGGCCGTTTTGCTTGGTGTACCCGACGGACGAGTGGAATACGACACAGACGCCTACGTGACAAAGCTGGGTGGCGTCCCGGTAACGAAAAAAAGAAAAGACCGAGTATTCACGCTTCGTTGCTCATTACTTCTGAATGGGGGGATTGACAGATCTGGCTCCAAGCGGATGCACCGCCCTCAAAAAGTGTATGCACCTGCAAGAACTGCGGCCAGCTGCAGTATCTTATTTTTCAAGGCTACGTTCCTTTACCTGAGTCTATATACCATCGCGTTCTTTATGTCTGGGCTTGCAATCGTCGCGAATGTATGCGTAAACCCACGAGGTAATTGTCAAAAAGGAAAAGATAAGGAAATATAGGGCAAAAGCAGAGTGTATTAAAGACGTGGGATAGTTTCACAGTGTTGCGGTCGCATCTGGTCGACCCCGAGTATTTGAAAGCACAGAAGCAGAAACAAGAGGCGGCACGGCGGAAAAAGGCCGCGGCTGCCAAAGCACAGCAACAAGCGAAGGCTCAACCTTTCCAACTCGGCGACCTTTGGGGTACCGGTCCTTCTTCCTTCAACAGCAACCAAGCCAATCCCTTTGGAAACCCTTTTGCGCCACAAACGACGTCCCAACCCGCACCTCCTTCATCCCCACCTGCCGAAGCAGAAGAAGAACAGGAAGAGGATGACGAGACACTCACAGCTCAGATGAGCGCCCTGTCCATTGTACAAGACCCCGTCGACGTAGCCGCTTTACCTCGTTTCCCAGCCGAGTATCTCTACATTGCCGAAGAGAATCTGCAGCGGTACGAGACCCTGGGATTCAGCGCGAAGCGGTATCAGGAATTTGTCGACCTGCAAGAGATGTTGCTCTCAGAAGAAGCAGACGGCGAGTGGAAGGGTGAGACGTACGAGAAGCAGGCCATGCCCGGCGGTGTCGACAAGCAGTTCACCCAGTTTCTGGAACGTGTTGAATGCGAGCCTTCCCAATGCGTGCGCTACGCCTGGGCCGGGACGCCCCTCTTCTATGGCCAACTGCAGCACCCACCGCCCTTGGGAGGCCACTGCGCGCATTGCGGTAGCCGTCGCGTGTTTGAGATGCAGCTGATGCCGACCGTGCTCTCTGTTCTGAATGTGGAAGCGTACGCCCACGTTGAAAAGGAAGCCGAGTCACCTGCTCAGTGGAACGTGGGCATGGAGTTTGGGACTGTCCTCATCTTTGTGTGCGAGCGCGACTGTCATCCAGCGCCAACGGAGCAGGTCTCGTATAGCGAAGAGTGTTGTATTGTGCAATACGAAGAAATGTAACTTTGTATAGTTTGTATGTGTAATTATAAATAACATCTACAAACCTCCAAAAGAATGAAAGAAAGGGAAAAAGAGAGAAGAAAAGAAAAGGAAGAAAATAAGGGCATTCATGTACAAGAAGAATGAAGAAGGTGAGTGCAAAATAGACAGAGAGGTTGGGGTGGAGAGGCAAATGCATGCTACATACTACGACGACTAACTAACTGCTACTACTACTGCTGGTACTACTACGATACGTGTGTGTGGGTGTGTGTGTGTACTTAAAAGAAAAACGGTGCGATGATTTTTGTTGAGCTACGAATTAACAACAGCCGGCTGTGTAATAGTGTGTGAGTGTGTGTGCGATAGTGTTGATTGTGTGTGGTTGAGTGATTGTGCTTGCGTGTGTATGCGCGAAAGTGTATATAGGGTGTATACATGTCTCTTTTTTTTGGTTTTCTTTTTTTTTTTCGGCAATGTAGTTTTGTCGTCTTGGTTTTTTTTTTCTTGTTGTTTGCTCGCCCTCTTGCTTTAGTTGATTGATCCGTCCGACAGATTGATCAAAAGTTGGGCAAGGCATCGACGTGTCGCGTTGTCGTCCTTGAGCATGCCATGGAAGGTCGAATCACGGAGAGGTTCGGGCAAGCACTGGCGGAGTGCTTCGCGCGCACGAGGATTATCGGATAAGCGAAGGTAGCAGCGAATGACATGCTTCAAGAGACGGATGGCCTGGGTATCGACGAGTTGGTTGACCATGTTGTGGAGGACGGTCGCAACGGCATAGAAGCGTTCGTAGGTCTGGCAGATGTAGTAAAGACCGGTCTCATCGAGGAGGATCTTTTGCACGATGAAAATGGCGACTGTTTTCGAGAGTTCGCTGCCTGTCTCCATGATGCGAAGACAAAGAGGTATAATTTCCGTCGAGAGCAAAAACGAGATGACTTCGGGATTGTCATTCTTGACGAGCGCGCCAATCACACCCAGGCTGGTGAGCCGCAGGTACTCAAACGGGCGGGTTTTGCTCGTCGTGTTGAGGAAAGGATACAGATAGAGAGGTATATGGGCTAATGTGAATGTTACCGTGGTAAAGATGGGGTAAGTCACAGGATGGGAGGACACGCAGCTGGACATTTACCATGCAAAAAGAGGGTACGGGTCTCGTTGTGATTGGCAACACACTGCAGCAAAGCAAGCGCATTGCAGACGCGGTTCGAAGCAACGCCATTGAGCGTGGGTGGAGTCAGCATCGGATAGACCGACACGATTTCCTGAAGGAGCACGGACATGACACCTATTCCCATATGAGAAGAGTTGAGGAGAGTGATGACAACACGGAAGCACAACGTACCGAAAGAGTACCAGAGGACAAGAGCCAGGTCCTCATACTGCTCGCGCTTCTTGGACAAATCCAACAGCGCTTGCTCGCGCAGGGCCGGGTTCAAGAGCTCCAGAACGAGAGTGTAGATCTTTTCCTCGTCGAGCTGAGCCAATTTGTGTTGCACCTGGTCCTGCTGCAAAAACGGGAAGTTCATGCTCGCACTGTTGCCCGACATGGTTTGCGCTGCAGCCGCTGCAGCCTGATTGGTGCTCATGAGGGCCGAGTACGCTGCAAAGGGATCGTTGCTGTTTTGCACGGATGAACTGCGACCGGGCATGCCTGGATGCTGTGGTGGTTGCTGTTGCTGTTGTTGCTGTTGCTGGGCAGCCGCGGCAGCTGCAGCGGCGGCAGCGACAGCCGCGGCTTGCTGGTTCCCACCCAAGGCAGAGTACTGTTGATTCAGATTCATGTTTTGACCTCCCGATTGCAGCACTGCCGCCAGAGGGTTCGGCGTGGCTGCACCTAAAGACGACTGCTGAAGGTACTGGTGGAGTTGTGAATTCGGATGCATCAATTAAAGGACAGAAGAAAATAAAAAAGGCAATGAAAAAGTAAACTGGAGAAAGAAGAAGAGGGAAAAGAGGGAGTCTGCACTGGTCTGGTCCGCTTTGGTCTGGTTTGGTCTGTCTTTTCTTACGTGCGATGGTTGGCAGTGATTCGCACCCCCCAATTTGTGATGCCGCGTCACGCCTGCACCACTGAAGTGTGAACTTCTATATCCGCTAACCCCTTCTCTCTTCCCTTCCCTTCCCTGCCCTTCCCTTTCATCCCTTATTTTTATACATTATACATGAAAAATGCGATCGTATATTTACATTAGAAAGAAGAAATAACCAGATCATACAAATATATCATCATCATCGTCGTCATCATTATCATTTCCATCAACCACGGTTAGATCTTGCTCTTGACATCCTCGGCAGTACGCTTCGCCTTCTGCTCAGCTTCATCCAGTTTCTCAGACGCGTCCGCGCGGGCCGTGTTCGCTTTCTGCTTGGCTTCCTCTGAGAGCTGCTCGGCCTTCTTGGCACCGGCACCCACGGCCTCCTTGGTCTTCTCGGTCGCCTGCTCGGCCTTGTCGATGCCCTTGGCCAGACCTTCACCTGCCTTGAGGTTGACTTCGCTGCCTGCCTTCTTGGCCGCCTCCGTCGGTGACTTGCCAGACAAGGTCTCGGTCACTTTGTGCGTCGCGTGCTCCGCCTTCTCGAGCACCTTGTCGACGCCCTTGCCTGCCTTGATGTTCACATCGTGGCCCACCTCCTTGGCCTTTTCTGCCATGCTCTTTCGCTAAAGAACATACACACAAACATTGAGCACGTCTGTATGTGCATAATGCTTCCTTTTCTCTTGCTATTTACCTGCATTGCCGAGGCATTGAAAGCAGCACGTTGCGTAGTCATGCGCATGGCGGCGGTGGGTGCACGCGCGGCAGCAAGACGAGTCGTAGCAGCAGTGTTGAACATCATTGTATGTTTGTAAGTCAAAGAAAAGAAGAATATGTATATGAAGGAAGCTTGGTTTCGCTTTGTATTTATATACGTGCACTTGATGTCATTATTTGTCATGCCCAGACCATGATGATTTCTATGATTTTTTTTTCCTTCTTCCTTTCCCGCTGATTGACTAGCTGGCTAAGAAATTCCACCCGGCGCGTCCTCAACCATTGTCGTCATATATCAGCATGATGCCATTCATCCATGTATATGTTCCAGCTATTTCACTGTAAACACACGTTACTCTGTCCGTTCCTTTGCATGATGATGATACAACTACCTATGACATACCAAACTGTCGGTTCACCGAGTTACGTGTTTGCTTGACTTCATAATCACCCTCACAACCAACACGTGCACCTGCGTTCTTACTGTCTGCCTTGTCTAAGGATAGCTTGTCGCCAACACGATCTCTGCATACTGCTACAAATGCTACCCATTTGGACTCTACAGCTCGGTTCTCGTCTTCTGCGTGATCGTATCGGAAGTACAAGCGCAAAACTGACAATAGGATTGGTGCGTTTACAGAACACGGATGATTGGCCCTATGCAACGCACGATAAGGGTTTCACATGGACAATTTAAGGACATCACTCCGAGCGCGTGTAGAATCAAGGGCGATTGAGCAGAAAGTAACTTCGATGCTTCTCACTCTTAAAAAAATAATGCGCCGTTCATTCATACAATCGGCTTCGCGTTTCTTAGGATACCACATTTTACTGTTGCATCCACGCTACTTCAGCACAGACCACATCTCCACAATGGAAGATGTGAAGCTTTTAGGCATCCATGTTTTTTCCGTCTTTTCCTTTGGTAAAACTAGAGGTCCAGAGCGGTACTCTTTCTTAGAACGCGGATGGGTCGACTTCTTAAAAGATGTCTTGTTGTCTATCCGTATTTGAGCAGCAGGCGCACAGTGGCAGACGGTGCGTATGCTGCACTCACATTAAAACAGTGACAGGTTATACTTGATGCTACGTGATAGAGTACAGTCACCTCGAGATGTACGATACGTCATTGTCTGACTGCATGTAGGTAGATCAATGGCAATCAACAACATCTTTATCCTGCTACCAAATCAATTGAGATAAACATACAGCACAGGGTGCGGTGCAAAAGCGAGGGTGGTGCCATTTTTTTTATCTGATCTTCAAATTATTGCACCTGTTCATTTTTTTTGCATACACACTTTTATTGCGTCCCTTGGCTTTACAATGGGCATTGTCGAAGAGACTGAGAATTGCGTGCTTTGTGCGCAGACAGGCTACAGCGACTTTAGCCCAAAGGACCTGTGGCTGCAATGCAACTGCTGCAAGACGTGGTTTCACGCCCACTGCCTGCGCCTGACCAGTTCCGAATGCGCTTCGTTTGACGAGTACCACTGCGCTCAGTGTGTGCCTGTCCACGGCCCCTCCACTTGTAAGACAGCGGAATCCAGTGACTGTAGCTTGACATTCTTGTAGACAAACCCGAACCGCGAAAGTCGGCACGTGAACGCAGCGAGCTCAACTATGCCGATCTCAACGACGGCAAGACGGCCGATCAAAATATTTGGGAAAAGGTGCTGCGATCCAAGCAATTTGAAGAAGATCCCTTCCAGCGCCTCGATGCGAGCCAGGTCACGTATGAGCACATGCGCGAGACAGGAATGACCTGGCCCTTTGTGATTGAAAATCCAGACGGGCTGGGCATGCGCATGCCACCTCCCACCACCACCGTTCGCGACGTCGCCAAGTCTGTCGGTATGCATGCATAACATAATTAAAAATAAGCATCGAATGGCATAATGATGGCATTGATTTTATAGGCTATGATTATCCTGTGGAAGTCATTGGTAACGCATTGAAAACACATGTCTGTGCGCGCGTCACCCATGTTACTGATACCCTTTATTCGTTATAGATGTTGCTACGCAATCCGAGATCTCAGGCTGGAACATGGGTCGCTGGGCAGATTACTACGAGCTGGAACGACGCGATCGCATCCGGAATGTGATCAGCCTCGAAATCAGCGGTACCGACTTTGCAAAGGACATTGAACGGCCCAAACTCGTGCGCGACATGGACTGGATCGACCAAGTCTGGCCTCACGAGCATACTCCGGAGGAATACCCCAAAGTGCAACTCTATTGTCTGATGGGCACACGCAACTCCTATACCGACTTGTAAGTTCTCTAGTTTCTGTTGTCACTCTCATTGTACTTATTTTGTATCTGTATCTGTATTTGGGACAGTCATATTGATTTTGGTGGTACTTCGGTAAGCAAAAGTGAGCTATATCGCCTGGCAGGCAGAATACTCAAGAGTGCTACAGGTATTTTATCACATCGTCAGTGGCTCCAAGGTGTTCTACTTTATCGAGCCCACCCCGACCAACTTGAAAAAGTACGAGAAATGGAACCAGTCTCCCGATCAGAGCCATATCTTTTTGGGCGATGAGGTCAAGAAGTGCTACGCCGTGCACCTGAAAGCAGGCAACACCATGTAAGCAAGATTGAGCAAAAAATGGACACGCGCCAACAATGATTGATATGTCAGGATCATTCCCACTGGATGGATCCATGCTGTGTATACACCCGATGATGCACTGGTGATCGGTGGCAATTTCTTACATGGCCTCGATATCCCAGGCCAACTTGAGATCTACCGCATCGAAGATACCACAGAAGTGCCCGACAAGTTCCGCTTCCCCTACTTTGTCCGTATCCACTGGTATGCTGTGCTGCACTACCGCGACCGACTCAAACAAGGTAAAATCCCAAACAAGAGGTAGAAGGAGATGCTGACTCATGCCGCCGGGAATAGATGTCCATTGCTTGTCCGAGCGAGAACGTGCAGGACTGAAAGAACTCGTCGATTGGCTGTACAGCGACATGAAAAAGTCCTCACTGGGCGCGCGCGGTTACTTGCGATCCCTCGAACTGCCCGTCCGGCTCAAATCCGCCGACGAGCTCTTGAAGA
Source organism: Syncephalastrum sp. PYS2702 (assembly GCA_023630325.1). Taxonomy (NCBI): domain Eukaryota; kingdom Fungi; phylum Mucoromycota; class Mucoromycetes; order Mucorales; family Syncephalastraceae; genus Syncephalastrum; species Syncephalastrum sp. PYS2702. Next base: position 225,937 of record JAMAMT010000007.1, read on the forward strand.
GCTTGACGCGTTATCTCCAGATGGCTGCCAAGCAGAAGGTCCGAGGGCATGGCGGAGGCGAGGGCAAAAATGGCGAAACACAGCAAGAACGCCCCGGCAAGCGGCGGCGCAAGACAATTGAATCGGAAGAACCTGCTCGGAAGCGATCCGCGCGTGTGCGGGAGAATGAGCGCAAACGAAGCGAGGAGAAGGATGACACGAAGCTGGATACTTCTGCCGCAGACCGGAAATCCTCCGGATCGCCCCTAAATGGACATGCGGGGACACCCAAAGCACCCAAAGCACCCAAGGCACGAAAGACCCCAAAAAAGCCAAAGACGCCTGCTCCCCTCGACGCAAATGGCAATCCTGTGAAGCGGGGCCGCGGTCGACCGAGAAAAATACCACCCAAGGAGGCCCAACAGCCATTACCACCACCACCGCCACCACTACCTGCCCCCAAGGTGGAAGAAAACGAAATGAATCAGCCCGTTTTGATGCCTATGGAAGTCGAACAACACGGTCTTCCTCGCTTGCATAGTCCCACACGCATAAATTAAATACAGAGCGATTGTATATATACATACTCGCACATATACACACATAGATACATACATTGCATACATACTCTTTTATGGTTGATTCTCCCAAAAAGTAGCTTCCTCTTGTCCAGAAATGATACGCGCGCGGATCGCATCACTCGGCTCAGCTTGGGTGAGGTTGCCGTCCTTGTCTTTTTGCTTTAGATCTTGCTTATTAAAAAAGGCAGCGAGCGTCTTGGCGTCATCAGGCGTCTCGCACCGGACATGGCACCGATCGATGCCCTTTTTGTAGCTAAAGTAGGCGACCTTGACCCCGGACTTTTGCAATCCAAACTAAGCAGGCCCCCCAACTGAGTTTCCTCTTCATCCTACGGTGTATCCAAACTTACCTTGACACTGTTTCTAGGGATGGCCGGGTCGAGGTGGGTGACCAAGACAATGACACCCGGTGTATAAGGCAGCGCCTCTACCGCACGTTGCTCTTCCCGCGCCCGATAGTCAGCCCAGAGTACCTGGACATCCTGTTTGCGCTGTTCCATAAGATCAAGGTATTCCTGCTTGTACCGTAGGTATTCTTTCCTGCGCTTCAGTGAGCTTCTTTACGCTGTGCTGTTCTATATCGCTTGCCGTATTGGTTCGTTGCTTACTTTGATAGGACGCGCAAATGAAGATCGTCGGGAAGCGGTTGGTTGAGGATATCGACTGCTTTTTGGACGCTGCTGAGGTCATCAAACTCGACAAAGCAAAAGCCACGGAAGACGCGGATGGGGACATGGACCCAAGTGACGGGACCGACGTGCTCGTTCACAAGATGCGTAATGTCCTGCACGGTCTTATCATGCGGCAGGCCTTCCTAATACCAAGTCAACTTAGAGCCATAGGAAGAAGTGGAACTTCGACGTACGATATAAATGGAGTATTCTTCCAGCGTCTCGGTGCGGTGTTTGACAAAGGGCTTTATGCGGCATACGGCTGTACCTTCCGCGTTGACCTAAGAACACCTATGAGCTCCCGAGTCGAACACCCCCCCCCCACGCTTGGTTTTGACTTGTTACCCTTAATCGATTCTTGCAGAGCGCTGCGGCTAGCTTGATATCATCTGCACTCGCTTGTAGTTTTCGAAAGCGCTGTAGGGAAGCAAGCTTGGTGAACGGAATGTCTAAAACGGACCGATCAGTTTTCAGCGAAAAATAAAAGGTCGAGGGATCTAGCGTACAGCCTTCGGGATCGTCCTCCATGTGCTTCTGCAATGGCTTATCCCACATGATATTGGCATCGCTGAAGCAGATCAGGATGACTTTGGCTAGCTTTTGTTGTCGTTCTTCGTCCATGACCAGCACGCGAGACGCGACGTTTTCTGAAAAGAGGAAATAATTTATTATAATTGTCCACAAAGTACGTGGAATACACAGGTCTTGACAGCAACGAATTTATACAGGACCGATCAGGACTGGCTGAGACTCACAGTTCAGAACATACTGCCCCCAGCTGAGCAGCCAGCCCACGCACTGATATTCACTATCACGACATGGTGCAACAGGGTAGTCGAAAAACAACGCACTGGACTATCCGTCCATACCTCGCTTAAGAGACACCTGGATAGTCGATCCTATGCTCTACCTGCCGACCGATTTACGTGATAGACGTCGTTTCCTCCATTTCTTTTCAGACCGTGTCCTTGTGGCTACCGTTCTGCAAGCCGAGACCACCTCCTCACCTGTTCATACGCCGGATTAGCCCGCCACAAAAAGTCCTTGTCTAGTTCGTACCAGGCACAATTTATGTCAAATACATATCTTTTATGAGATAGGCACGCCTCGAATGACGCCATGCGATCACATAAGCCGCTTTCACCAATAGGAAAAAGTGCAGGAGAAAAAGATTCTGTAGGAGATAGAGGTCAGATCATTTTCGCGTTTCAAATGTTCAGCGGGTCACTCGGTTATCACGCGATCCATGTCTACTATTGGGGACATGAGCCCATCGGAAAGGGTATTGATGTCAGATATGTTCCGCGGAATTGGTAGCCCAATATCAAGTACTTTATCTCGTTCAACAGAGATGTGGCTTTCGAGCAAGACGGTCGGTACGTTACGTACTGTGCCTAGAAAAAGAAACAGAGGGCGGTAAGTACACCATTATCGATTTGCGCTCAGTTGCGTCAAGGTTAAACTCACTAATCACGGCAAGCTATCAAAAAAGCATCAAATGATACCAATGATGAAAGTAATAAGAGATGAGACTGACCAATTGAGACAAGCAGCCAAGGAATGACCACAAACAGTAAGACGAGAATAGAACTTCTCCGAAAGCCTATAGGGAAGGTCCCAAAAAGTGTAAAATAACATAAACCGGATGCACATAAAAGCTGCAAAAAGCAGAACAAGTTAGTATCGAGAAAATCTAAAGACCAAGTGATTGAAAAGAACGGTCGCAAAAATGTATTTATTGGAACGCATCGAAGGAAGGGAGTGGGCGGTGGTTAGCATGGCAGTAGCTCCTGCTATCGCAATCGCGCAAGCTGATAGTTGATCGCGGGATAACGGGTTCTGCTCGCGGTAGGCGAACAGACATTTCTCGTTCCTGCAAAGTAACGATCCTTTGTTCGTTGCTTATGGGCGCCACGCAATTTCTGTTCTCGCGTCTGGCGCCCTTTAAGCGCGCGTGGGACGCCCATCCCCCGCTAGGCCGACGCACATGATTGCTACCGTGCCTTTATTATGGCCACGTTTCACCCGCCGGCGCGTGAGTGCGGCTCTCCTTGAGCTCGACCGGGGAATGATAGAAATCGCGGAAACAGTCGGCATGTCTTACGCGAACCTGTAGAGATACAATGGACCAGCAAACGCTGACCTGCTTCAACAAAAGCTGGCTTGTATCAGCAAAAGCTGAACTGAATCAGCAAAAGCTGAACCAAATGAGCAAAAGCTGACCTGAATCAGCAAAAGCTGACCTGCTTTGCTCATTTGGTTCAGCTTTTGCTCTTTCAGTTCAGCTTTTGTTGAAGCAGGTCAGCATTTTGCTGAGTGGAACTACTCACTTTCTGGCAGTCTATAAGGCTCCTGGCGTATGATACTCGTTGTCAGTCTTTACGTCAGCCAGAAGTTGCTCTGCATCCCGTACAGCCTGCTCTATGAATACGTGAGTACCTTGGGACTGTAATCTCAGTGAACGTACTGCTGCTCTTCTGCGCTTCGAGCACCGTCTTGCGAACTTTGTAGAAGGTCGAAGGAAAGGAAAAAGATGTGAGAGGGATCATTTCCCCGCTTTGTGTCATTTTTCCCAACACGAACCTGTCTCAATTAAATGATGGATACATCCACTGCCATGAATATATTCATATGTAGATCAATATCCCGCTTGTCGTGATATCTAGCAAAATAGGTCCATGATGTACAAACTCCTGAACGTGCCATTGATATTGAGATTCCTTTTGCTTAAACGTATAAGGCAGTAAAGCAGGGTCGAAAAAAAAAAGAGCAGACGACATTTTACTGTATTTTATAGGTCGGGTGTTCATATCTGAGCGCATTTCTCGTTTCTTTCATGTCAGGTGAGACAGCCCAAGCACTAGACACGCTGCTGGTATCGCAGCATGTGGCGTACATTCGGTCGTTGGACGAACGCAAGGAGGATCTCGAGTACTGGCTGACCGAGCACCTGCGGGTCAACGGCCTGTATTGGGGCCTGACTGCGCTCGACCTCATGAACCACAAGGACGTGCTGCCCCGAGAAGACGTCATTCAGTACCTTCTCAGCGTGCAGCATTCCAACGGTGCCTTTGGCGGTCATCACGGACACGACCCCCACATCCTCTACACCCACTCAGCCATCCAGATCCTCGTCACCCTCGACGCCCTCGACCGTATCGATACCGAACCTGTCGTGCAATGTAATCGACCTTGTCATGCCACTCGCCATTCCCGTGACTGATCCTCCTCTTCCTTCCTCATGTATTCCAGTCATTGCCTCGCTGCAGCGTCCGGACGGTTCCTTCAGTGGAGACGCCTGGGGTGAGGTCGACACACGTTTCGCGTATATCGCGCTCTCGTGCCTGTCCCTCCTCAAGCGGCTGGACGCGGTTGATGTGGACAAGACGGTCGAATGGATTCTGCAGTGCAAAAACTACGACGGTGGATTCGGCAGCCGGCCCGACAGTGAGTCGCACTCGGGCCAGGTGTTCTGCTGTGTCGCCGCCCTCGCGATTGCGGATGCGCTGCACCACGTCGACCGGGACATGCTTGGCTGGTGGCTCTGCGAGCGCCAGGTCAAGAACGGAGGGCTGAACGGTCGACCCGAGAAGCTCGAGGACGTGTGTTATTCGTGGTGGGTGCTTTCGGCCCTCGCGACGATCGGGCGACTGCACTGGATCGATAAACAGAAGCTGACCGAGTTTATCTTGTCTGCTCAAGTAAGGCAAAAAAGGGATCCCATATGAAAAAAAAGAAGGTGTATTCATGTCATCCGTGATAGGACCCGGAGGATGGCGGTATTGCGGATCGACCGGGCAACATGGTGGATGTGTACCATACCCATTTTGGCGTCGCTGGCCTCTCACTCCTTGGATACCCCGGCCTGAAACGCATCGATCCCGTCTACTGCATGCCTGAATACGTCTTGGCTCGCATCGGACTCGCACGCTCTTACCAAGACTGAAAATGATAAACCGGATATTGTATCGAATGGATTATGCATGACAAAGGATGATGTATTGGGAAAAAAAAAAGGGAAAAACATTTGTACGGTAGTTTAACAAGAGTGAGTGGGTGTGGGTTTACGAGAGGATGCTTGTGTGCGCGTATAGCTTGTGTGTGCGCGCGTGTGTGTAGAGTGTGTGTGTGTGATATATGAATTATAAAGAGGTAAGAATGCATTTACAGGAAGAATCGCTTGCGGCTCGTCTCCAACTCGGGCTTGAAGATCCATTCATACTCGCCATCGCGGTCATACAGACCCTTCTGGAGCCATCGCAACTTGAGTGTGAACTTGGGGCCCAGCTCTTGCAAGCCAACCTTTTCCGTATCACGGAATACATAGCCTGTAGACCGGGGATATGAGTATACAGTCGCATGTTATGGCTTCACAAACACTTACGGTGACGACGCACAAAGATAAAGTCGCGCTGGTTATGGAATGTGACGACCTGACGGCCCTCGAACTCGGGTGTGTGTGGGTAGAGTGCTTGGAACATGCGGCCGATGGTATGACCCAGACGTGTATTGAAGTTGTTCAGAATGATTTCCGGGTTGTGGGCCGTGATGGCGCCGTGGCCAGGCAGCTTCTTGGCCGACACAAAGTTGCTCAGCTTAAAGTAAGCAGAAGGTCCATTCGGCAGATGCATCAGCGTAATCGCGTCTGATAAACGTAGCATATGAGTATCACACAACCCATTCCCTGTTTCTTTTTTTTTTTATTAGACTTACTGGGTTGCTTCTTGTCTTCATTGACAATCATCAGGTCGGTAAACTCGTGCTTGATCGACTGCTCAATAACGTCCTTCAGCTGATGATGCTTCTCGCGCTTAGCAAACTGAGCGTCGGGAAACAGGGACAAGAGCTCGGCACAAAAGTCATAGCCTTCTGCGCTCATACGCTTTGAGCTCGTGATAACCAGCTTGGGCATCTTTCCGTTAAAGTAGCTCGCCAACTCGTCCATCGCCTTGTCCTGTTCCACTTCCTCGTCGACCTCGGCCGGATCCGCCATCGTCTCGTCCTTCTCGCGTGTGTTTTCGATTGTCTTGGGGACATTTTCTTTCAAGCGTTTCTAATCAATGGGCAATCGGGGTTAAGTAGACCGAATTAAAAAAGAAACATGGAAGTGCCTACTTCTTTGAGGGACGGATCCTTCTTCTCTTCCCGAGCCAGCTGCTTCCGCCGCTCTGTCTTGGTCTTCTGCTTCTGCTTTTTAAGCTTGCGATGCATGTCGGAACGCAGCTCCTTGTTTTTCAACTCGGAGGGACGGATTGGGCCGGCCATGTTGTTTTTAACTCGATGGAATGCAGGAGATCGGGGAAACAGTAAAAGGCTTAAGGCGCCTGTTCTGCTTGAATTTCATCCAATTGTGGCTTGCACAATTTCATGCACCCCTTCAAGCTCGTCCTGGCAGCGGACCAGAATAGGCAAGTCTGCCTCATCTGTTGATGTGCATACCCGCACAGAGTGCCGAATCCAGCTTTTTGCTTTCTGCACGCTTCGCTACCAGCAGTGTGCAAGTCTTTCTCATCACGGTGCGAACGAGCACTCTCGCTTGCCGGAAATAAACCCATAAGAAGGATTCTGTTGTCAACGAACAAAACATATAAGTCCTTATAGACATGGGTAGTGACCGATACAGAGCAGTTGTTCCTCTCCTTCCTATCTGTGAGGGCAACGCGAGTTCTCGAGTGCTCTGTAGTTTCTTGACAGGCAAGATAAAACGAATTTGTGGGGATGGGAGCTGAAATGTATAAAAGATACACGCTTACCAAATCAGCACGCATTTGGGAATTTTCAGCATGAGGTCCGAACATCCTGCGTTTTAGTGCCTCGACTGTATTATTCACTCACATTATAACCATGGTTTCCGCCACGCTGACAAAGAACCCTAAGCCTATCGAAGGCCACAAGTTTGGTATTGAGGTCGGTGCGCCGGCCGAGGAAGCCCCGGCGGGCGACAACGCGGCCGTGGTCAAGATTCAAGCGGCAGCACTCAACCATCGGTGAGTGAATGCCTATTAGTCATGAGTCATGAGGAAGCATGGACTGAAATGAGAGCATGAAGGGATGTATGGATTCTCAAGGGACTGTATCCTGGCATCAAGGTCGGGTCTATTATCGGGTCAGACGGCGTGGGCATCGTCCAGCAGAAAGGAAATTCGAGCGTGGCTGTGAACCAACGCGTGCTGATTAACCCGGGTGTTGGCTGGGACTCGGATCCAAAGGCCCCTGAGGGTCTCTTCACCATCCTCGGCCTTTTACCCGCCCCAGGTAAGTCACAGCATGGACTTCGTGAGATATCTCCGTAGAATGATCCCCTCAATGTATTTGTATATGTATTTGTATTTGTATAGGCACCCTGACCGACACGGTCAAGATCGACGGCCAGGAGCTCGTGCCTTGCCCCGAGCATCTGTCCACGCAAGAAGCCGCTGCCTTGCCCTTGGCCGGTCTCACTGCTTACAGGTAACTCAATTGACTTGAGAGAACATACCTCCTCCTTCTCCTTCTTCTTTTTTTCTCATCCATGATGGGTCTCAGAGCCTTGTTCACCAAGGCAGAAGTCAAAGCGGGCGACCATGTGCTAATTCCAGGCATTGGCGGTGGTGTGGCGCTCTTTGCACTCCAATTTGCCGTCGCAGCCGGTGCACACGTCTATGTGACCTCGTCGAGCCCTGACAAGATCAAGCGCGCGGTGGCGATGGGCGCGGTCGGCGGTGTCAACTACAAAGACCGTATGTGCAAGAAACTATTACGTGTATTCAACACTGAATTTCTTTTTTTTTTTTCTTCTTCTTCCTCTTTTCTTTCTGGAATAGCGAACGCGATGAAGGAACTCAAGGCGCTGCTTGGCAGGAACGCGCTCGCGGCGGTGGTGGACGGTTCAGGCGGCGCTCTGTTTGGGCAGTACGTGCGCCTGATGAAACCGGGCGGCATCATTGCCCAGTATGGCCAGACCGCGAGCCCCAAGGGGGTTGGGTTCGCCATGGCCCACGTCTTGAAGCATGTTGATATCCGTGGCTCGACCATGGGCTCGCGCCGTGAATTCAAGGACATGGTCGCGTTTGTGGAAAAGCACAAGATTAAGCCTGTCGTGTCGCACACGTTCAAGGGACTCACCCAGGCCACGTTGGACAAGGCGCTGGAGACCCTCGCGTACGTTCCCTGGCTATTTATTACAATTCACATGCAGAAAAAAAAAATTCGGCAGGATTGATTTCACTGATTTTTTTTTTTTTTTTCCACATAGGAACGGTGAGCAGTTTGGCAAGGTGGTGATCGAAATCGAGAGTGCGGCCCGCTTCTCCAAGTTGTAATAACGCACGTAATGTCTACGTCAGACCGACCACTGAGGGACGATGGGCATATAACGTATATCCGTTTAGAAATCCCAAGCGACAAGCAGATAAAGAAAAAAAAAAAAAAGAAACAAGAAATTCTTGTCGGCTCCTTTGCGTTTTTTTCTTGCTGTCTCTGAATTCGGTAACGAGAGAGCGGATCGTTATGAAAGGCCACGGGAGCGTGACTTGGATAGGAAACGGATGCTGAGAATGCAGCACGTGAAGCACGCAAAAAGGGAAATGGCCAGGGATTGAAAGGGTGTGGTGCTCGCAAGTGGACTTCGTTTATGCAAAAGAAAAAGAAAAAAGACAGCAGAAAGCATGCGGCATCATGATGAACCAAGAACTGTGTACGTCGTCTGAGGTGGTACAATGGACAGAAAAGCATATAGGAAGGTGAGCTATTCTGAGAGCATAGTGTAACAATTACAATACGCTTACAGCACGTAGAATTAGAATCCCTATAGCGTACAGCTACGGAATTGGGGCTTTCCACAGTAGGGGGTCGGTCAGACTATTCATAGCATGTTGTTATTATTGCTTGTAAGCGCCATGTTCTGCATGCCGTTTCAAGGTCAGTCAATGCGCTCACCTCCCGTCTCTCTCTTTTTTTTTTCTTTCCCTCTTTTCCCTTTCTTTTTTTTCCCTCTCTTACTTGACGCGGGCACAGCCTCTTTCCACCGTGCAACTCTAAGAAGTAAAAAGAGACCATGGTCTCCTTGTTTACGTTTGCTGTCATTTACATTAGTGGTGGATTGACGTTTCTGCCTGCTCTGCTTTTGCTTGCGTACTGGTTTGCGAGTGCAGAAGTCTATTCGTCCGACAAGGACCCCGTCAGCCGCTACCCAAAAGAACAGTACCACGAGACTGACTTCGAGTCGGGCAAAAAAGGGTGGATCCGCCTCACGAACCATGCCCAGTCGGCACTCGGCAATGGCAATGGCAACAAGCTCATGGCTGGGCTGCAGGCAGTCATGAACAATAACGGCAAAGACGTCAAACGGCCAAAGGACCTCGTCTACGGCGTCCTCAAGCACGGCACCCTCTTCTTGTACGAGTCCGAGAGCCAGCAGGAGTGCAAGATGATTGTGCCCGTCCACGACTACACCGTCTCCATATTTCCCGAAGGCGTGCGCGACCACGAGCTCTTCAACCGGTCCACCGCCATTCGCCTCAAGCCCAAGCATGCGCGCGCACAGACCATGGTCGACGACCCAAAAAAGCCGCAGGTGCAGACCATGGTCAAGAGCAAGACCGACTCGGAACTCGATGTCCATGCGCCGGACGAGGGGTGGGCGCTCGATAAGGACATCTTCCTGATGTGTGCCCGCCCGATCGACAAGGAGGACTGGTATCTCAGCCTCATTTACGCCTCCGGCTTCATGGCCGACGACCCCTTCACCCACATCGAAACCATCGACGCCACCCGCTTCGACGCGCACGCCATGCAGGACCTCATCATGAACTTGCAGAAAGACCCGGACCACCGCCACGTCCAGTGGCTCAATGCCATCCTCGGCCGCATCTTCCTCGGCCTCTACAAGACCGACCGAGTCCAGCGCCTCTTCCAGGACAAGATCACGAAAAAAGCAAAGAAGATGAAGCGTCCTGCTTTTTTGGACGAGATCCACGTCCAGACCGTCAAGTTTGGCCAGAATATTCCGTACTTGACGCAGCCCAAGCTCCTCGGCCTCACCATGGACGGGGCACTCGAAGCGGAGGCGCAGGTCGACTATGCAGGTGGTCTGTGCGTCGTCATTGAAACGGACTTTCATTGGACGTACTCGTCGCGCATGAAGCCCATCCGCGTCCACCTCGTCCTGTCCGTGACCCTGAAACAGCTGGCGGGCAAGATGAAATTCAAGATCAAGTCGCCGCCCACCAACCGCTACTGGCTCGGCTTTTACGAGATGCCCAAGCTCGAGCTCGTTATCAAACCCATCGTCTCCGACAAGCAGATCAAGCTCAACATGGTCACCAACGCCATCGAGTCCAAGATCCGCGAGGTCCTCGCCGAGACCATGGTCCTGCCCAACATGGATGACTTTACGTTCTGCGACACCGACGGCAAGGGCGGCATTTTTGGCGACCGCGTGCCGCGCCGCGACGAGGACGCACTTGCTGCCGAAGCCGCCCTCGACACCAAGAGCGAGATACCCGCGCCTGCCAGCAAGCCTGCGTCGGTCAAGTCGACCCCACCGCCTGCCAAACCGGTGCGGCGTTCCGGCTCGGACGAGCACATGGAAACCAACCACCACCTGGCGCAGCCGATCCGCACCGAAGTATCCAAATCCTCACCGGACCTCCTGTCCGCACGTTCCCATCCCGTCATCGACGAGGACGCCTTGCAGACCCGCGAGACGGAGTCAGCCGCCTCGGCCGAGGCTGTGGGCGGCCACTCGAGCGACTCGAGCAGCAACCAATCCATCCCGTCCTCGTCCCAGTCCCAGTCCTCCGCCCGCTGGGCTTCCCTCGCCATGCGTCGCAAAAAAGCCCGCTCCAGCGTCGATGGTGAATCCATCTCGGAACGCGAGGATGAAGACTCCTCCAAGCCGAGCACAGACGCCGCCAACTCGACCGCCCGATCCATCGGATCCCGAAAGGGCTTCTTCTCCAAGCTCGGCGACGACGCGAAGCGTGGCTCGCTCTACCAAAAGGCCGAAACGTTCTGGCAGCGTGGCAAGGAAATGACACGCGAACTGCGCGACAAGGACGACACGCCCGGCCGCCGTCGCCTGAGTGTGCCCCGGCGATTTAGCCAGAGCAGTGCCAGTATTGAGTCCAGGGAGCAGCCCAAAGAGCAAGAGCAGCAAGAGGAAGAAGAGAAGCAAGTGACAGAAGCACTCGTGGCGCCCGAGAAGGATACCAAACCTATTGACAAGATCGTCGCGTCAGACAAACGCACGGCAGAACCCATGACAGAGCCCAAGGCAGAGCCCAAGGCAGAGACCAGGGAAGAGCCCAGGGCAGACGAGACACAGGCCAGTGAAGCGCCCACAGCAGCAGCGGCAACACCACCTCTACCACCTCTACCACCACGCACACGTGCCGGATCGACGGCGTCGACGGCGTCTGATACCGAGCGCATCTCCAAGAACAGACCCCTCCCCCCACCCCCACCGCCGCCTTCCGCATTGCCCAGTGCGCCTGTGCCTCCACCGCGGAAAGCAGATACCAAACCACCCTTGCCACCGCGAAGCATCAGGGAAGACGAGAGCCAGGAAAACAAGCCGCCTGTGCCACCCCGACCGTCCAACACGTCCCAGGATGCACGTCCCTTGGAATCCGCCGAATGCTAGAAACAAGAGCATACCCCATCATCGCACACTCACACTCACTCACTCCACGTCTGCATCCATCTTCTTTTTTTTTGTTTTCTTTTTTTCATATTCCCGTGTTTTGCAGTGTACATACATACACTTATTCCTCTTTCAATTGCTTTTTTTTGTCAAGAGCAACGATAAGCACATCGATTGCGCGTATATAAAAATAGCCATGTGTTTATATATATTTCTCTTTTCTTTTTTTTTCTACATTATGGGCGGAGGGTGTGTTTGTCTACAAGAAGGGCTCCAGGTTGAACTCGAGCGCGGTGGTGGGGTGGGTCAGCTCAAAGTTCTCCAGGACGGTCGGGTGCAGCACGCCGAACGAGCCAATGTTGAGCACCTTGCGCTCGGTGCCGTCGAGGTACCGCAGGTAGATATCGGCCGATCGACCAGGGAAATAGGTGGCATCTAACAGAGAAGAAGAAGAAAAAAAAATAAGGTCAGTCACCCCATCTAACCCAAGGGCGGTAATAGACTTACTTTCTGACTCCTGGATCCAGTAACCCAGACTGCGGCTGTCCTTGGATATCAGCGAGGTGCTGAGCATCTCCATGATACGGTTCAGCAGACCATGAATGACCTAATGAATAACACGACCGCATCAGCATTTCCCGCGTCGATCTTTTCGTCCCCCCTCGCTTCTCCCCTACTAAAGAATATCCCTTTTTTTTCCTTCTTCAAATCTTCCTCTTTACCTCAAAACCAGACGTCTTGGACATGAAAGCAGCGCAGACATGACGCTCGTTGCGCGTACGGCGCTCGCGCGACTCATCCTTGAAACCGACATCGGAGACCTCAAACACCTTGATGGGCAAGGGCAGCTTGCGGTTGCTGTTGATCGTCTTGAGCACACCCGGCAAAAGCGAGGTGCGGACGACCTGGTATTCGATCGTTTTGGGGTTGGCCAATTTGATGGCGGTCGTGTTGTCGTCTTTGCGGTTGAGATATTTAAAGTTTTCGTCGTGCGAGCACAGGATCAGAGGCGCGACCTCGGTGAAGCCGGCGAGGGCAAGCTCACGGCGGGTGTGGTCGGACAGTTTGTTGATGGGCAGCGCGGCACCCACCGTGTTGACACCCGGCATCTTGCGCGGCAGGTTGTCGTAGCCGTAGCCGATCGCGACGTCCTCCATGATGTCGGCGGCGTGGAGGATGTCCCAGCGCGTGGGCGGGACGTTGACCTGGATCTCGTTGGCGTCGGCCGGGTTGACTGAGGCGTCGAGGGTCATGCGCTTCAGGAGCTTGCAGATATCGTCGCCGGACAGGTCCAGACCGGTGCAGGCGTTGATGTAGTCCTTGGGCGCGGTCGCGCGCCAGGGCGCGAGCTTGGGGGTTTCCTTGACAGTGCCGTCGGGGTACACGATCTCCATAGGCTCGACCCTGGGATTATCATTAAGATCCAATCGAATCTATGGACGCGTGTGCGGACTTACGTGAAGGGCTCGGCGCAGTATTCGGAGAACATGGAGACCATGGTGTTGAGGACAATGTTAGCCTTGTGCTCGTCGGTGGCGGTGACTTCGATCAGGACGTTCTTGGTGTCGAGTCTGATCTTGGAGTGCTCCGAGTTGATGATGGGCGGGAGGGAGCAGACACGACGCTGGCCGTCCAACACGACGGGATATACGGGCGAGTCGCGGATGATGTGCAGGAATTTACCGAGGTTCTTGTCGTTCTGTCCAAAAGAAAAGAAAGCGCAAGAATGAGCAACGCGTCCTCCGTGTCTGACGCTCTGTGCCTTACGGTGTAGTGCTCCATCAGCTGATCACCGTCCATCTCCTTGGTCTGGTTGAGAGGGACGAACTTGATGTCCTTGTGGGGCAGGGCCTCGTAGGTGAAGGGACCCTCAACTGTGTCAAGGTCGTGCGTACCAATGGCCGCGAGCGTTCGCTTACTGCACACAAGAAAAAGGAAAGAGGAGGGGTTACACAGGGGTCGACTTATGGTACTCTTCGTTTGTTTCTTACCGGCAAATGTTGTTGTGCAGTTTGTCCTGAAGATCAATGAAGCTGTTGTAGCGATCCTGGTTGAAGGTGATGTTGCGCAGGATGGCACCGACAATGGCGGGGCGGATTTGCGCCGTCTATCATACAGAAAAAAAGAATGAGACATGCTGCCTGATAGATTCGCGCGCGCGCGTGTGTGTGTGTGCGTGCGAGCCTACCTCGGGCTTCACGGTGATCTGCTCTTTCTTGGCAGGCTGAGTCAGGCGATAGTTGGGTGCGTCCTGGAGACCTTCAAAGACGCGGAGGGCGCGGGAGATACCCTCCTGGCAGAGCAAGTCATATCTATCCGTCCATGTTGTCAATATCCAATGATAACAGTAGCAGGCGCCAGGCGCGTCTGGTATTCTGGTCCCGGGTTTTACCTGTTGGCAGGAATGTCAATTTTCAGCTGAGGGCGCTCATTCTCGCCACGCTCGGAGGGATCCTTCTCAGAGGTCTAATGCAGAATGTGAGAGGAGATAAAACACAGAGATGACTAGTACGACATACGTCTTCCTCGAGTTCAATGCCGAAACGGAAGCAGAGCTCATCGAACTCTTCGGAAGCTACAGACGCATTAAGAGTGAGACAGGGCGCTTCGTTATGAGAGACACGTACTGTAGGTCTTTTCGAGCGAGCTGAGGAGGGTCTCCTTGTCGACCGTTACGGTGGGCATGTTGGAAAGGTGAGAGTGGTTAGAGAAATCGGTGGCTTGCGATCTTACCACTTGCTGGAACTGTGACTCAGACAAGCGCACGGCCCTTCTTCTCCAATTATTGCATAGGTACGAATGTTCATCCTAGCCACACTGGCTACATGCAACGACCATCTTTTTGTATCTTTAATGACGCATGCTCTGTTTAATGAAGTAGAAAAGCTTATAAAAAGGGTGCATGTAATCCGGTAGTGGGCTTATTTATAAACTAGGGTCAATGATAGATGGATTATATCAGCCAAAGTGGAAAAGAGGAACGATCCCTATGTATAACTCTCTGCATTTTATAGATACGTTGAAGTGGTGGGCAGTTTCGGGTACCAAGGAAACGACTGCCCTGGATAAAGTAAAAACGCATGGACAGATATTGCCATTGGGGAAAAGATATATGGCCTCTCGCTCGCTCTCCCTGTGTCGGCACGCTTAGAGCGCCGCCACTTGTCAAAAATAAAACTCCACACGCTTTTCGAGATCAACTTTTTTTTTTTTACATAACTCTTCCATGTCGACTGACGCTGCTTCTGGGTTGCCCGCTGGCAAAGAGCTCGCTGCCAATGGTAAGACATGGCTTTCTTATACCAAGTGTTTGGACTTACTCGAGTTACGCTCCAGACAAGAAGACGCGGGATCTTGCTGTGCGAAAGCTCCGCAACTACATGAGCTCGATTCCCGATCTGAGTCGCACCGATCTCCTCAAGTTATGGAAGGGTATCTTCTACGGTAAGCGCATAACGCTACGAGGAAAGCAAAAGGTGTATTGAACCAATATACGCCCGTGATAGGCTTCTGGATGTCAGACAAGCCACTGGTGCAGCAGGCACTGGCGATGGAACTCGCGTCGCTTATTTCAGACTGCCCCACTGAAGCCACGCTCACCTTCCTGGAGACCTTCTGGGAGATCTTCTGTGCCGAGTGGCACGGTATCGACCGTATCCGTCTGGACAAGTACTACATGCTCCTGCGCCGGGTCATCTTCTTTTCGTTTTTGTACCTCGCCAACCAGCAGTGGAACCCGGAAGTCGTAGATGACTATGCCGAGATGCTCCTCGCTGGCCCTATGCAGTAAGTCTATCTAGCACGAAGCCAGCTACTCTATGTATGTGTTCTGATGACTCGTTCCGCGTTCAGCCCCACCGATCGGTCCAAACCTGATGCGATTCGCTATCACATCATGCAGATCTACTTTGAAGAGCTCGAAAACGTCCTGGACCTCCAGCGCGAGCAGAACGAGGACTTTGATCTGCCTGTCGAGAGCGTCCAGCGTCCGATCACGGTTACCGCCAAAAGCAATGTGAACAAGGTCGTGCGCACGAAGGCGAAGGAGGCCCTCAAGAACTATGAAAAGTTCCTCAAGGAGAAGGAGGAGCAAGAAAAAGATGATGACTCCATGGAGGAATAGACAACCTTATTGTACATACACCCTATATACTCTCTCTCTCTCTCGCTCTCTCTCGCTCTCTCAATCACTCACTTACACTCGCTCACACATCCGAACATAAAATGCATCCCATCTCCATAGAATGATCTCGCTTTTTTTATCAGTTACTTTTTGCGGTGGTAATGGTTTTGCGTGTGATATTTGCATGAATGACACTTTTTTTTCGTTCCTTTCCTAACTCCCAAGAATTATTTAGTCGTCATCCCAGTGACCCTGCGACTTGGGCGGCTTGGGTCCACCTGCGGGCTTGGACATGATAATCTAAAAACACACATACGCACATAAGATACAGACAGCCAAGAGAAAAACAACAGTTATGGACACGTTACCTGATCCACCCGAAGAACGGTTATTGCGGTATCGGCAGCGAGCTTGAGGGCAAGCTGCTTTGCAGGGAAGGAGTCAAAGATACCGGCCTTGACCGCATCGGTCGTACCGTCCTCGTTCTCCTCCACGTCCACACCGACGTTGTTGCCTGCATCGCCCTCCTGGTAATGGGCCGCATACAGGCGGGACAGGATCGCGGTCGCGTCCATGCCCGCATTCTCGCAGAGTGTCCGGGGCACGACTTCCATCGCCTCGGCAAAGCGCTTGATCGCGTGCTGGTTCAGACCGGGGGTCTTGGACGCAACGGTCTGGAGACGCTTGTTGAGCTCCATCTCGAACGCACCTGCACCGGCCAAGAGGCGCTGGTCGCGCGTCGCCGCCTTGATGACGTTGACACCGTCGTCGATCGCACGCTCAATGTCGTCCATGTGGTTCTGGGTCGCGCCACGGATCACGATGGTGGTCGTGCGCGAGCGGTCGAGCTCCTCCTGGCGGAAGACAGTGACACGGTCACTGCCGATTTCGACGGTCTCGACAATGTCGCAGTAACCCATTTCCTCGGGCATCGGCGCGCCGAGGCGGGAGAGGGCGGTGGCGCCGACGACGCGGCACAGGCGGCGGATATCAAACTTGGAGAGGACCTTGACGGCCATGATGTTGAAGCGGTTGAGGTAATGTAACGCGAGCTCACCAATGCCGTTGCCGGTGACAACGACCTTGACGCCTGCATCGGCCAGCTCTTGGAAGATCTATAAAGAAAAATATAAAATATAAATGCCTGGCTTTTCCTCCTCATCCTTCTCCTCTTTGCGACAGTACCTTTTCGATGTGCTTCTCCTCGTCTTTGCTAAAGTTCAGCATCTCTTGTGCGTTGTGGATCAGGACAGTGCCCTTGGTCTCGGTCTGTTGAATGTCCAAGGGACACGTGAAAACGGCGACCTTGGCCTTGGTGGCGTTCTGAATGATACCCTCGGGTTCACGGCCAAAGACCATACCCTTGACGACCTTGGACTCGTAGAGACTGGAGCCCATCACCTTGACGACGCGGATGCTGTCCACGTTGAAATCCTTGACGTTCTTGGGCATCACGTTCAGCGCAGCCTCCGTAACGAGCTCGCCCAAGAGGTCCTCGTGTCCGTACTGCTTCGAGGCAATCGCAGCATGGATGACCTTCTTGAGTTCCTGAGGCGACTTCAGGTCTTCCACCTTCTGAACGGACAGGTCTATCACAACAGGATGCGTCAACACACATGCGCTTTTTCTTTTATCTCTCCTCTGTGTTCTTTTTTTTTTTTTTCTTTTCTTATTACCCTCGATAATCTCCAGAGCGCGATCGCGAGCAATCTCGTAGCCCTGAATGACTTCGGAGGGATGCAGGCCCAATCGCAGGAGCTGCTCGGCTTTGGAGAGCAGCTCACCGGCCAGGACAATGACAGCGTTTGTG
This sequence comes from Syncephalastrum sp. PYS2702, assembly GCA_023630325.1. Classification (NCBI taxonomy): domain Eukaryota; kingdom Fungi; phylum Mucoromycota; class Mucoromycetes; order Mucorales; family Syncephalastraceae; genus Syncephalastrum; species Syncephalastrum sp. PYS2702. The sequence goes on from JAMAMT010000007.1 coordinate 243,725, forward strand.
TTGTCGCCCACCTCGGACTCCTGCTGTTGCGAGGCCATGACAAGCAGCTTGGCTGCAGGATGGACGACCTCGAGCTCGCGAATGATCGTCGCCGCATCGTTGGTGACAAACAGCTTTTCGAGATGGTTGATGATCATCTTGTTGCGACCTGTGCACGATGGTGCCATCAGCCCCCAAACACTTGAATGCTACAGCCAGCAGCGCTTACCGTTGGGGCCCATCGAGGTACGGACGGTCTCGGCAAGCTCGCGAGTGGCCTCAATGTTGCGCATCACGGCTTCATCGACGCCTTGTTGGAACTGACAGATAGGGATGAGCGATGGCGCAGGTCGGGATGATGGGGCAGTTTGGAGGGCAGGAGAGGGCTTACCTTGTAGCCTTCTTTGAAGAGCTGGGGGAGCGTACTCTTTGGTATACGTAAGGCCATCTTGATCAACTAGTGCTATTGCTCTCTGCTATTGCAACACGCGTCAAACACTCTGGAAAAAATTGACTTGCCCTTTCAACTTGACAGACTCGATTCGGGCTCCGGTCACGAGTACCAGCGGCACTCACATTGCACTCCGCCCCCTTCCTTCCATTCGCTCTGTCCCCCTGAAACTGACTGCAATCGCAGTAATAAGAGCATCTCATCTTGTATATAGGTTGAACAGAGCATCCCTATTTCTAAGCGAATTATTTATCTATATATCCAGTGCATCTTCAATCAGCTGGGCTTGCTGCTTCTTGAAGCGCGAGCTGACACCCACCGCCGGGGCAGCAATGGGCTCGCGGCCCACATAGGCCACCTAGATGAAGGAAACCATGAGTTTATCTTGGCATGCGCGTACTTCTTTCCCTCTTACCTCTTTGGTCGGCACCATCTGCGCCAGACGCGGTGCCATGAAGCTGTAGGCGCCTGCATTCTGGGGCTCTTCCTGGCACCATACAAACTCGCGCGCAAACTTGTACTCGTCAATCACCTCCTCGATTTGGTCGCGTGGGAAAGGCGAGAGTTCCTAAAATGTGTCGTGTCGGTTTTTTATGCAATACTAAGTGGGTCCAGGCATAATAGCTTACCTCGACGCGGACAAAGGCGATGCGGTCGTCGAGGTTTCGGTTCTTGCGCTCCTTGACAAGGTCATAGTAGACTTTGCCCGAGACGAACACGACCTTCTCTACCGTATCCGGACTTTCCGCCGTCACGGGATCATTCAGCACCGGTTTGAACGCCGTACCTGGGCCCATCTCGGCAAGATCGCTGACAGCCACCTATGAATACAGAAATGAGCAAAAAATAATTTATAAAAGGCTATGCCTTCCTTACCGGTGATTTGAGCAAGCCTTTCGGAGCCGCCACGATCAAAGGCTTGCGATACGGTCGAAGGATCTACAAGAAAGAAGGATGAGACTTGGTCTGGCTATTCAATGCCCTTATAGTACCTGACGTCGAAGCACATGGAAATATTGGGCAGGCGTGGTGCAATTGACCACCGACCAGTTGGGCGGCGTATCGTACGCCTTGCTGATATCAAACGGATCATTGCTCATCTAGAAAATCCCCAAATTCTCAGTGAGCTGTTCCCGCGGGTAAACAAAAAAGTTGCTGTTTGTTTACCTGCAAGAACCGCTCGATACGTGCCGAAGAGTGCTCGGGCCCAGCGCCGTCTTGGCCGTGCGGCAGGAGCATGACGAGACCACATTGGCGCAGCCACTTGTCCTCGCCGCTCGAAATGAACGTATCAATCGTGATCTGAGCGCCATTGAAGAAGTCACCAAACTGAGCCTCCCAGAGGACGAGGCGCTTCGGCGACTCGATGGCCATACCATATTCAAAGCCAAGGACAGCGTATTCCGACAGTGGACTGTTGGCGACCTACGTACATAACGTACCTGATGAGCCTTGGCGGGTGCACGCACATTGCTTCTTACCTCGAGGAAGCTCTTTTGGTCCTCTGACATGTGGTTGAGTGGCACCACCGCCTTCTCTGTTTCTTGGCAGACAAACATGGCGTGGCGCTGAGAAAACGTGCCACGGCCGACGTCCTGGCCTGAAATGCGCACGCTCGTGCCCTCCCTGAGCAAAGAGCCGAACGCAAGCGCCTCAGCGGTGGCCCAGTCAAGGTTGACGCCATTTTCGAGACGCTTGAGACGGGCGTCAATATGGTACTTTTGCAGACGGGGATGCAGTTTTTGGATGGATGGAGGAGGGGTCACGGAAAGGCGGCCAATCTCGGCGAGGAGATCCGTGTCAACGCCAGTGGTGGGCTCGTCGCTGGGTAGGGGTCGAGTCGCCTGGTGCTCGATGCCTTGCCAGTTACCAGCCAGATGGTAGTCCTCAGGCACCTGAGCGCCCTCGCTGCTTTGCTTTTGCAGGCTCTCTTCGAGCACCTGGCGCTGCGACTCGCGTATGGCATTGGCCTCCTCAGCCGCGAGGACTTGCTCATCCAGCAGCTTTTCCTCGTAGTTGCGCGCCACGGAAGGACGCGGTCGGATGGTGTTGTACATGACGGGCTGCGTGAATGCAGGCTCATCCAGCTCGTTGTGGCCCCAACGGCGGTAGCACATCAGGTCAAGGATGATATCCTGCGCATACCCAGCAGGCATGAGTTACTTTTTCCCCGCCACACAGAATTCTGTACATACCTTTCGGAACTTGTTGCGGTACTCAAACACGAGATCCATGGCGTGCGCCACGTCTTCAGGGAAGTCGCCATTCACGTGCACGACAGGGACGTTGATCATTTTGCCAATGTCGGAGCAGTACGCGGACGAGCGCGCGTTCTGTGCCGGTGTGGTATAGCCGAGCTGGTTGTTGACCACGATATGGACCGAGCCGCCCGACGTGTAGTGGGGCAGGTTGGACAAGCTGAGGGACTCCATGACGATGCCTTGGCCCGTGAATGCCTGTCAAAGATTCCGTAAACACGCCGATTCCACTGTATATGCTATCCACTTACAGCGTCACCATGCAGCTGGACGCTCATGACACGGTCGCCGAGCTGGCAGGTACTGTCGGCCCAAGAGGCATGGTCGGTTTGCTTGGCACGGGCCTTGCCCATCACGACTGGATTCGCGGCCTCAAGGTGGGACGGGTTGCTCAGAAGCGAGACGTGCACTTGATTATCGCCATACCGGAGATTGGGGTTGTTGACTATTTTTGTAACATCACGACGCGTGAGTTGAGGAAGAAAGATGGCATGGGGATACATACTTAGATGGGAAATAACATCGCCTGTATGATAAGTGTCCTCAGGTAGCTCAGAGTTGCCCTTCATCTTGTGGAAGAGGTTGGCGTGAGGGTACTGAAGCAGGTCACACAAGAGGTTCAGGCGACCACGGTGCGGCATACCAAGAACGATATCCTCCACTCCCGCTGTAAAACGAGAACACAACGGGTTGAGTGATTCCGATACACACCACATCCCTGTCTTTTTCCTTACCTTTGGCAGAAACTTCAAACAGTCGATCCAGCGCCACCATCATGCTCTCTGCACCCTCCAGACCATAGCGCTTCACATTGGGGAACTTTTTGGCCAAGAAATGATCGAATGTCTGTGCACAACCCATCGTTTAGCCAAGGACATTTCAACATATGTCTCTGGCACCTACCTCGGACTTTGTCAGGAGCTCGTGGATCCGTTTCTTCTCTTCGACCGAGAGCTGAGGTTTGGTCCAGGACTCAACAGCATGATACCACCATCGCCGTTCACTGGCAGACTGGTATACAATGTCAGTACATTGCATCTTTGTTTACATGACGCGTGCCGTACCGGGAGATGCATGAACTCGTAAGCAATTTTACCACAGTAAACATTATTGAGATGATCCAGGATTGTCTTCATATTGGCATCTTCTCTTCCGGATGGGTCCGTAGACGATTCTGTGACATGCATGATACCTATAGAAAGGATCGAGCTGAGTCACTGAAAAAGATTACACATAGTTGACATAATACCTGAAAGGTTGTAAATACGTTCAGGATCGGTCAGACCATATCTCTCGGGCTGAAGGGCCAGTACTTTGCTACAAAAGAAAAAACAAGAAATATGAGCACCCCAAGTACGCAAAATCACTCCAAACTAACCTGTGGTCCATGATATCCAGTGGGTCCAGATGAGCTGCCTTGTGTCCGTGGGTGCGATAGGCTTGGACCATGCGGAGCAAGCTACCGTACTCCATACGATTGTTGAGCTGCGCCTCTGTATAGTCTGGCATCTGATATTCGCTTGCGACGCGGTACCCATAGACTTCATTGTCATGGTAGCGACGCGTCTGGATGGAGGAGAGTGGTGTCAAGACGGGACGCTTCAGAAGCGCTGCTGGACTCATGCTGCTTCGGGCAGCTCTCAAAGAAGAGCGCACCGTCGCACTTTGAAGCTTGAACATCCCGGATATGTAAGTGAGAGAAAGAAAAAAAAGGTAAGAGAAAAGCAGTAGAAACTGAGAGGTGAGAACAAAAGTGTGTGTGTATGTGTGTGCGTGAGTATGTGTGTGAGATCGCCGAGCCGTGTGCGCAAGTCGCACGATCACCTGACGTCCGTCACTCTTTTTAATTTAATGCGTTCCTTTGACAGAAATAGAGTAGGATAAAATCTATATTTTCATGCAGAATAACTGCACCTTACCTTCATGGACCTACCGAGGATGACATACATCTTGCCCATATTTATCTAGGGCTTCAAAATGATAGAATGTCATTGTGGAGCATGTCAGAGTGGCTGGAGACCGTGCGAAAGTTGTCAGACTAAGAAAAGGAAGCTTGGTCATCGATCCAATCGAAATGCGCATAACAGTAAAAGTCATCGTGAGTCTACTGTCTATCTTGTGTGGCACAAAACCGCTATGAGACAGAGTTCAGGATAAGTGATAAACAAATCAGGTCCAAAAGGCATCAATTTTCTGGGCGGCATAAGTCGCAGTAGATTACTGTAATCTCTTCAGCTGAGGCTGGGTGTCAAAAAAGACAAAAATGTCATAAGTGCCTGCAAACTCTTCTTCGTTTTATAAGCAGCCTGCATTATGGAAGTACACAAGGATCAGTTTGTCGATCGCCTGCCGCTGGTGGAAGCGGCTATTCTCGAAGCTGACTTTGTCTCCATCGACGCCGAATTCACAGGTCAGATCTAGCCTCCTCGATCTATGTTGTTCGTCTTGTTTATGAAACGATCGTCTTTAGGTTTGACAACAGACGGCACACGCCTGCTAGCCCAGGACACCCCTCAAGAACGCTACGAAAAGATGCGCCACTCGGTCGACGCCTTCAGCATCATTCAGTATGGTATCTGCACTTTCAAACAGGACGGCGAGACATGGACGGCGAAACCGTTCAATTTCTACATCTTTGACTGCGAAGACGTGGGCTTTCGCAACTCGCGGTTCATCACGGCCAGCACCAACAGCCTCAACTTTCTGCGCAAGAATGGCTTTGATTTCAACAAGTGGGTCGATCACGGCATTCCGTATCGGAACCAGTCCGAGATCGAGTCAGGACGCATAGAAAACGAAGCAAGCGCATCCAATCACAAGCACAATGCCAAGGAGTTGAGTTCGGCTGATAAACGCTTTGTCGAGCGACTGCGGTAAAGAGATATAAAGAAAGGAGGAGGAGGAGAAGAGAGATGCTCCGTATGAATATACATATTCACATAGCACCTTAGTAAAAACATCGGCAAGTGGTTACAGAAAGGCAACACCAATACCCCTCTGCTGGTACAGACCAACTCTCACCGCCAGCGGCACTTGGCCAACGATGAGGTCAAGGACAAGTATGTATTTTTCAAGCTGCTTGCGCATCATCTCACCTTGGAAATTTGCCAGAAAATACAACAACTTTCTCTATGTGAAGCTGAGAGATACCAGTCATATCGAAATAAAGAAGCGCAGCGAGGAGGCACGCGAGGCGCGCACCATGTACGACTATAACCGGCCCAAGGTAAGCGCATGGAAGAAGGGGGAGAACGTGTCCTGAAGGAGTGCTCATCGGTTTGATATAGGACCCTCTATTGAACTTTGGCAAAATCATTGAATATATCAAGAGAGCCAAATGCCCTGTGATTATGCACAACGGTATTTTTGACCTCTGTCACACTGTGAGCCAGTTCTGGTCGCGTCTTCCCAGTCAGTGGAAAGAGTTTCAAGAAATAGTCGCGGACATGTGGCCTCAGTAAGTGTACACAACAAAATGAGGAAGAATGTATTCACTTATTCGATCATTATTAGAGTGGTCGACACGAAATATCTAGCAGCCTATCACCCTGTATTAAAGGTAGCGCGCTCCTTTCATAACTGCTTTTTTTTGGCTCACCACGTTGCTGTATTATCTTCACCAGTCGTGCTTTGCTGCATCCACAGCACTCCCACCCATGTTTGAGACGGTCAACAAGGCGTTTGCAGTCTCTGGGACAAAAATAGGTAATTCAGATCGACATGTACGTTACTGAAGCTCATCGCACGCGACAGTAATACCCGAGGCATTCAACCGATATCAAGGCGAGACTGCGTTCGAGCATGAAGCGGGCTACGATGCTTATCAGACAGGTGTGATTTATTTGGGATTTGTTCATTTTGTGATGGAAAATGAAGGTAAGCTTTGTTACGGGTTACGGAGCTGATAACTCACGTCTGCCTAGAATACTGGGAAGCGGCCGAAAAGGAGCAGATCCAAGGTAAATAGGCAAAATGATGCAAAGAGAGAATGGACAACTCACGACAGGCACCCTAGAGAATCGCCCGACCCGTATCGAAGAGTTTATGCAGCTGGACGTCCTTAAAAACTACTACAACAAATTGTTTGTTATGCGGAAGCTTCCGCCTTATCTCGATCTTTGCGCTCAAAACGAAGGTAAGGAAGAGAAAAAGAAAGCGGAGAATTATCGAAATAACCATACGATGAGCAGAAGAGAAAGAAGGCGTATTCTACCTGGACAAGATCCCCGAAGGCATGGCTCAAGATGCGTTTGAACTCTTGTATCCTGAATTGAAGCCCATCAAGGTCCGGTGGGTCGACGCCACACACGCTTGGTTGTTTACGGATATCAATGACGGCTCTGCCACATTCAGTGGGGAGTGCGGTCAGCGCGTGTACCCTTTCTTGCCGGGTAATCCGGAAGAACCAGTCGCAGCCCAACTCGGTATCACTGAAGACGCGTGCAATATGAAATTGTACACGTACAGTCAGTGGCGGCGCCACCCCGACTACAAGCCGCAGAATGACCATCCTACGACGTCGTCACGCGCGATCGAGGAATTATCGGCCAGTCTGAATCAGCAGGAAAACAGCGGTCATGCGGACTCGCCAGGTGAAGATAACGTGCGGGTCACTCCACGCGTGTCCACAGTCGACTACGCCGCAGACGAGACGATCCCCAATGGAGGTGCATCTTTCAACGGTACGATTTTGAAAGAGATTTGGTTGTCTGATTTTTCTTTTCTCATGCATGAATCTCTTAGACGTTGGCATGGATATGCCGGCGAGTTTCCAAAAGCGGACAGAACATGCAAGCACAAGCGCAAATTCCAGCAAGCGTAAACCTCACCATCAAGAACAAGAGACATCGCCGCCTTCCAGCAAAAAGCATAAGCATTAAGATAGATCATGACTGCATTCCCTGACGTTCTTTTTTACATTCTTCCCTTCTGCTTCCTACTCCTCTAGCATCCAAATTCATTGCAATTTTTCCATGTAAAATACACACGAGACGAGATTGTTTGTGTTTCGCTGTTTCACAAGCAAACTAAAAAGGGTGAAAATGCCGTGGATGGCACCACATTTTAGCAAGCACAGAAAAGATACAGTATGTGTGTGTGAGAAAAGACAGAGAGGAGAACGAGGGAGAGAGGAAAGAATGGGATTGGTGCAGGGCATTATGACATGGCAGCGTAGCGTGACAAGCCCTCCTCGAGGCAACGCTGACATTCCATTTGCTGGGAGCCACTTGCCCATACGATACTTCACTTCAACCGAAAAGAAAGGGAAAAAGTTCACCTTTGCAGGATAAATAATGATATAAAAATAACGGTGAATGTATTCAAAGTCTGTCTGCAACGGAAGAGCAATAAGAATGTACGATTGGAGAGGTTTTACATTATGTTATGTTGTTTTATGGTACGATCGACGGGCAGAATGGGATTCACTTTTTTCACCGAGCGGAGCAGACGGGATCTGGGTTGGGCACGGCCCTTTCGTCTTTCTTGACTTGGCTCTTCTGTTTTTGTCTTTTTTGTCTCGTCCTGTTCTTGTGTGTGGTGCCGTCTCGTCTTGTCCGTGATGTTGCCCGCTGAATTTGTACATAACGCACGTCCAAGATCTGAAGTCATCAACAGGTCGGGTCTGGACTGTAAGTCAATAAGCTGTCGCTTTTCCATCTTGTCTGATTAACACCAACATCCATGTGTCCTTTTAGCTAATAATAGTAATGCTTGGCGCGAAGATCTAAGAAACTACGAACGCAACCTGGAGGAGATGACTTCGGTGGATTTGGATCAGGCAAGTGACCCTGCCCATTGTCTTTAGGAGTGATAAGAGTTTATATGGTGTGCTATGCACTGAATACGCTGAATACGCTGAATGTGTTGGATACCCTAAATATGCTGGGATATGCTGGATACGCTGAACTTGGTACTGACACTACCGATTAAAACCACAGAGCTTTAAAGAAGAACTGCAGCACGTGGATCAATGGTTCCGTTTTCTGTCTGAGACCGAGCGAACTACGACGGTGTACGCCCTTCTGCAACACTCCTCGCAGGTGCAGATTCGTTTTTTCATCTCGGTCTTACAGCAGCTCTTGAAACGGGATCCAGCCAATGCCTTTCTCACGCCTGCTTCGACCGATCAAGGTAAAGAGAAGAAGCACTCGGAATGGAATAGAGATTGGATATATCGATATACTCATCGATGGCCCCCCCCCCCCAACTCACACTAGACATTCAATCCCACCTCGCTGGCCCCATCGCCCAAGCTGAGCTAGAGGCGAATCACCGTATCCGTCAGGCAGCAGGCCATGCCATAAGACGACCTCCCAGCGCAGGCAGCACAAACGAACGGCGCGCTCAAATCGACCGCCACTCGCTGGCTCTGGGTGACACGGAAGAGTACAGCCGCATCTTTGGCTCGACCAGCAACACGAGTCTTTTGAACCTCAACAGCAGCCTGGATGATTTTGGACGGGGCCGGATCCCGCGCGCACCGACAGCGAACAGCAACAATCAATTGTTTGGGGGCCGAGCCTCCACTACGAGCCGGCCTCGATCTGTGATTGAAGGCGACTCGTCCTTGCTCTTCCCCTCCGGCGGAAGCTCCGCCTGGCTCAACCCGCCTCGCACCAATCCTGCCGGTCTCCGCATGCCGCCCCAAGAGCGCCCCAAATCAGCCGACGTCTCGCTCTGGTCCTTTGACAGAGACGACCATTTTAAACCCGCCACGAGCACCACCGCCTCTGCCACGAACTCGGCTGCGGCCGCGGCCGCGGTCGCGTCGGCTGCAGGGAGCCGCGCTAGCTGGGGAGTTCCCTCCACCATGCAGTTTGGCGACCTAGCCATGTCGGGCCGATCAGACACCGACTACAACAAGGGCTGGGACCCTCAGCAATCACAGCAGCAGCAACAACAACGCCAGCAGACGCGTCGCCAGCATCCTGCGAACCGCAACAGCACCAGTATACCCGGCACCGTGCCAGAAACGGATGAGCATGACCCCATTCTGCTTTCCATGTATGACTCTGCCCAGCGCGCGCGGTCGCCCGTCCCGTCTGCTTCCGCCTCGGCCCCGTTTACGCGCCGCCCGCCTGGCATGGAGAAGCACTTTGGCCACTTTCTGGCACCCACCGACGCCCTGCACGATGACCATGACTACCTGAGTGACCACTCCGAGGCGTCGAATGTCTCTGGCTCCGGACGCCGTCGCTCGTCCAAGCTCGGCGGTGGCCTTGGATCGGCTGCCAACGGAGCGCGCGGTACGAGTGCTGCCGGGAAGGAGAAGAAGACGTCGGATACGATCGACATGGACCTCCTGGAAGATGTGCCGGCTTGGTTCCGCACGCTGCGCTTGCACAAGTATAACACTATTTTTGAACCAATGAAGTGGCAAGACATTATCAAATTATCGGACGATGACCTCCAAGCCAAGGGCGTGGCTGCCTTGGGTGCCCGCCGCAAGATGCTCAAGGTCTTTGAAAATATTCGCGCTCACTGTGACGCCAACGTACGTGCTTACTACATTGATGTGCTGGACTGTGTTTAACTCATACTTTCTTATCTTCTATTTCCATAGAACATCTCATACTGAAAGAAACCGTGTGCCTTTGATAGGTCCCTTAATCCTTTTCTCTATCTCTTCCTGCATTCAGTCATTTATTCATTTCAACGCACCACAACGAAACACGAACAAAACACGAACGTACACGCACAGAACCAAGATGACTTTCGCTGTCTATCCTCTTCTATCTACTCTTCTTTCTATTCATTCTTCCCTCTCTCTGTCTCTCTCTCTTCCTCTTTTCTTTTTCTCTTTCCTTCATTTTTGTTTTCCTCTGATTCTTGCTATCAATTTGACAACCTTCGGTCGTTGGGTCATTGACTGTATTGGGGGGTGCAGTTCTGATGATATACAGATACGTTGGTTGAGTGTCGAATAAAGCCAAAACAGCGTGGCATGTACAAAAAAGGTTTATTGGATTATGTACACACGTTTTTTAGGCCGACTTGGCGGCAGCAAGGGCCTTCTGGGTGCCCTTGAGAGCAAAACGCTGGTTGCGCAGGAACTTGGCATCGACCTAATTTGGTAACCCAATTCCAAGAAACCATGAGTCCGTGATTCAACATGATGCATTAAACATGATTATGATACGTACACCCTTGCGCGAGGGATAGCGGTGCTGCTTCGGCTTCTTGATACCGTTGCGGTGAGCCTTACGGTCTATAGCGAGGCATGGTGAATACAATGCGTCGAATGGAGAGAATGTTGGATGCTTACTCTGGTTGTGGTTGGTATGGTTCTTGGACTTGGCCATTGCAAATTCCTACGTTATCCATCCATCCATCCATTCGTCAGTCCATCGATCGTATTATCGTCTTTCTGATGTGTATTCGTTGCTGGATCATGGGTCGGGTACGCACCTGCTATCAAGACACGAAGATGAGAGGACGGACAGATGATGGCAGGCTGACCCCACTTTAGGTTGCGGAGCTTGTCTGGCCTGGATAAAATCGTTCTCAGTAACAAAATACACTCTCATTGATATGATACTAAATGCACCGTTGCTCCTGGTTTGGGATGCTGACGCCCTCTTCTTACCATACTATCTTTTCTTTCTACAGCATAATTATTTATCAAAGCTACATCTATATTTTATTAAAAATTCCGCGTTATCATGCGTTGCGATCTACCGGTCAGGTCGCCCATGTCGTAGCGTTGCTATTTAGCGCCAGCACTTGTTACCACAGAAGAAAAAAACATAGATGGAAATAACGGGTTGTGTGCCTGTGGGAAGCTCAGGTGGACGTTAAATGGAATATCTATCCTTCGTGGTGGCATATATTGGAAAGGCATATGTATGCCGTGGATTTGTAGCTGTTACGGGTGCCAATTACGGGTACGAGGATTAACAATATACATATATTGGTGAAGCTTGCTACTAACGTTTTATCTAAAAGTCAGCGTCTACTGGATGGAAGAGAGACAAGAAGATACAACATGTCAATACTTAGGCAACCCCTTGTTGCTCGTACTATGATACGGTTCTTTTTTTTATCATTATCGGATGGAACATGAAAACGTTTATAAACTGAAGTAGGCATTATAAGCAGGAGCAAACTATGCTCATGGAAAGTATGATCGGTCTTGGAGCTGTAGCGCATCAGACTCACGGGTAGACACACTATCCCATCTAGTATCAAACACTATCGAATTGTTGAGGGTCTTCAACGTTCTTCATTTTGAATGCCCCAGTAGTAGCCACTGTTTGATTTATCTGCGACCCTCTTCATTTCGCCCAGGGCCGGATAACAAATACCTGTACAATATTTCTCTTAATCTCGTAAGCGGTAGCAGAGCTATATTTTCATCATTTACTGATGACACCTTCCGACATAAATGTTGTTTCTGTAATTATACATATGCATACCAGCACCACACCGGCTTCGTTCCCTTTGTTGGATCTCGCTGTCCTAGATCAGGATAGACGGACCAATAAATACGAGAAAATAAAGAATATACTTCCAGGTCACGACTGAAACAAATCATATCTTACTAAACAGATAATGAACTGAATTACTGTGGTTCGACTTTTGTGAATCGAGAGTTTGGGGATGATATAATATTGTAGCTGGCGGACAACCAATTTCGGCCCGTTTGCCCAAATTTTCTAACGCCAAGCACTTGTGCGTAGCATTTTTATTCCCCTTTCTCTCATTCTCAATTTCTTCCTCTTTCCCACCTTTTCCACATGGATAGCTTGGAGCAAACATACTCACAATGGCGCTCGAAGTATGTTATGAGTGTAGACATTGATGACGTCTGACACGTCAATTGAACTTTTTTGCTTAGGTACCTGCGCTCGTACCAAGACGGCTTCTATATCTATTACAAGGAGCCAAGCGAAAAAGTGCCTGAAATGACGTGTTCTGAAGCTCACGGTAAAACTATGCGTTACGCCAAGTTGTATAAGAGGTTGGGCTAAATGAGAAGAGGTTCATAGGTTACGGCATGCTTGTTTCTGTTTTGAAGCGGAACCAAATGGATTTCGACGGTACACAAAGGTTTTTCTTTCAGAATGTAAAAATAGCTCATTTTATGCATTGTAGGTCTCTTCCGTTACTATATGCGGTGGCGCAACAGTAAAGGATTGATGCAGTAAGGCACAGAGGATAGATGATGCATAATCCAGCCTAGGTACTAAGGCATTTCTGAAGGTGGCAACAAAAGTCGACGCGTTCCGGTGAGTTTGTGCCTGGCGACGAGGGCGGACAAAATTGTGCCACGGACGGCGACGTCGACATTGCAACTGCGCTATTTTTGGCAGCGCGCGTCTGGGGCCGTGGCGGCCAGCAAGGCGAACTTGACTACAAAAGCGCAGCCATCGAACTGGCTGGGTGCGTTTGGCAGCACTGCGTGAATCATGAAACGTACATGCCCCTCATTGGCGATTGGGCTGATCCCGGCGACGATGCTTATCGCTTGACCCGGCCCAGCGACTTTATTCTGAGCGGTTTCCTCGTGTTTTACCAGGACGACACGCAGCGCTCCAACCAGTGGGCGAACGTTATCAACGCCATTATAAACTGCACGAATGGACAGCTCGCCTTGAACCCTCAAACCGGCCTCATTGGCGATTTCTTGCAAAATAACGGCCAGGGCCAGTATTATCCGGCGCGAGGCGAAGTGCTGGAAAGCGACAAGGACGGCGACTATAACTGGAACTCGTGCCGTGTGCCCTGGCGCCTTGGCCATTATTACATGCTTACCCGCGACGAACGCCTGCGACAAGTCTTAGAGACCCAGGCCCAGTTCTTTGCCGGCCAACTCGCTGCACGTGGTTCGTCTGGCGGAGGCGATTCGGCTATCCGCGCCGGTTACCACCTTAATGGCCGCTCCTTTGCTGATTACACTGACATGGCTTTTGTTGCCCCTGTCAGCTTTCTCTTCTGGGTTCTTGGCTGGCAGAACCAGCTGCAGCAAACACTTCAAGACATGAACGGTCTGGAGGAAAAGACTTACTTTGGCGAGTCTATCGCTATGCTCTGCGTACTCATGGCCGCTGTACCCTACTGATCCCCTTGACAAATCATCTTGTTTTTCCTCTTCTCCTTTCCATTGCACATCTAAGCGTTCCTCACTCAGTCAAGTGGCATATCTTCATGATAAATAAATAATAAAATAATGAATAATAGGTAATATATTGCAATATACATTTCTCGTATATTAACTACATTAGCCATAGTAGTTCTTGTCCCAGCTAGCACTGCAGAAGCTGGCGCCGCCGGCGTATTGCTTTAAGATGAAATTCATGTTTAATTAAATTGTATTGCGTTTTGGGCCTTATTTATCGAACGTACCTTAATTGTGGGAGACTTCCAGCCACCAAAAGAGGTGAAATCAGAGAAGCTCAGACTCTCGTCGTAGTGAGAGTACCATAGGGGGACGGACGAATCTAGGACCCATGAAGCCGAGCCAGTGATGGTGGTCCATTGATACGTCGATGAGTAGACGCCCCACTTCCAGCCAGAAGCATCAAGAGCTGACTTAAATGATTTGAGGGCTAAAACACATGTAAGTGACGTATGCCCTTAAGCGCACATTTTACACGTACTGGATTGAGCGCTGGACGTCGACGGCCAGTTTTTGGCAGCTGGGTCCACTTCAACATCGAGCCACAGACGTCCGACAGTCATCTTGTTGTCTCCAACGTATTTCACAATCTCATTGACTTGAGTAGCTGGGGACTTGCAGGTCGAGCGACCAGTACAAGGGAACATATAAATATCGATAGAGGTGAAACCACCTGCTTTGGCATTATCGTAGTTGGCCTTGCAGTTCGAGTCCACCTTTCCTCCCTGGATGCCCAAAAGAAACATGCCGGCGTTAAGTCAACCATATGCGAACTGGCTTCTCTTGTCAACTTACGGGATTGTTACCATACGCTTCCATATAGCAACGGACAATAGCATGGTCGTAACCATAGTTCTTAGCACAGCTGAAAGCAGACGAGGACGTCAGAGCGGACACATCTACACCAGTTTCGTAGGCAGCAGCATTGGAAGTCAAGAGACCAAGGGCGGCCAAGGCAGAAATAAAGACGGTTGATTTCATGATGCTGAAAGCCCGTAATGAACTGGGCAATGTATGTACGTGGATTCGCTATATATATATATATATGTATGTTGGAATAGTGTAGCACAAGAGCTAGGAAGGACAGTTAATCTTCAGGTTACATGAATTTATTATTGCCTTGTACTTCCACCAGTTTGGTTCCTGGAATCTTTTTTATATTGTGCTGACTTTGATTACACCTGCCTCTTTCGCACGTTTATAGGCATGCCTTACGTCCGTGTGTTGGGATTATGTCAAAAAGACTGACTCATAAAAGTGCTCAAAGTCCACTGCCTAACTTGAAGCAAAAGTCAGTGACGGCGTTCCGTTTTTGCCTCTCTTTTTTCACAAGCAGTATTTCAAGGTTGCAATTGAGGCTGTGCTGATGCTTTTCATTAAAACCCAACGGCACACGGAAAAAGCGCGATCCTGGAGGCACTATTTTATTTTGTTCCTACTTCTCAACGCAAAATGAAATGAGAAGGGCTACCCACAGCGCGGTATAAGGTCGCAGAGACACGCCGAGCGAGCTCACTTGGATACCTGTCCTTCTTACCATTTTTGACCTATATTGCTAATCTGAGTCTGCCACGACCGGTAGTACGGGGTACGCAAGCGATATGTCTATTCATGCCGACATGTTGCGTCTTTGCCCCCATGTATACAGAATGAATGTTGAAATACAAGTATCACACGGTAAAACTTTTGCTCGGGCACGTCTATCCTTTCGATCGTTCGATTGAAGAAAAGTGTGTGACGAGCGCTAAACCATATTTATACTTAGTGTGGTCATCTCCGAATATGGAGTTGCATACTTAGAAAAGGGAGAATGTTTGTTGCGATGTGACAGCGGATGGTTCATGATCGCGTTTGCTACTATCTTGAGCTCAACAGTTTATGCTCTACAGAACGCGTAAAAACTAAAATATGCATTTGCAAGACTCTCGTAGGTACGTATACTAACAGTGGTACATGTGCCTCTCTCCAATCAACGTCGGTTTTCAGGGCATATGTATAGCCGCTTTGAGTCCTTCAGCCATTGATATCCATACATGAATCTTGTTAGATATTAACGATACAGCAAAATTGTAAGACGCCTCGTCATGCCATTTGGTTTTGCGTTTCGTTTGTCTAAAATGCCAAATGGTATTTGTTACCCAAGACGAAATAAGAAGATCCGGCTAACTCTTCATCTTCACCTAAGATATCTAGATTTCAGCGTGACGACATTAAGCTTCGCTGATTGCTACTTTATCTTACCTACGCAATCCTATACAATCTATCAGATATACACTAGTATGCAAAGGGTACTTGGCTTATAAAATGTCTGTAAGTGGCATATGAGAGTATACTTAAGGCAGAATTGAAGGTGCCCATCAAGCTCGGTGCTGATCTATAGTAGTGCACACCCATATACGTTATTGCGCGCGATTTGGTCGTTTTCCTGTCTCCGCATGCAATGTATAAAAGCCTCTGATTGTTTATAGCAACAGAAGCAAGTTTTGAAGTGCGCAAGTGCTAGAGCTCAGTGACTACTTGTGCATGTATGCATCCGTGGCAGTTGTGCGGAGGTATAATATAGTGAATCAGCACCTTTCTACCAGCGTTTGATATCATGCAGTGAGCTTACCTGAGCCACAGCAATAGACAGACAAGAATCAATACCAAGGGACAGCATTCAATGATACCCGGGCGAATACCAGCATAAGCGCCAGGTTATACCAAGGCAGGAACAAACTGAAGGACGGTAGCCAACAAGCTAGCATGGCAAGGATGCTCTTTTTGGGCCAGCCGGTTAGCTTGGCGAGCGTGATGATTGATTTGCTTAATATTCGCGGCCCAGCAAGGTGGACATTGATCGCTCGAAGGAGAGGAGACCTGGCTTGTTGGTGTAGCCGGTGCTGCAAATAATGCGCTGGCGCACAGAATAAAGCGAGTATGGCTCAGAGAGAGGATAAGCATAGAAAATAGAAAATAGAAGATAGAAGGAGCATACAAGCTTGGATAACTGTGGCAAGAGGTGCTGGTATGCGATATAGCTCATCTACGATCGTGTTTTGGGATTTCAGGTTACATCTGTCAGACTGTAATTCATTGCATTCGTTTTTGATATACATACAGTATCATCCCCCATATTTGTATTACGATTACAGTAAAGCAAAGAATTCTCGCACAAAGCGTTAGAGGAAAAGAAAAAGGAAGCCAAGGTGAACGAGAACACCAGTCAAACTGACACCGTTGCCTTGAAGCAACTCGTTAGCTCTTGTCCAATCCAGCTCTGATAAGTTGGCTTACCCTTAACGTTGAAAGGGGCCAAGGACCGACTCAGTGAGTCTAGCGCCATCGACATCTTTATCAAGCATTGTAAATAAGCTGCGCTGACGTTCCTGTTACGGGTCGGAGCCTTGCGACCGCAACCGCGGCGCTCGGTGTGGTAGCACGTCATGCCACCTTTCGCCGCAGCCAGTTTGCCCTCGCGACGGTACAGATGAGGGCGGACCAGTCCGTGGCAAAACAGCAGGATTTTCTGCTGTACAGTCAGTTTACACGGAAAAGTCCCCATTTTTGAAATTCCGTCTTTTTTATCATCCAACAGAGTACCTTTCAACTGCATTTTCTCCACAGCTGTTAACGCTATACAGATATAATAAGCACCCCTCTGTAGCTACGATGGCATGTTACATAATGTATGAGTTTGAGGCAGATAAATGAAGTTTATTTGGGCCTATAGAGAAGCAGAAGAGCTCTACCACCTCGTACTGCCCCCTTTGGCTTTGACGACAGCATCGATGCGATCTGGCATGCTCTCGATGAGCTTGTTCCAGTCCAGCTCGTCAAGAGACTCCCACGCATCTACGATAGACTTTGTGAAAGCCTCATGAGTCATGGCTGGCTGGTGTGCCTTCTGCACTTCTTGCTTCATTTGCCTCCACAAATTTTCAATGGGATTGAGATCTGGCGATTGTGCAGGCCAGTCTATCTTGACAATCCCATTCTCTTCCAGCCATTTTTTTGGCGCATGCCTCCGAAAAAAAGCGCTTCGCTTGCACTAGATCTTTCTCAGCGCAGTGATGTCTGATATTTTCTGTATGTGGGCTTTCTCTGCTTGAGGCGTCTCGGCGGAGGACGAGGTACCATCTTTCTTCTTCCGCGGCCTGGATGAATCTTCGGCGGCGGTGGATGCCCTCTTTTGGCCGGAGAGGGGCTCCTCCTGGGTCTTCTGCCTACCGAGTATTCTTACGCTACACTTATTGACGAACATAAACGATACTGCGGTGTGAGGCCGCGATCCCTAAGCATGCGGCCTATGTACGGGACATCAAAGAACGCCGCGAACAGGTCATGACGGCGATGAACGACGACAATGACCTTGATAAAAAATCCTCCAGGAGTCCGGGATATCGTAACTGTCGCGCATTATTTCGTACAAAGCTTTGCCGCCGATATGGACAGCACGACGCTGCGAAATGCCTGGCTCGATGCACGTGGCATTGCGTGCATCGAGCCTTTGTTTTTGCGATACGAATGGAACAAGAGCTCCAGGAGTAAGTTAAAAATATTTGGTGCCGTTTTCTCATCTCCTCTGGTTATGCGTGGCTATAGGGCCTGAGCTGGTTCACAAGGCGGGCCAGTGTTCCGCATTCCAAGTCTGACAGGTCCTCGAAGATTGTACGTTGCCTTCCGTACTGATTTAGTGCTGAATCTGCTTTAAGAAGGCGTACGCCGATGAAGACCAGCGCGTATACTTTGTCCTTGGCTTGTGCGGGCCAGGCAGACTCAATTTTGCTGCGTGCGGCTGGGGTGATCTGCGGGAAGGAGAAGGACGGTAGATCTGTCGTGGAGGAGTGTAACTGCGGTCGACTCTCAGGTTTTACCATGTGCAAGTGCCCAGAAGTGTGTCCACGTGGTGCAGGTAAGCCAACGATCTCCATTTGGCTGTAGGCTGCTCAAACATTCGGGCTCTTTTCTGGGAGAAAAAAAAGTGCAAAGACGCACCGAGTATAACATGTATAATCATCATCATAATTATCTCGCGCCTTCCTGCCGTAATCACCTGTATATCCTGACACGTGCAACTGCTGATTGAGCACTAGCACCTCTCGCAGCCGATGCAGATGTGTGACCTGGTAATATATTGTTACAGAACGGAAGACCTTATGCTGAAAATACGGTGCTACCAGAGGAGGAGGCAAGTCCGTTCGAAAAGGAGATTCCATTCGGCTGCAAACAAAAGCTTATGCACGCGAGAGGGTTATGTATTTGTTCGTTACTTGGATGCTTACAGCAATCAGTGAGCTCATCACTTACTATGCCAACGACACCATGCTTTTGTTATCATGCATTCTGCTCAGTATGTGTTCACTCGAGCTATACTCTCGTATACTATGGATAAACCTCTGTAACAAACAGGATATATGTTCAGGCTCACTCCTCTTTGCATCACCCCACCAATATTATTTGAAGGAGCATGATCGGCGCGGAGATCCCGTATCAGAAACATGAAGGAGGAAAACTCATACGCGACATGACGTTGCCTGACTGGTGAACATGACGAAGTGAAGGGGCTAATGGCAAAGCTGTATCTGAATTGTTCTGTCTTGCAAACAGCTTAGCACTGAATGAGATGGATTCGGTGACAGGCCGGTGTCACATGGGACGTTTAAAGGAAAAATCGAATTTTCAGGCTTTAACAATTCTAGCTTCCACCTGACCTCATCGTCAGTGCATAATTACAGGGAGAAAGCGACCTTTAACCGACCGGAGCACTACAATATTTTTGTGGTAACATCATAACCAGCAACGGGGATTTTGTGATCCCCCGAAAGGAAAGAGAGACAAAGAGAGCAAGGAGCTTCGGGGGGCAAGGATTTTGATTATCAAGGCAACTTACTCCCCTTTTATTATTCGCTTATACGATATCTTGCTTAAGATGGAAGCCCCCGCAGGGAGAAGTACTTGTCCAAAACGTACAAGTGCAAAGCAAACAAATATTCCCAGGATGAGGAAGAGAAGATGGGGGGAGGGGAATGAAGCGTACTTCGTTCGATTCTAATAGATCGTATGTCTCGTACAGTCGCCCCACATGTAACTGCTAGAGTCGATGGTTGAACAAATTAGCGTTTCTACATTGTACTCCCTGATAATTTTGTCCGACGGAGACACGCCGAAGGGGAGAGGGGTGAAGATTGGGTGCGGACTGTCCAGCGAGGCATGTTACTTTTGCAGTACGTGTTATACGAAGGTTGTTTGCAGACCATTATTCATATGTTTTCCTTTGTCTGACGTTAAACAAGGGAGCAATGAGCAATGGCCGATGGTGGCGGGAGGCGGAATGAGTGGGGCTATGATTCATGGAGAGTTCTCGTCTGTCTCACAAGGCGATGTCCGTCAATAATGATGCATGATCAGCGACGAAAAACACTATCTTTTCTTGTGTACCATCAAACGAGTGCGTGTTTTCTTGTCTATGACGGCCTTTCGGGCGCCCCACCAGCAAATATTTTCCAAACTCACTTTGATTGGTTCCTTTGAAACTTTTTAAACTTTTTAATGTCCGCAAAGCTTGACCCAGCCACCTGGGATAAAGTGTGACCTTCCGTCACTTCCACGTTATGAAGCACATTCAAAGGTGGCATGATCCAAAAGACGATCCGTAAATTAAGGCAGTGTAGCACTGGGAGTCTCTCGTTTATGAAATCCGTTCAACTCACAGGAGAAAAAGCAGAAAAGGTGGGAGGCGGTGTTGCAAAAAGATTGCATACCGGAGCGCACGCACCCAGTGGCAAGCGGATCTCTGATGACGAAATGGATTTCAGAGCAAGGTGCCCAAAAAAACATGCGTACAAATGCGGAATCCCCCAATGATGTAATGGATGGGACCGATCCCCGACTTATATATAAAGTCGGCTTAAAATTGGCCAAGACACTCAAATATAAAAAAGTCAATCCGTCTACACCGATAATTCCTCAACACTTCTTAATCTTATCATGGCCGCTGTACAAATGAGCAATCAATCTGCTTCCAATATTACCAAGACAACCTCTGCTAGCCCCATTCCATCACACCGGAGGACAACTCGAGAACAGCTGTTGGCAATGGCAAGGACCGAATACGCTCGTCAACTGAGCAGATTTACCGATACACAGCTCAGACACCATGTCCCGTCTTGTCAAAACCACGAAGCATACTATGGCAACAATAACAAAAGCAGCAGAGAACATAACTCCAACCTTCAACCAGCCTCCACGGCCTCGGTCCAGACTTGAAGTTCTTTTTAATTCTAGTATATCCATTTCCTGATCTCTGATTGGCTCTCATCCCCATGCATTTTGTACATACATCACCATTGATTGAACGTTCTTTTATTTTGCACATTATTCTTATTCGGTTAAAGTGTTCTTGGTATCCATCTATGATATGATAAGGGAAGGGCGCATCAGTGATCTGGGCCAGGTGGATGGTCTGACCTCCCAATGATGGCGGACTCTGCTACACGGATTTACTTCTGAAGCGAACGGTTATGATCGTCCGTCTTTTAGGAAATTGGGGGTTTATCGAAATGCAGCCGACTGGTGCATTGTCCCCAGACTTATGTCCAAAGGGGATACGCCATGTCAGGGCAGCATTTTTCTTTCTTTCTGCTCAAGTAGCACGAAACGCTGCCTCTGTGTCCTTGGGTAGAACAACTTGCTCTTCAGCCACTCGTTCTTTCTTTTGCTGGAAAACGTGGCCCCCGCACCCCTCATGAATGACTGCTGACCTGAATTTGTAGTCTAGCTCATTTCGATCTATCTATGGAAAAAGAGAAAAGGAAACAGTATTGTACCCAAAACCCCACTCTGATTACGGTGATACCAGAATCGTTCAGAGAGGATGACTTGAACAAGAAGCAATACGGTACGTAAGGTTTCATCAAGAGCTAAAAATATAAAATAGGCCCACACATGGGTTGGCAACTGTAATGGGGAGAAACCGACCAGCGACAGCTAAGATCGTCAGACTCGTTGGCCGCTAAATTTAACATCTTTTTTTCGAAGCGTGCTTTTGTTTTAAAAGGAAAGCCGGCGGGGAGAGTAAATATATACACGCACAGTAGTATAATAGCACCTCTGCATTCCTTTCTTCTCTTCTTCTTCGCCTTCTTTCCATCACTATAACAGCTTCTACTCTTTCTTCTTTTTTCTTCTGCTTTGAACCGAGTCTTACCGCATTATCATGCTGCAATTCCTCACTGACTGGAAGCAGCGCTCTTCCAAGCATTATCTTGAATCCAGCAAATATCATTTGCAGCCACAGCAGCCGCAATCTTCTCGACAACAAAGCCAGTCGCAACCGTCGACACCCACGTCCACTATTCCTATCATTAGCGCTGACGACAATATGACTGACAGCGACGCTAGTGATTTCGCACGGTCTACATCTTGGGAATCCTGGACCTCATCACTTACGACTTTACACGATTGGCACGATCCAAAACGGCCTTTGTCTTTTAAAGACGATTATATATCTTTTCCGAGTCTCCAAGATGATGCACAGGATAGTGTCGAATCGGCGAACGGCGGCAACACGGTGCAGGCCCGTCGAAGGTCCGGCAGCACTTATTCTGCATCCTAATGCGTTATATGCTTTACCCACTTCCCTCTATGCATATATGTACTTTTCTTCTCTTCTTTCTATATAGTTCTGTTTTGATACCATCCACCTCCATGCCTTTGTATCCCCTTATAGCATTTCATCACCTCATCTTTTCGTTCACAAAACTATCTTCCTAATAATAATAATATCACGCAACCCAATTCATATCCACTACGCAAAAAATGGATGTTAGCTGTACTGTACTACCTTTCGAGGTTCCATCGCCATCCATTCAGAGTAACCCTCAGCCAATTTAGGAGACAGCGGGCAAATCAATGAAATCCGCACAACAGTGTCACTTCTCCACATAAAGAATATCGCACTTCTTTTTTCGTTCTCGCGAATGTTCTTCTCGACCAGTCGTTGTTTCTTCTTCTTAGACACCCAACGCAGCCTCATAAATTATATATGTTAGCGATCGTCATCACCCAATTATATCTAAAGGACCAAATATATGTAGCGTAATGAATATAGTCGCCAAGGATTTCCGTCCCTGAAGGTGGAAGCCAATATAAATAGGGCCTCCTTTTTTATTGGCTCGGCAGGTATTGTCTTTCCGTGTTTGGGCAACAGCACCTCCTCTCCGAACCGACAAACTTTCCCAGGGCTTTGCACCTCGTAACATATCAAAGGTGCCTCTTCCCTTCATGCTACTCATACATGCAGCTTTACTGCAGTTCGCAAACAAGCTTGTCGCAGATCGAGAGCAACAATACCAGTTGATCGTCAGCAAATTGGCACTTCTAAAAATAGCGGACTTGGCGGCTGAGATACTATGTCGGCCCGACGTGGTTCAACCGTATGAACTTGGACACCCATCAGTCACTGGCATTTGGTGGTCTCCGTGTGCTAAATATGTTTTATAGGTATTGAATGAGATATTTGGTATTGTGATTCATAAATAAATGAAGATTGCTGTACATCGAATAAGCGAAGAAAACTACCGCATGATCACTATTACTGACTATATGGGTATGACAGCAGATGGTGGGAGACCAGAAGCATAGAAACACATGGTAACTGTCTTTTTTAACCTATCCTCTGCTCCAATAAAGACATATCAATGGTGCTTTATTTATCACATATTTATCACGCCTCCGTTGAGGTCTGTAAATGGGTGTTCTTCTCGCGTTGCGCTGCTGCCGAAAGACGATTCGATAGCATTCTGTTCATTCAGTCGGCACATAATTGCAATTGAGATATAAGTCATATTCTCATTTGTGCCAACTATGATATAAATGCCTTGCTGGCTGTGAAGTGACAATAGGAAACCTAAATAATAATACGGGATACGTCAAAATCAAAGGCGGCGTTGAAAACCACAACCTCACCATTATTTCACAGGTGATTAACGAGCCGGCAAGGATTACATTTTATGATGTGGAATGTGCGTTAGCTGTAGCAATTGTTCGATCGATGACTGAGCTGGAAAATTATAGCGGACGTCAGTGCACTTAGCTTAGCTTTCTAAACTTCATCTTCAGATGCTCCGAATGCGCTATGTCCCTTAGCTTTCTGGAAATCTCTACAATGAGTACTTATCGCTCAAGATAAAGCGTCCTAAAATTTTTAGCAGCTAATATACTTTTACTTACCGTATCATAATGGTGATTCGGCACAGTTTTGCGCACTGCTATCTCAAGATGAATTGTTTATGGTTTTGTCGGGGCATTGCCAGTCCGATGTTGCCATCATTGTATGTGCTTTGCTTCTTTAGTAAACGCAGCTTCGATACGAGAGAACGAGAAAGCGTACTCTCAGCAGATAAACCAGCCGTGAGCTAGCAGGCTGTGGCTACTCTAGAAGAGGCCGCTCTGGCCGTGTAGTATTACTTCAAAATTGGCAGAGGCGATGCCGGCATAAATTATGCTTTGGTAGAAAACACACGTTACTTGCTAGTTGATAATATCCATCTGAAAAGCTATCCAACCGTCAATTATAGCAGCATCTAGACAGTAATAGATAAGGAGGAATAAATTGAAACACATTATTGTTATTGTATGGCGGGGTGTCCACGAAGCTTGCCGATGGGGGCACAGACCATCAACAGCTAACCCCGCCGCCTGGCACCACAAAAAATTTATTTCGACTGTTTTCAGATCTCAAGTTTTGACATGGCTAATTGGAGCAAACGTAGAAAGCGAGACGCGGTAAATCTGCCGATATTTCATAACGATCTCGACGATCTGACTTTTTGCTGGTGATTAGCGTAATAAAGGAGCTGATGCTAAAAAACCGCGTGTCGAGAAACCCGAAAGATCAGATTCGCGATCGCGGCAGGTCGTCAGAGACAATCAACGGTTTAAAGATTACTACAAGGTAGTCTTTCCCATAGAGAAAACTGTCGACATCTGATTGTATTTCTGTATACAGACCCAGCAACTTCTGTCCGATGAAGAATTTGACGAATTTTATGCAAAGTTGCAGCAACCACTACCAAGCACGTTTCGTATTACTGGCACGAGAAGGTGGGATGATTAAAATATTCGCCCGCTCAATTAAAATCGCTGAACAATCTGTCGTATACAGTCATGCGATGCAGATCCGCAGAATCGTCGAAGACGTTTATGTCCCAGAAATGCAAAATGTTGTCATTGACGGCGTCAAAATTGAGCCTCCACAGCCTCTTCCTTGGTAATGCTCTGCGCTTACAGCTATCTATCAAGGATAAAACTGATAGGTGTAACTAGGTATCCGGATCACCTCGGATGGCAAGTGAACACCTCGCGTCACGTCATCAAAAAGTCGCCCGAGTTTTCTAAGTTCCACAAATTTATCGTCACCGAGAACGAAACAGTACGTATTATTTGATGTAGGTTTCATCTACTTGACCCGATACTCAGCGTAATTATGATAGGGCAACATCAGTCGTCAAGAAGCTGTGAGCATGGTCCCGGTTTTGTTGATGAATATTAAACCGCACCAATGGGTAATTTCATGTATGATTTGTTCTGTTTCAACTGGGCTTATTGGTCATCCTTCAGGTTCTCGATATGTGTGCCGCACCAGGTTCCAAGACAGCGCAAATCATTGAAGCTGTTCATGCAAACGACAAACTGGAGGAAATGCCTGGTAAATAACAAATAATATTAGGGAAACTGAACATCACGCACTGACCATTTACTATTTAATAGCTGGACTTGTTGTAGCCAATGATAACGACGAGAAGAGAAGCTACATGCTTATCCATCAACTGAAACGTATGCAATCGCCTTGCTTCATCGCCACGAACCACGACGGTCAGCACTTCCCGTCGGGTATGCGGGTCGCGCGCGATGGAGACGAGCTCTCACCGTTGCGCTTTGACCGTGTTTTGTGCGACGTGCCCTGCAGGTATGACAGATACAGAACAATAACTCATGTTTGGTATATTTGTAAGCTCACACCATGCTCATAGCGGTGATGGTACAATGCGCAAAAATGAAAATATTTGGAATACATGGTCCCATGGTCAGGCATTAGCGCTGCACAAGTAAGATCGCTTTAAATCTGTGCAACCAAGGAATGAACTTAACCGTGGTCATTCGTTTAGGACCCAAATACAGATTTTCCTTCGAGGTGTGCAGCTGACCAAGGTCGGGGGTCGGATTGTCTATTCGACCTGTTCCTTCAACCCAGTCGAGAATGAGGCTGTGGTCGCAGAGGTGTTACGACAGACAAACGGTAAGAGTGTAATAGATGGCGACAGAACAAAACAAAAAACAAAGAAACTCGGAGAACAGTTCTGTTTATTCTTCTATCCCTTGTCTGACGTGTAGGCGCGTTGGAGCTAAAAGACGTTTCTAACGAGCTCCCTGGTCTGGAACGCAAGCCTGGGCTGATCACATGGAAGGTGAAGCTAGCCGGATCGCCTTTTGGAGCGAATGAACATTGCTAACCAATGGTTCGCTGTATACTGTCGCTCCTGTAATCTTATTAGGTCATGCGAAAGGATGGCACGTACATCGACTCGGCTGATGAGCTGAAGGAAGAAGATGCACGCCTAAAATCCGTTTTCCCCCCAGCCAACGCAAAAGAGCTGCATCTCGAGCGATGGTTTGTATATCTGCGCGTCATTATGCCGACTACATGCTCATATGCACTCCATAGTCTCCGCATTTATCCCCACATGCAGGATACCGGAGGATTCTTTGTGGCCGTATTCGAAAAGGTCAAGCCGTTCACTCGGGAAGACAAACTTATCGACGATCAAGCCAAAGAATTCAAAGCAGAACAACCTGTAGTTCCAGATAATGAACCCAAGGAAGAGGAAGCGTCTCCTCCTGTCTCTACTGAACAAGCGCAGCCCAAAAACCAAGGCAAGGGTGACAACAAGTCTGCCTGCTTTGAGCTGATGGATCCTGAAAATCCGGAAAGCAAGGAGATCAGGTAATACCGAAGAGTGGTTATCAGTTCAGCAGGCATGAAGACGGCTGACCCAATTTTGTTTTATGGTGGTATGCAGAGATTTCTACGGTCTGGAATCGACTTTTCCCAGAGATCAGTTCTTGGTGCGTTCCGAAGGCAAAGAAAAGAGCAAGACCATCTATTTCATCTCGCGCGCTGTCAGGGATCTTCTTACGTCCCCAGATGTGCACAAACTCAAGGTGGTAATGACAGGCGTGCGATTATTTGTGCGTCAAAACTCGGCCACGATCGAGGAGCACAGCCGTACGCCTTACCGATTGACAGGCGAGGGCGTGCCACTGCTCAAGCGGGTCATGTCGCAGCGTCGGCGGGTCACCATAACCCGGTATGCGGAGCTGAAGACATTGCTTACGGAAGCCTATCCGCGCTTTGATTCGTTTGGCGAGAAAACAGCGCATCAGCTGGATGCAATTGGTAGAACACAAAGCAACCTCGAAGGAAAAAAGAACAAGGGATGGCTAATACTATTTGAGTTTAGAGCTTGGATGTTGTGTATTTGACTTTAACGCAACGGAGATCGGCGCAGATGTTGGTGACCAGCAAGATGCATCTCAAAACGAGGAGCATGAAAACTTGTAAGTAAAACTTATTTTGATCGTGGTCTGTGGTTTGTAATGCTTTCTTCGCTTGCAGTAACCCCGGTCTCGTGTTGCCGTTGTCGATACCAGTTTGGCGTGGTCGAGTTTCAGTGGGCGCTCTGTTGAATAAGCAGGAAAAAAAGTAAGCGGTGTTGTGTGAGGCCATGGTTCTGACCTGCCTAATGCGATTTATGCAACCTCTCTTTTTTTGTTAAACCAATTTTTTGTAGAGCTTTGTGCCAGAGGATCTTCGGGGTTGTTCCGGAAGAGACACCAGCCCACTTGAAAGAACGCTCAGTGGCAAATCAAACCTCCAAGCCAGCAAGTCAGTGAAGCTCTCGGCAGATTGATACCAAACATTCAGGCACAAAATAAAAAATACAGCAGTGCAGATGTCATGGCTACAATTCTATTGGTGATTCAAAATTCTCCATTTGGAAAGAAAGTTTCAGTTTGTTCCGAAGGGTGGCTCGTCGCCAATCGCGCTTTGCCCGGACAGGTTTAGCTCGTTTTCCGCTCTTCCTTGAGACTAAAACGTGGGTCAGCAAAACTCCGGACGCTTCTGGCCCTTAAACTTTTCTTTTATACAGGCCGCTGCTATCTACAATACCGCGATATAAGACTATAAATACTCGCCGCATAACGCTGTTCTCCCGACTTTACATTCAATTGTCTCTTATATTCAAAGACCCTCTACATACACACATAATTCAAAATGGTCACCTCCTCTATCACCGGAATTCAAATCCCTGACAAGAACACCAAGAACTACGGTGTCCTCCTTAGCAAGAAGGACGATCTCCAGGTTGTTGAGATCCCTATGCCCACGCCTGGCCCCGGTGAAGTCCAAGTCCAGGTCAAGGCCACTGGTATCTGCGGTTCCGATATTCATTTGTGGAAGTTTGGTGAGATTGGCATCTTCCCTGTAACCCAGCCGCAGTTACTCGGCCACGAGTCTGCAGGCGTCGTTACCGCTGTCGGTGAAGGTGTGAATTCACTCCAGGCTGGCGATCGCGTTGCTATTGAAGCGTAAGTGTACATGGGTTGTAAGACCTAAGTAATGCGTTTTCTCACATTACATTCGTTTATTCCAGTGGCATTCCTTGCAGCAAGTGCTCGCAGTGTATGGCGGGTCGCTACCATCTTTGCCCCACTGTTCACTTCAAGTCGACCCCTCCCTATGACGGTATGCTCGCCAAATACATTGTCCACTCTGAGCAGTGGCTGCACAAGATCCCTGAGAACGTCTCGTACGAGCAGGGTGCCCTTCTTGAGCCCCTTTCCGTCGCTATTTCCGCCATTGAGCGTTGCGGTGTCAGCTTCGGCCGCTCTCTTCTCATCACCGGTGCTGGTCCCATTGGTCTTATCGTCCTCGCTGTTGCCAAGGCCACCGGTATTAGCCCTGTTATCATCACTGATGTTCAAGAATCCCGACTTGAATATGCAAAGAAGATGGGCGCCGACTTCTGCTACCGTGTCGACCCCAAGAAGAAGGACTATGAAGTCGCTGAAGACCTAAAGAAACTCACCCCTAGCGGCGAAGGCGCCGAGTATACCCTTGAGTGCACTGGTATCGAATCCTCCTTCCGCTCTGCCATCATGGCTACTCGCGACGCTGGCGTCTGCTGCCTTGTCGGTGTCGGCAAGAACGACCAGACCCTGCCTGTCAACAACTTTGCTATGCGCGAGGTCGACATCAAGGGCCTTTTCCGATACCACCACACTTACCCGCGTGCCGTCGCCCTCATGGCCAGTGGCAAGCTTGATATCGACCATTTGATCACTCACAAATTTGATATCATGGACGCTGTCAAGGCTTTCGAGACCGCCGCTGATTACTCGACCGGTGCCATCAAGGTCCAAATTACAAACTAAATTGAGCTTGGATATTTATACACCGCATCACAAGTAGTAGTTTAATTAGACACCTGCATTTTTCTTTATTCCTTCTTTTGCATCATCTTTCCCCTTTGTACACAACCATTCATATCTGCCTTTGTTTCCTTTCTATATTCATGCTTTGAATACACCTTTGTTCTCTCTCTTATATATGTGCTTGAATACACTACAATGATCCTAGTTCGAAGTCTTTTCATCCTCGAGATTTTTGTAAGATCTTACATTACTTTATTGCGGGGTACACGGGGCATTTTTTTCTTCCCGAGATTGTGTCACCTCTACTGCACAAAAACGTAATTAAAGTGAGCATGGTCAACATGGGCCGGCGGCCTGTCATTTCGTGCCTAAAAACGGGAAATGACGTAAATAACAAGGCGATTCGGGTCCGCTCTTTGTAACTCACGTCTGGGACGTTTCGCACCCGGGAATCATTTTTGGAGATATGGTAAGGTGAGTGCGGAACGAGTAGATTGGCACTAGAACAAAAAGAATAAAGCTCAGCATCACCATGCGTGCGTTGTGCACCCCATATGGGAGACTATATGTGGTAAACTAGTCTTACAGCTTAAATTCCTTGATATCGTTTTTGTCTTCGAACTTCCGTGTACCATTCACCAGCGCTTCCCAAAATCCACGGGTCAACTTTACGACATCCTTCATGTAATCCTAGATCAATGAAATACGAAGAAATAACCATAAAAATTTGTTGAACAAGCTCTGCGTAAAAGTATAACAAACCTTGTTTTGGTATTTTCCTTCAAAACCGAAGCGGTTACGGTCGTCTCCGTCGGGCACCTTATACACTTCATACCAATGTCGGATCGTGTCAAGGTACCCCGGCATCAGTCGTTCCACATCCTGAATGTCTAGATACCCGCACATTTTTTAGCCACTGAGCCCTTTCTTTTATGTTCCTCTCACATACCGTTCATTTCCGAGGCCCTTGGGTCATGAATATCGATCACTATCACTTTCCAATCGGTCTCACCCTCATCAATCAGAGCTAATCCGCCCAATATCTTGACCTGTCGGATTTCACCCGGAAAGCCCAGACTGGTGCCAATATCCAGTACGTCAATAGGGTCATTGTCGCCCTTGGTGTTTAAATCGGACGTAATATGATCGGGATCTTCCCAAGTCTATTTTTCCACGGATTGAGCTTTTCATTTCTATCGTCCTCTCATCTAAATTACCTGCATGAAAGCACCATAGTTGGCAGGATATCCTTTGGTTGGATATATATTCGGAAGAAACCGTATAGCCCCGTTGTCCAATGTGTCTTGCTTCATGGGATTTAGGTCCGCCTCTTTGCACGTCTATATCATATCTGTGTTATGTGGGGTCGGTTTCTAACATTAAGAATTGTTCCTGCATACATACCTCAAACTTGGCGATTTCCCATCGGGGGATCTCGATCAGCATATTATAGATATCAGGTTGACCCTCAGGATCTGGCTGAATAGGTATGTCATGCCACGTAGAGATGGGTGTACCTTGCGCGTTCTCTGTAAATGTAAAATTAATGTTTGAGCATTTTCTCTTTCAGGTTCTTATATCTCTTTTACCATGATAAAGAGCAAAATCTTTACTGTACATGGTCCCAGTTGAACGAATTTTATAATGACAATCAAGGTCTGCGCATTTGGGTGATGCTGACACCATATTGACCGCGACGGTCGCCAGCGATAAAAGCGAAAATTGAACCATGTATATCTCGAGACGTTGGGAAGAGGAATAAAAAAATAGTTGACGTGATCAGACTATCTCGGCGGTAGTGACCTTTTTATAATAAAGGGCGCCTGCGGAAAAAATAGATTCGTACCTTGATACTCACAGCGTCCCAGGCGTCTGCCGCCCAGAATCGTTGGCGAAGGACAAGGATCTTCTATCTGCAGAACACCCTACATTTCGATGACCTTTCGTTACGTATATAGGAGATGTTTCTAAGCTAGTGCTCTACTGACTATACGTAGGCTCAAGGATCATCTTCCAGTGCCATGGTATTTCCATGGAAAGTAGATCGATATAATGTTGTCATGGTGTCGCATGATCATGACTGGCTGCCAATGACAGCAACTATAGATCTACGTCAGATCAGATTCAGGAGCCATGTGACACAGGAAACTGTGCCATCAACGCCACACACTTTTGCCTTGGCGTCTGTGTATCAGATCTGCAGCACCTACGAAAATACTCCCAATCAAACAGGAGATGCTTCGTACGCTGTAGTTTATTATTTCTACCCGCGTGGATAGAACAACAAATCATTCTCTTAAGCCGTTATTACATTGTGCATTATAAGTATAAACTTTTTACAAGATAAAAGAAGTTGTGGTAAATGACATTTGTTTAATTTCTTACGATATGTATCTTGCGTCGCGACCATTCCGCCTGCTTGTTACCTCTTCTGTGTATGTGTACGGCGGAGTTGGTTGAATCGTCATTGGTGCTGTGTCGCCTGTTTGTCATTTCTGTTTCAAATGCAAAATGCTCTGTGTATTGTATCAACCATGCATGTATACCACTCTCGCGAGTTGAAGAGAAATACTTTTAAAGGAGCACAGACAGAAAATGCTTCATTCAGACAGGATATGTCCATTACTTTTCTGTTCTATGCGCTTAAGATTCAACTGCTTCAACGAATGATGTCCCTCCTCTGAGGGTGTGTATATTTCTTTTGTCGTAGTGTTTTTATAGTATACAACAAACGAATCAAAGAGAAGCAAGCGATCGTGGGAGAAAGCTCATTTCACAACAGAATAACACGATATGTGTGTTTTCCTACGTTAACAACGTGTGTAGAGATACAAACTTGTGATTATATTTTTTTATTGCAGATTTCTTTCTGCTATGTATTAAGCAAGTCAGAAAATTGACGTGAATGTGAACGTGGGGGGCGGACAGACGTTTAGCCGCAAATGGATTTCCCCCGCATTATTTTTGAGTTTCTGGACATCCGAGGTAATCCGGCCAAGCCCGACCTGCTTTCGTGGTCTAAATGCTTTACACTGCTGAAAATCAAGGATGACATGGGTCCACGCAAGCTTTCTCACGCCAGTCCGGACATTGCTTCATTTCTCCCGTTACGGGAAACGACTTCTGAAAATTCTAGGCAAGGAAAAATGTTGAGGCTGCCTATGTCGGGTTTTGTGTGGAGTTATTGCTCTATTTGGTGGTCGAATCGCCTCTACTCATTGGTTCTCCCTGCATTAGCCGACCCTTATCATGCAACAAAGTGAAATCAGCCATTCGTTAATATGAGGGATGTTAAAGAATGCACATGCTAATTTTTTTCCTACGCGTGAGCCGGTTGACTCGGTGGAATAGTCCTGCGTAGCGGTGTCATATGGGTTGGCTGTTATCGCTTGAAGGTTCCGCGTTTCTCCAGATCTCACCATACAAGCGCCTGCAGGCGGGAAGAATGGTTGAATTGCGAAACATGTTGCGTATGAGCTCGTAATATATAAAAAGGCCCCGTTGTTCAAGCGCCAATGAGATACACCTTTTTCGTCTCTTTTTCACACTCTATCGCTCAAAAATGACAACTACAGCAACTATCACTTCATCGACACACCTTCCTGCGGGCATCAAGGTTGTCAAACCGTCTCCTACATATGAACACATCCTCTCGCCGGAAGCACTCGAGTTTCTGGCTACGCTTCAACGCAAGTTCAATGCGACGCGCAAAGCACTGATGCTTAAACGTCAAGAGCGCCAACAGGAGCTCGATCAAGGCCACCTGCCTGACTTTTTGCCGGAGACAGCATCCATTCGGGATGATCCCACCTGGTGTGGTGCACCTCCTGCGCCTGGTCTTTTGGACCGTCGTGTAGAGATCACTGGCCCGGTAGACCGCAAGATGGTGATTAATGCTCTTAATTCGGGTGCGTCCACCTACATGGCAGACTTTGAAGGTACTGAACTGATACTTGATTAATATCTGGTCGGATTATTTATTGCATTTGTTCGTAGACTCTAGCTCACCTACGTGGGAAAACATGATCAATGGCCAAGTTAACCTTTATGATGCTGTGCGGGGCACGATCTCTTTCGAGGGTAGTGGCAAGCATTATGCCTTGCGCAAAGATCAGCCTGTGGCCACGCTCCTCGTCAGGTAATTTCCGTATACTAAACAGTTAACACTCTAGCTAAAATGATACACCCAACATAGACCGCGAGGTTGGCATATGGAAGAGAAGCATATCCTGGTCGACGGTGAACCTCTGTCCGCTTCTTTGTTTGATTTTGGTATCTATTTCTTCCATAACGCGCAGGAGCTAATGCTCCGTGGTTCTGGTCCGTACTTTTATCTTCCCAAGATGGAGTCCCACTTGGAAGCCAGGTAGGCAAAGACCACCCATTTCTGCATTTATGCTCAGATGGCTTTAGACTATGGAACGATGTCTTTGTGACAGCACAGGAGATGGTGGGCATCTCGCGCGGCACTATCCGTGGCACGGTACTGATTGAGACCATCCTGGCCGCCTTCGAGATGGAAGAAATCATCTACGAACTGCGTGAACATTCCGCTGGCCTGAACTGTGGACGGTGGGACTACATTTTCAGCTTCATCAAGCGTTTCCGTGAGCGGCCCGACTTTGTGCTGCCCGATCGTGAGCAGGTGACCATGACAGTGCCCTTCATGGATGCCTATGTGCGCCTCTTGATCAAGACGTGTCATAAACGCGGCGTGCATGCCATGGGCGGCATGGCAGCTCAGATTCCGATCAAGGATGACCCAGAGGCGAACCAGGCCGCGATGGACAAGGTGTATGATGACAAGCTTCGTGAAGTTAAGGCAGGCCATGATGGTATGGATGCAAAAGGTTTCAAATGGAGACATTGATTTTGCTAACATTTGATGAATAGGTACGTGGGTCTGCCATCCTGCATTGATAAAGATTGCCATGGATGTCTTTAACGAGCACATGACGGGGCCCAACCAGCTGGATGTGATGCGTGACGATGTCCACGTTACAGCCAAGGACTTACTCGCCATCCCTCATGGACAGATCACCGAGCATGGTATCCGTGACAACGTTCGCGTGGGTTTGCAGTACATGGAGTCCTGGCTACGCGGCGTCGGCTGTGTGCCAATCAAACACCTCATGGAGGACGCCGCAACGGCTGAGATCTCACGTTCGCAGCTCTGGCAGTGGGCGCACCACCGAGCCACGACCGACAAGGGCGTCGTGATTACGCCTCAGCTGACTCTGGCTATCTTGAACGAGGAGACGGCCAAGATGCAGCAGGAGCTCGGGGCTGAAAAGTACGCTAAATCAAAATATGACAAGGCAAAGCAGGCATTTGCTACCAATGTCACGGGTGAAAAGTACGACGAGTTCTTGACAACGCTCCTCTATGATGATATCATTTAAACTGCCTTGCTCCGTTGCGTTTTGTTCTGTTGTATTTTCCTTCAATTTCCCGCCTCCAATATCCCTGCCTTTGTAATATAATTCGATGATATTGCTAAATTCGTTTTCATACATACATAAAATACAATTATCAAGCAACACCAGTGCACAATGGGTTAGTGAACGCAAATTATTGTGAATTGAAGGTCGTTTTTAGATGTATTAAGTAGGGGATAATATTCTAATAGATGGTGGTATAAATAATACAGAAACAACATAATATAGTGACGCATTGAATCGGTAGAATTAAAGTCGCCTTCCCGGAAGAGCGCAAAAGAAAATAACAATAATCGCCGTGAGAATACTAGACACAAGAAGCGTTACGAGAGAGCGCTCTGTCAGTATCTGTTTTACTGCTGGTTGCTGAATAGTGTTGAAGCGGAATGTCGTCGTTTCACTGATTTGGTATATGAGCCAATGGTTCTCATGCGGAGGGGGTTCTCATGCGTACCTGACATTGAGGACTAGCACCCATAAAGGATCAAGACCCACGAGCCCGGTTGTCAAACAAAAGACGCCAAACCAAATCGGCAAAAGGCCCTGAACAAAAAAGAAAGGTCAGCCAAAAAGAAAATCTTCACATGCAAATAGCTTGATCTTGTTATACCCATAACCGATATTGCCATGGCTTGATGTCAAGAAAAATAAACGAAAACTCGAGCGAGAGTCCAATGAGCAGCCCGAGCAACCCACAAGCGATGCGTCCGACTTGTTGATGCCACGTCAAATTCATCCAAACCTTGCAACGCAAAAATGTTGGGTAATGACGGTGTAGGATTTGAGCTACATAGGAGGCGATGGGATCAAACAGGGAAGGGTCTAACGTCGGTGTTTTCGTGTGCATCGAGTCCGTGACCGTGTCCCGAAGCGGCTTGGGTACCTGCGTGAGTTCCTTCTCAGAGTTGGACACCAGATAGCGAAGATAGATGCGCTCGATGCACTGAGAAAGAGTAATGGCATTTACGGTAGTCATGTTGGTGCCCTGGGTCGTATTGGAAGTGATGGAAGGGCGGTGGTGCTGCTGGTATCTATTCATCAATGCGCGAGTAAGAGCAAAGGGGGACGATGCGTCACTGGCAGTGGTGATGGTATCAGTAGCCATGCATTCGTCCTTTCTGTGCTGCTTGCGTTGCTGTTTTAGATAGCGGCGGTGCATGACATGGGCTTGCTGGACATCCAGCCAAAAATCCAGGAGATGGTCGAGTTCGAGTCGGTCCCGAAGAACAATGTAGTAGTTGTACAGACAGACAGGCGGTCGTGTTTGACGCCGTAGCACTTGGTTGAGCGTCGGTAAAGTCTCGCCCTTTGGTTTGTGTCGTCGCTCCCACATAAGGGTGTCACAGCGCAAAGATGGAAACGACAAATGGACAGAAAAGAAGGAAAAACTAGAAGGATGATAGGAATAGTCAATTTCGTGTGCGCTCGTTCATTATTTTCAGGAGCATACATAAAAGAAGGAATAGGAGCAAGGGGTGTCTCATGATTTTCTGAACACGGGCTGTCGCTGTTGTATACGTGCATAGTATCAAAAGAAGAAAAAGGCGAAGGAACAACGAGGAGCTGTAGGAGAAGTGAGACTCACAGCTACCTGCACGACCAGCCAAGATGTAAAATCAGTTCGGGTTGTAGATAACTTAACTTTTGTTTTTGGTAATCGTCAGCTTCTATGTACTCTGTCTTAAGCTTATTCAGAGTATACAGTATGTCATATTCGATATCGGATTTGTAATGGGACGCAGGGTAACCATAGTATTTCACCAGTGCGAAGGAACACAATGCACGCATGTAAACAGAAGCACGTCGCACAGCAAGAAGACCATTAGTTTAGCAGGAGGTGATATTGGCGACCATGGTCGAGAGCCGTCGCAGTGGCGTAACGCCCACCTTTGGCATGTTTGTGTTTGTTACCGTTGCATCACTGTTCACATATCTAAGAAAGTGCATGCCATATGCATATGTTCTCCGTTTGAAATACATGCACGTATATTTTCATATAAAAAAGCTAAGGGAGATGGTATACAGATCTAGAGTTTCGCCTTATCCTTCAAAAACTGGTTCCAGTCCGGCTTCTTCTTGCTGAGGAAGGACATGATACCATACGCAGCCTCGTCGGACTGCATCATTTTCAGGTACGCCGAACGTACAGCGTCCTGGGTGCGTTGCGCGTGTGCAGCGTCGGCACCGGTGGCAATCGAATCGACGAGCTGCTTAATGTCAGCCATAGCACCGGGAGCAGATTCCACCAGCATGTCGATATATGCTTGGACTTTGTCATTCAGCTGGTCGGCTGGGACGACTTGGCTGAGGAAAGGAGCTGCCTCGGGTGCAGGCACGCGGCGACCGGTCAGCATGTACTCCCGCGCACGCTGACTGCCAATCTCGGGGACAATGTACTGGGAGATGATGGCAGGAATGATGCCACGCTTGACCTCGGTCAGTGCAAAGTAAGCATCCTGCACAGCCACACGGATGTCGGTCGTGAAGACGAGGCCGACACCGCCACCGAGAGCGGGTCCGTTCACGCGGGCAATCGTAGGCTTGGGGAAGCGGTAGAAGGCATCAAACACTTTCAGGCCCTTGTCGAAGCCCTGCTGGGCCTGCTCAGCACCACCACCGCTGGCACTCGAGAGATCCATGCCCGTGCAAAAGAACTTGCCAGAGCCAGTCAGGACAAGCACGCGCACATCCGGGTTGGCTGCCAGCTCGGGCAGGAGGCGTAGCAGCTCGTCGTTCATCGTCGCCGTCAGCGAGTTGCCCTTGCGCGGTCGGTTCAGCGTCAAGGTCGCGACGTGGTTCTCGATCGTCAAGAGTACTTCGGGTTCGCCCATCGTTTTGAGAAAAGAAATGGGAAGAAAGGGGAAGTTGGATAATAATGCACGACGCGCGCGTGCGAATGCGCTGACATGAATATCGACATTTTTGGGGTCATCTTTTTGCGGGGAAAATCTCACATGTGAAATGAAAAAAAAGTCTGTTCACATGCATGAATGCAGTCAAAGTAATTTTTTTGTGATTTCATAGCATAACAACATTTTTCTCTGTCCAAACACTCGACTGACACATGCAGAAGAGAGCGTGTTGGGAGTTGGAGTGGGGATGGTATAGGCGAATGATCTAAGTGGCTTTCGCCATATGTCGTCTGTCGCTGATTTTTCCTTTTTCTGCTGGTTTTAGCACCTATGTAATAGATTGAGTCTATGGCAGACCATCTCCAAACCACGTACCTGAAACGAACACATGAGCGAATCATCGACTGTCATCATGGCGCCCGCATTATCGAACTCACCACAGTAATTGGGCGCAGAAAACAGCGTCACAAGCTGTCGATTAGCAAAGAACTCGTAACCATCTTCCACGACTTGGTGTGCGCGACAGACTAGATCGATCTGGTGTTTTGATAGAAAGGTCTTCACCACATTGGCACCGAACGTATAAGACACGCCTCGATCGTTCTCATTCCACCCGCTCACTGTAGTTTCTGGGTCAGACCAGAGCAAATCACACAGAAGACCTTTCAAAGAAAAAAAAAATAAGAGAAGCATGTAAATTAAATTATATCAGAATCACTTCCCGTTAAAGTTACCATTGTCAGGCACGTCTGTGGGGCGGACAATCTGTCGTATTTGATCCAGACTATGCAATTCGGGTGACAAACCGCCGTGCATGCAGAAAATCTTCTGGTCGATCAGGGCCGCAATGGGAAGACAGTTAAAACAATCTGTGAAGGTCTTCCAGAGCTTGATGGTATAGCGCCGTTTGCCTATGTACATATTAGGGATAGGAGATCTTATCATATAAGCTGAACATATTTACATTCATCGTAAAAGCCATAGATACGGTTGATAC
Organism: Syncephalastrum sp. PYS2702; assembly: GCA_023630325.1. NCBI lineage: Eukaryota > Fungi > Mucoromycota > Mucoromycetes > Mucorales > Syncephalastraceae > Syncephalastrum > Syncephalastrum sp. PYS2702. Next base: position 282,296 of record JAMAMT010000007.1, read on the forward strand.
TGGCGCACTCGTGGTTACCACGTAAGATGAAAAAGTTTTCTGGATATTTGATCTTGTAGGCCAGCAATAGACAGATGGTTTCGAGCGAATGCTTTCCGCGATCCACATAGTCACCAAGAAAGAGGTAATTAGACTGCGGGGGGTAATGACCATAGTCAAACAGGCGGATCAGGTCATGGTACTGACCGTGGATATCACCACAGATCTTGAGAGGTGCTTCAAGTTCAAGTAGGATAGGCTGCTGCATAAATATATCACGTGATCTGACGCATAGATACGTGACCTCTTCCTCGAGCAGCTGGACTTGCGTTGCGGGTGGCCGACCCCGGCGTCCTTTATTGTTGGGTAAATTTAAGAGAAGTTATGTCTCATGTGTGCCTGATACTTACCAGCAGCAGTCAGTCTCTCGATAATGGAGTCGATATCAACGTCGATGGCCATCGGGTCGCCCATCTACTCGGAGAAATCAATAAAGTGATCTCGTAGAAAGAAGAGAGAAGAGAGGAAGAGGAAGAGGAAGAGGAAGAAGAATAGATAACGCGTACAACAAAGGGACGGCGCGCGTATTGTGTAGTGTATATGTTGGCTGCGCACGCATAGACTGACTGAACTCAATATAAGCTAGCTAAGGACTTTAGTTTCAGCCAGATCTCAAAAGTAAGATTCACATTGTTAAGCGAGCATTGGCGTGAACCGATGGTCACTATCGTTCAAGCTCATTCCTCGCTTCTCGACTGAACAAGATAATTTATGCGCTTTAAAGCAGTAACGAAGTATGGTATTGGTATAGGACCATAGTTCCACTGCATTCTCACATTCCTTTTCTCTCTTATTTCTCTTTCTCATTGTAAGGGTTCAATCTTACCGTTCGTATTGAGATTCGGGAGGAGAAGCGTGAAAAAGGATAAGGCTGAGTCGTCTTCTCGCCAGTTGAGTGGCATAAATTTTATTGGGTCTCCGCGAAGCATTTTCTCTTTGTCTGGCTTGATTCTCACTGGGCTTCGTTCGTTTCAGTTGTAAAACCATACTGTAACTCCTTCTTCAAACCAGGAGCCAAGTACGGCGACATAGTAAATAAAAAGGGTTTTATGGCTTTATGAGGTAGAGGGAGATGTGCTTTCGCCGCCGAATACAGTCTTTGCCTTTTACAAAATCTCAAGCGTGACAACGAAGAGATAAAACAGCCTTGTCACGTAGTTGTTTTCAGATTACGCCGAATCTCGTATCAAGAGAGCGTGACAACAAACATTAGAGATAGCTAAATGGGAGCAAAGTACTGTTGTGTTCCAAGACGAAAGAAGGAGAGGAAAAGAATTCGATGGCGTCCATAGTATGTCGACTGCTCCCACACGGTAATTTGATATCAGCGTGCAAGAGCTTTTGGAGCATGTACAGTATTATTGGCTATTGTATGAGTATGGTATGTGCTTGTATGCGCATGCGCATGCACCTATCAAAACGCAGGTGAAATAAAAAGTTTAGTTTCATTTTTCCTCCTCTCTGGCTATCTTGTCACCACATGACTGGGATTTTACCTTTTCTAAAACAACACCTCCAGTACGGACAGACTCTTCGGACAGTGTTTTTATTGTATTGGTCCCAGTCCAAACAGCGTTTATGCGAAAGAAAAATAAAAACAGATACACACTACTGCTATCTCCATAGTCTACGCTCATTCTTCCTGCTTTTATAACAACCCATGGTAATCACACTCGTAAAAAAATCACGAAGCATAGGAGTGATTCCCATCGGCCTGCATTATGGTGGATCTATAGATAGATAGACGATGGTTTGATAGATCAAGGAAGCAGGGGAGGATCTTGTGTGGTGTGCCTTGATAAGGGTCTGGTTGTGTGACCTCAAAGGAACTCCGTCAAAAAAAAAAAGAGTACTCGACCCGTTTGTGCTTTACAAGACAGACATGTAACATTCAAAGGGGTAAAGCATTTGTGCGACAAGCTGCCCTTGTCTTCGCTTTGATACAGTACTATATATCTCTACTTTATATTCTGATCCCCACCTCCATTTCCTTCTCTTTATCTCTCGCTTCTTCTCTTCCCTCTCTCCATCCTCTTTTTCTTTCTCTCTCTGGTCTGTGCTTTGCCAGACAACCCTCATTTTCCAAGTCCTATCCCGAGTTCATAAGATGGATATACCCACTCCTGCTACTGCTGGACGCACACGGACAGAACCGTCTACGGGAGAAGCGATTCCAAGGATCCGGAATCTGCATCCGTCGCACATGTCACCCGAGCACTTCCACACGCCTTCGGAGGGCTACGGCACGATGCCCCATGGCGGCATGCCTGAGCGCCTGTCCGGAAGCTCGCTTTCCGAGCGCATTGGGTCGTTTGTGGGGTCCTATTCGCGGACGTCGCTCATGTTCATGGCTGAGAATTTGGCTGTGCCAGGAACCCATCCGTCGGTAAGTCAAGTGGAGGCAAACATTTCTCCAAAAAAAAAAAAAGAATTTAAATGTTATGCATTACATGCGATGCCTGAGATTATAGAGGCCATTTCCAAAGAAATGTTGCTAAGCAGTATTTACGTTCTTAGATCGATGACGAAGAAGACAAGCTGTCAACGTCCTCGATGGGCGGCTCTATATCGAGGTATGTATTCAGAACATCATCGAAATTTCGTATAACCCGAATGGCCCGTTCAGGAACAACTCGATGGATCCATCCCATCATGGCAACAACAACACTTATGCACACGGGCGGCGCTCAATTGTGTCAAGTCTCTCAGGGGACCACCAGGAGCGCACGTCGCTGTTCATGACCAGCCTCGACAAGATCATGACCTCGCAGAGCATGGCGACGGTTGCAGACGACTACCGCCTCGCGAATGCGCTGAGCGGCGACCCCTATTCCCACCATAATACGATCCTTGAACCGGAGCACAAGTCCTCCTTTGCGCAATCCATATTCAATTCGATCAACATCCTCCTGGGTGTGGGCATCCTCGCTCTACCCCTGGGTTTCAAGGTATGTTGGTTTCGTCCAACCTTGCGTTTTATTAACTTTTTTTTTTATTCTTATAGTATGCAGGATGGGCCCTCGGGATCAGCGTGTTTGCCTTCTGCTGTCTCTTGACCAACTACACCGCCAAAATCTTGGGTCGCTGTCTGGAGGCTGACGCCGAGTCGCGTACATTCGGCGATTTGGCTGGCGCAGCCTACGGCATCCAGGGCCGCGTTTTTGTCACAGCCTTGTTTGTCACGGAACTCATCACGAATAGGTACACAGTCGGAAATGAGAATTTTTTTTAATTTTCCTTTGTGTCATTCCGCTCACGCACGCACGCACCCGTAGTGTCGCCATGGTCATCCTGTTAAGCGACGGCCTCGAGTCCCTCTTCCCAGGGTACTCCATGCTCACCCTGCGCGTCTTTTCGTTTCTGATCCTGACCCCGATGCTTTTCTTCCCGGTGCGGTACTTGTCCTACTCGAGTCTGCTCGGCATCATCAGCGCGTTCAGCATCATTGGCGTCATGCTGTACGACGGCTTTACCAAGGCGACCGCGCCCGGTAGTCTAGTGGAGCCTGCGGTAAGTCGACATGAAACATTGGGAAGCGGGTGAGACCGACTTAAGGTTTAAATTAGGATACCACCCTTTGGCCCGCCGACTGGATGACGCTGCCTGTCAGCTTTGGTCTCATCATGGCCGGCTTTGCGAGCCATGCCGTATTCCCGACTATCTACCGCGATATGGAGAACCCCAAATCCTTCAATTCTATGGTCAATTGCACATACGTCGCCACGACTGCTATCTACTTTGGAGTTGCCGCGTGCGGTTATTTAATGTTTGGTTCACAGACCATGCAGGAGGTCAGTGTCATGCGAAAAAAGGAAGTATTACGTCCATTGACTGACAACGCTATGTGTGTATGTGCAGATCACGCAAAACATTGTACTTGTGCCGGAGTATAACCGTGCGCTGAACCGTCTGGCAGTCTGGCTGATTGCATTACAACCCATTGCCAAATATGGGCTCAACATGAACCCTGTCAACCTGAGCTGGCAGATCATAGTGTTCCGTCATCCGGCCATAGAGCAGTGGTGCGCCCACGGCACCTGGCGCGAGCCTATCCTGGCCGGGCTGGGCAAGGTGGCGATGAGCGTGCTTGTCGTCATGCTCTCGATTCTGATTCCGGGCTTTGACCATATCATGTCGCTCCTTGGCGCGTTCTTTTCCTTTATGATTTCGGGCATTTTCCCCCTGCTGTGCCACCTACGGCTCTTTGGTGATACCATGTCATGGTCCGAAAAAGGCATCCACTATGTTCTGATTTTCATTGCTTCGTGCATGGCCTGTTCAGGCACGCTCTGGAGCTTCCTGTAGATAGATATTTTCAACACACACACACACACGCACACGCACGCACACACATACTCACACACCACTCACACTAAAAGGGAGAAAAAGGAGAAGAAAATTGACAGAGCAAGATAGCATCATTCAAACTAAAATAAAAGCATTTTTATATTCATCGATCTTAGCGGAGCCATTGCTTTAATAACTCTTCCTCAGGTGTTAACTGATGATCTGGGTGCGTCGTCGTAGTAGGTGGGTTCAAGAGCTGCTCGGTGGGATCATGGATGGGCAGAGTGGATGTGTTTTGGGACGAGATGGATGCGGAAGGGAAAGTATGCTGAGGTTCATGGGAAGTGGCAGTGGCTGAATCGGCGAGAGGGAGCGTTTGTTCTGCGGGATTCACCGCAGTATCTGTGGGGTTGGTCAGAGGCGTCGTTAAATTTAAATTTGCAGACGGTTCCTGCTGTTGCTGTTGCTGTTCTTGTTGCTGTTGCTCATTCTGCACGCCTTGTAGTTTGCTGAACAAGGTATCCTGGAAACGCTGGCAGAACAAGGGAGACAAGGTGATGAGCAGACTTTCCATGCTTTCAAAGTTCTTTGCTATGTGCGCCTGCACGTTCTGAGCGGTGGCGATCGCGAGGGACGACGAAGTGAGTGGAGCACACGACATGACCTGCCTCACACAAAGCAAGAATTTATGCAACACGTATGCTAGAGAGTTTAATAACAGACACTATATATTTTGTTCATGTGTATATTATACCGCGAAGCCTTGATCTGTCACGTCGATAATGATGAGCACGCTTTCGAGGAGGGTCATTTCCAAACGACCGAGATTGTTTTCCTCATCTTGTACAAACACGGTAGCCGAGCCGGGTACGATGCCGTAGTCGTACTCATGCCTAATGGCCTCCAGTTCTGCACTCAGGGATGATTGCCGCATCCAAACGTCGGGTGAGCCAGCTTTGCTTCTTGCAAGAGAAAAGAGAATAGAAGATAAGAGAAGAAAGAAAAAGAAGGTGAGTCAGACCTACAAAAGGGAAAGGTGAGAAAAAAATTACTGAATGCGAGACCTCTAATTGACCACTATGTGGAGAATCAAGACTCGCAACTTCACGATGAGGTAAGCTGATTTCTTGCCCGTAACCTAAATACCAATGCTACGGGTACTGTATATGTCTTGACGGCCCGTCCTTTTACCGTGCGGACCTCCGATTCATATTGTCCACCACTGTGATCTTTGATCCGCTACACAATACAATATATATATATATATATATATGTGTATGTCTGCGAGTATATAGAGATATATAGAAAAGAAAGAAAAAAAAAGAACTGTACAATCTGTCGACTCTAATCCTCCTGTACAAGACGCCAGATACGGACAATGCCGTCGTCGCCAGCCGAAGCCAGCCAATCCCCGTGTGTTTTCGTCGGGAACCAGCTGACGCTGTTGATATCGTGGACACCATGCGCATCCTTGATGGTCGCAATGGGTTCCCAGGTTGCTTCTATTCCAGATCCGCCCGTCTATAGTTTCTTGAGTTAACCCTAGGATCTCTTGTTCATTTTTTCCTTCCATTACCTGTTCAAACACACGGATGGAATTATCGCCGCTGGCACTTGCGATCCGGTTATTGACCTTGGACCACGAGACAGAGTAGATGCATCGATCGTGGTAACCCGACAGGGTACACACGGTCTTGTAGACAGGCTCATTTCGCGGGGTTGCGACGCCTTCCGCATTGTTCGGGGCAAACATTTTCCAGATCCTGAGTGTCTGATCATCCGAAGCCGACACTATAACAAGACAAGTGTCAATAAAAGGGAAAGTAAAACTCACCAGAAAGTTCCTGCTTACCAATATGATCTCCAGATGCATTAAAATCGAGTGCCCAAACCGTCGACGTGTGACCCTGGAGGGTGTCTGCACAAAACCAGTCATCTTCTTCGTCCCGCCAGATCTTCACTGTATCGTCGTAACTCGCAGACGCGAGGATTTCTTCGTGCGGGTGCCATGCCACCATCTTTACATCCTGACCGTGTTCCTGAAGCACACTCAAGCATTCAAAGTCATTGTCGGCCTCCACTATATGACCATGATGATGAATATAGGATGAGTATACATATACATAACATATACACATACCCAAGCTTCCCAGCCCTCAGACCCCACTGTACCTTCCCAAATCCAGACGCTCTTGTCACGACTGCACGTCGCAACCAGTTGACCCGACGAGGACCAAGTAACAGACTTGATTTCGTTTTCGTGACCCTCCAGCGTTGCGACACACTCCCACTCATTGTCGCGTGCATCGTACTCCCAAATGCCAGTGGTTGCATCGAAGCTGGCAGTGGCAAGCTCGTTTCCGGAAGGGGACCAGGCTACGCTGCGGATCGTGCGTTTGTGAGCACCGTCGAGGGTATGAATGCAGACCCATTGGGAGAAATCCGAGGGGGATTGTGGGCCCCAGAGGCGAACGGTGCGGTCGCCTGAGCAGGTAGCGAGGATCGACTTGCTCGGGTGCCAAGCTGCCTGCCACACCCGATCGTGGTGGCCTTCAAGGAGAGAGTAAGAGGGTTAATAGATAGAGAAAGGATAAGTGGGCTATATGTATACCTTCGAGGGTGGCAACAAGCTCCAGGCGAGGCATAAGGTATGGTTGATATGAAGTGATAAAGTGAAGATGGTAGATATAGCCCGAGAGATCTTAATCATTTATCCCTCCTATATCGTCGGACCTCGCAACGACCTCGCAAAGCCACCTGTGTGCCCGTGCCCTTCTCCACGTATCGCCTTCGTTTCTTATCCCTGTCTCTCTCTCATCTGCCTGCACTCATCTCTTCTTCTTTCTATTATAACTATGGCCGACGAACCGCAAAATACTGAAGAACGCGAAGCCCTTGTCAAGTAATGACTGGTCTCGTTATTGCATCGGACGCAAGATGCTCATCTCTTTTCCTTATTATGCAGCCACGTCCTTCAACTTCAGTCGCAGCTCAGTGGTAAAATGGCAGACATCCGAAGCACTGTTCAAAGCCTGAGCTCATCTGTTGGTTTATGTTAAGCCTTGATTGCACGTGTGGATAGTGCCAAAAAAGAACATACGTCGCTGACAACCGAAAACCAAATGCTGCAAAAATACATCAACAACTCGCTCACTTCGACGGCCGTATTTGGTGCCACGGGCGGTGCAATCGGACAAGCCGCCGCTGGCAAACTGTCGCCCGACAACACAAACGCGCATTGAAATGCATTCTATCTCTTACTTTAGTTTTTGGTTTTTTGCGTGCGTCATGGAAAAGGGCGCAGAGGCAGGCGCAAAGACGCGCGAGCTGCACAGGCCAGCATGACTTGCTGCATAATAATAGGAGGCACTCCTTCATGTGGGAGCAGTGAGGGGGTGGTGTTGGGTTGGCTCCCCATCATCCATATCATCACCACCCGTCAACCATCATCCGTTACCATTACCATAATGATCACGATAACCACAGAACCACTACAACCCATGACAACATGACTGGCACACCCAAAGGCTCCCCACCACCTGCACAGCTCTGCCCATGCTTTCCCTCGATCATCCGTCCAACTTGCATTTTCACTCACGCGCCTCATACCACACATTGTTTACCTGCTTTTCGCTCTTATCTGCTACCTTTCTATTTACTGCACTTGCCTTTTTTAACTCTTTTACTTTCCACCTTCATTCTCCCGCTCTGGCTTGGATTATTAGCTTTTCCTCTGTTTCGGCTCTACTTTTTTTGTCGATCCGGTCGCCTGTTTGCTTGTTCTCCCTTCTGATTGTGACATGTAAACAATAAAGCCTGATCGGCAAAAAGTAACAACAAATACAAACACACACACACTTGCATACTCAAAGAGAGCAAAGAAAGAGAAAAACCGAGAGATGCAGACTCTCATTTTTTCACACAATAAAAAAAACTTTTCCGTTTTTTGTCGTGAATGTAATGTATTGTTGACGAGTCTTATTGTTCTCATTATACCAAAAAACGCAAAAAGCGATGGAGAACTTGACAAGATTCCCCTTTCTTTATTCTTTGTGCGATCTACCTTCTGTGGCCCCTTATTTTTCTTTTTGTTTTTCTTTTTACTTGCTGCTGCCTGACATTTTTTCCCGCGCAATTGCGCGGGGCGTTAAAGGATGATCTGCAGCATGTGTGTACACAGGTGTGTGCTGCTATTCTCGAATGTCCGCGCGAGTCATGACTTCCGCACACAGATACAGTACGAGGAAGGCAAGGAGGCATTGAGTTGTGTGTGTCCGGTGTGTATCACAAGCGTAGCATTGGCCTGGTTTCAAATGATGGCTGTCATCCATCTTGTTTTTTTTTTTTATTTCACATACATACATGGCACCCTTCCGTGCAATCAAATCAATGAATTCAACTCCCCTCGAACTCATTCTCTCGTTTTTGATCCTCCTCGCACTCCTTCCTCTCCCCCACCAAACCCCCCTTTTTTTTCTTGGTGTCCTGTCACGCGCTTACCTGCATATTTTCGCCCGCGCAGTCCAAACAAAACAAGGTGTGCAACCGTGTGTGCATCGCCTCCTTTTGTCACCATCGTCACCTCCTTCGTCCGCATACGTCGGTCGTCGTCTTTTTCCGTCTTCTTCGGGTCATTGTCTCGCGCCCCTAAATCGGGGGACCCTCTTTTTTTTTTCGTCATTCTTCTCCGTCCCGTTGCTGGCTTCATATAATTCTCCCTACCAAGCGTACGTGCGTGCCATTCTCCTTCGTTTGCTCACGGGATCAGTCTTTTTTGTCCTAGTTGCCCTGCATAACGCTTTTACCGCCTTACATTGTCGCTTCCTCGTTCGCTCTCTTTTCTCTCTCACTCTGTCATCGTTCTGCCTCTTTTTTTCTTTTTTTGTTTTGACTCGTTTTGAAGCGGTTTTCGCTGTCTCTGACTTGCTCTCTCTCTCTTTCTTTATCATTTCGTCGCTTTTCCCCTTTCTCTTTTTTCTCTCTTTTCATTTTTCACTAATTAATATTACCTCGCAATTATCAATTATCCATACTCTGACCACACTCACAACACACATCTGACGTCTCCTTAACGCATCCATACACGCACAGTCAGCACACACTCATTCTCGCTTTATAACATATCGTTTATACGCATTCACTTTCTAAGGCAACCTTTTTCTTTCTTTTTTTGCGCGCGCGCGTTTTTATTTCTTTTTTCTTCACGTCTCAATCCCCCCCCCCTCCCTGTCCCTCCCCCCATTCCCCTTTATTCAGCACTCTTTTTCTTTGTTTGCGAGGAGTATCACAACTGTAACCCAGTGTAAACCCATTTACGCTTTTACGCTTTCTTTCTTTCTTCTCTCTCTCGCTGAACCCGCGCTTTTTCTTATATTTCATTTCATTTTTATTTCTTTTCCTCTCTTCTCTCTTCCTGTCTTCCCCTTCTCTTTGTACTTATTGTATATCTTGGTGGACTCAGTCGAGGTGTTTGGCAACGATCTTGAATGAACCAACGACATTCGCCAGCCTTGTACAAACTACAACACTATGACCAACTCAGATCAAGCTGCAGCGGAAGAACAAAAGGGCTTTGCCCGTGTCTCTGTAAGTGCATATACACGTTACACAGCGGCAACTCGCGCTTGACACTTTACGTGGTGTGATATGCTATGATGTGCTGTACTAAGATCCTTAATATGCAATGAATCTCACCCTCTTGTATCTCATGTTTATTATAATCCTTAGATGGAACCGCTCTTTGAACGACTCCTCAAACGCTCCTTCACAGACAGTGTATCTGCTATAGAATATTGCAGGTCCTTGTGTGCCGAGTACGGTTTCACCGTTAAGCAAGAAGCCAGTGCCAACAGAGTAAGCTGTCAAATAAAAAAAAAAGAAATACAAATCTCTGTCTTTTCTTTTGCATTCCTTTTTGTTTATTTTACGTAATTATTATTTTTTGATTGCATTAGAACATCTATGTTTACTGCTCTCGTGAAGGCCTACCCGATTCGCAGCGCAATCCCAAACCGTCACCACAACGCAAACGACCATCGAAACGCTGCGACTGTCGATGGCGCGTCGTCTTATCCGAGAACGAACACGAACAATGGGAGTTCCGTAAAAGCATGAACCCGAACGCCTCGGAACACAACCACGAGATGATGTCGCCTGACGAGATGGTCAAGGCCTGGCCGAGCGACGTGAACGACTTTATCATCCAGCTGGCTCGCCAACGCCTGCAGACCCACGAGATCCGCGAGCGCGTCAAGCATCGTTTCCCGGACATTACCTGGAACGAACGCCGCTTTTACAATCGCCTGACCGAGGAGCGCAAACGGATAAAGCAGCGCGGCATCCTCGACCGGTCGCAGCGCCTTCTGCTGAGCTCGGCTCGCCTGTGTGCAGTCGTGGCGAGCAACGAGGACTGGGCCGCCGCGACCGAGATGGAGCTCGGCCGTCTGCTCGATAACTACTGCCAACTGTCACGCCTGCCAATGGAGGCCCTCAGCACGTTGGTCGACCTGCAGCCCGAACTAATCCAGACCGACACCGCGCGCAGTAGCACAGGCAGCAGTAGTAGCGGGAACAACAATAGCAGTAGCAGCATGAACCTGAGCATGAGCTGCGGCAGTAACGCCCTGAATGATGCCGCCTCATCCTCATCCGACCGCCCCTCGCCGAGCTCCACCGACATGGCCATGGACGACCTGCTTCCGTCCAAGAAGCGCAAGTCCATGTCTGGGCCGATGCGCGTCGACGTTCCCAAGGGGACCCACGTCGTGCAGGTGCCGAGCTACACCCTCTACGTGCGCAACCAGCCCATGCGCTCCTCGTCCGAGCCGTCCTCACAGTCGCATCCGACCGCGGCAGCAGCAGCAGCGGCAGCAGCAGCAGCAGCCGCGATGGGCTCGACGGGTGGTGCGGGACGACGGCCGTTTATGGGATCGCCGACGGACACGCTGCCCCTGAATGCAAGCGCAGCCAATCCAGCGAATTTTACGTCCAATCTATTCCCGCTCGCGTCACCCACCTCGTCCTCAGCCTCGTCGACGTCCTCGATACCCTTTTCTCAGCCGCAACAGCAGCGTCATTACCATCCTCAGCACCGTCACCGTTTCGACCAACGTGTGTCGTCTCCGCTCCAGCAGCCCTCCGCCGCTGCAGCTGCGGCCGCCCTCGTGAACTCGCCCCATGACCCGTCGCCGTCCTTTATGACATACCACCAGCATCATCATTCAGGCCCGCCACAGCAGCATCATCAGCACCACCAGCAGCCGCACTCATCCTCTCAGCAGCAGCCCCAGACCCCTCAACAGCAGCCGCAGGCCCAGCCTCAACAAAGTGGTGGTAACTACGCGGCCGTGCCTGCTGCGGCGCTGTCCAACTACCAGATGCCGCCCTTCTCGCCTTACAGCATGTCCGGGCCCGCTGATATGCAGTTTGGGTTTGATCACAACAGCATGGGCGCCACCGCCTTCACGTCGTCCCAGCCACGTCGTACTCCGCAGCCTAACCCATTGGGGACGCCTATGCCTGGTCTACAGCAGCAACAGCAACAACAACAGCAGCCGCGTGCAGACCCGTCTACGCATCCGCATGAGCATCACCAGCAGCAACAGCAGCAACAGCAGCAGCAGCAACAGCAACCTGGGTCTCAGTCTATGTATGGTTTCTACAAACAGCAAGAGGTGTACAAGCAGGAGGACCAGGACAGCATGATGCTGCAAGACCGCGACCATCGTGTGCAGCGCAGCATGTCCCAGCAAGGTTTCATGCCTTCGCAGTCTACCTCAACTGCTGGCACCAATGATAATCTCGTCGCTGCTGCCGCTGTCGCTGCCCACCAGCCACCTTCGTGGACCTAGCGTGTGCTTCTTTGTTTTTGGCTCTCTCACGATCACACCATCCTCTTTTTTTTTTTTGTCTTTTCTATTTTTCTTTCTGCACAAACACATAACAGACACACACACACACACACAACACCAGACATCCTTCTGCTCACAGACACCTCACATCCGATGACACGACGATCCAGTTCTTGACTATTTTCTTCTTCTTCGCTTGCCGCCTCCCCTCCGAATGACCCAGCACACCTAATCCATCTTATGCAAACGGACACCGCACCCAACCCACATACCTCACCTTCACCATCCACCATCACTTTACGACCCGCAGCTACCCTCAATCCATGTTAGCCTTCCTTCTCCTCTACCGGAGGGACTTATGCCTCTCTCTATGATAAGCAAACCGGTACGCGAGACACTTTTTTTTTTACCTTTACCTTTCTCTTTTCTTTCTTTTCAGTTGTTTTCTTTTTCACTGTGGAATCGTAGCCTTTCTTCACTTTTTTGTGTTTACGTCTTTTTTTCTTTTCTTTTTTACTTTCTTTATATCCTTGCGTGTACATTATACTATACTTAGTATGCTACGCTTTTCCTTTTACTTTCAGTCTTTCGCTGGTGAATACCTTACACCTCCCCCCAACCTCCCGTATATATATATCCCCCGTATATATTATTCTATACAATAGCTCGTATATATTTTAGTTTATAAAACTTATCTGCTACTATATCTTTCTTTTAAAAAAACCTATGGTATGATGTATAAGTAAGAAGCGCTATATTAAACCACTTTCCTCTCTTTTCATTTTAAACTATTCTGTTCTTTTTTGTTTTGTTTTCTGTGCCAAAGCTTAATTCCGGCCGCTTCCTCGTAACATGAGATTCTCTGCGGCCGGACTCAAAGCTTGCCTAATTTGGTCGCAAAGGCGGCTTTCCATGGAAAACTACACGGCGAGACACCCATCCTCCAAAAGCTGTTCGGAGCCTCAAGCACGGTCACCTTTTTATAATAAAAAAAGGCACTTTGCGTCTCCGAAAGCGTCGGTTTATTTCGACGAGTCGTTCATCCGCCAACTTGTGGGTCCGTGCTGCTAGACAGTGATAAGACAAGCAGATATACCATGCTTTCAAAACGCATGTATGAATAGAATATGGAGCGATCTGACAGCTGATGTTCAAAAATTAAATATATGAAATAGATTCAGTGTCAGAGGTCATTTGACCTAGCAAAAAAAATGAGAGGACAGAAAGAGGAGGCATTTCCCGCATTTGAGGGACTGTGACGGGGTTTTGAAGAGAGTGCGAACTTGGGACTTTTGCCAGCCTGTCTTTCTTTTTCTTCACCTGATTCAATGGCATCTGTTGCTGTCCAACCACCGAATGGCAGCAGTTCTCCTGCCGAGAACAAGCCCGTCGGTATCATTTACCCGCCTCCCAACATTCGAGGTACTTTAGAGAAATGACCTGATCCAGAACCCAATCTAAATCTTGAATCGCGTTTGTAGAGACCGTCGACAAGGCTGCTGAATTTCTGGCCAACAAGGGCCCTGAACTCGAAGATCGCATTCGTGAGAATGAAAAGCATAATCCAAAGTTCTGCTTTCTGAATCCTACCGATCCCTACCATGCTTATTACCAGTATCGTCTCAATGAAGTCCGTGAGGGCAAAGGTAAAAGACAGGAAAAAGGACACCATCAATCTACACAGTCATTGACTCATATTCTTACTTTTATATAGCGAGTAGCAAAAAGGCAGCCAAAAGAGAGACGACGGAAGAACCGATGGAGGTAGAAACAGCACCCAAAGAACCTGAGCCATTCGAGTTTTTGGCCGATATGCCCGCCGTCTCAGCTCAAGATCTCGACATTATGAAACTGACAGCTCAGTTTGCCGCACGCAACGGTCGCCAGTTCATCAATCAGCTCGCCCAGCGCGAGTCGCGCAACTACCAGTTCGACTTTCTGCGGCCCTCGCACAGCTATTTCCCTTATTTTACCGAGCTTGTCAAGCAGTACGGCAAGGTGCTGGTGCCTGCCGACGATACGACGCAGCAGTTGCGGAAAACAGTCGAGAACCGGTACTGGCTTCTCGATCGAGTGAACGAGCGCGCCAAATGGGTGAGCTGGCAAAAGGCGGAGGAAAAGAAGCGCCGCGACGAGGAAGAGAAAGAGCGTGTGGCGTATGCCTCAATTGACTGGCATGACTTTGTGGTGGTGGAGACCGTCGAATTCACCGCCGCCGACGAGCAGCAGGATCTGCCGCCGCCGATGAGTCTGTCTGAGCTCGAGAATATGAGCTTGGCCCAGAAACGCGCCAACGTCATCGCGGAGGAGCCGGAGGAGAAACCGGGTGACACCGAGATGGACATCGAGGACGTCGACATGGAAGAGGAGAGCGACCAAGAAGAAGAAGGACACGCGCCTGCACAGCCCGCACAACAGCCGCCGCAGGCACCCACTCCCTTCAAGGTGCGCACCGATTACAAGCCCAAGGTCCTGGGCACCGCACAAAACAAGAACGAGCCTACCCAGATCTGTCCTCGCTGTGGCGAGGCAATCCCGGTCTCGGAGATGGACGAGCATATGCGCATTGAGCTGCTTGATCCAAAGTGGAAGGAGCAGAAACTGGCTGCCGAAGCCAAGCACAAGGACAGCAATTTGCTCCAGGAGGGCACAGACGTTGCCAAGATTCTCAAAAACTTCTCGGGCTACCGTTCGGATATCTTTGGTCAGGAAGAGACCGAAATCGGCAAGAAGATCCACGAGGCCGAGGAGGAGGCCAAGAAGCGCGAGCGCGTCACCTGGGACGGCCATACTGCGAGCATCAACCTCGCCACCCAGCGTGCCCAGCAGCAGCAGCAGAACATGTCCATCGAAGAGCAGATTGCACAGATCCAGCGCGAGAAGGGCTTCGTCCCCGACGCACTCGGTCCACGCTTACCCAACGACACATCCTCTCCTTTCCCTTACCAACCCAGCCCGCCCCAACCACCCCCGGCCGCCGCTGCCCCCACCGCCGCCTATTCCTCCCCCGCACAACCGTCCATGTACACACCCCCACAGCCGGTGCCTATGCCCATGCCCCCCATCCATTACGAAGCACGCCGTCCAGACGACATGACCGACCCAGACGCCAAGCGGCCGCGTGTCGAGGACACAGAAGAGTCGCAAGAGTGGGTCGCTACCGTGACGCTCACGATCCAGACCCCCAGCCTACCCGACAAGCCCGAGTGGCAACTCAATGGCCAGACCCTCACCCTCAGCGGCTTGCCCCTGTCCACCCTGATCTCGACCGTCAAGGATCGGATCACGTCGCAGCTCGGCATGCCGGCCGGCAAACAGAAACTGACCACGGTGACCAACATGGTCCTCAACAACAGCAAAAGTCTCGAGTTTTACAACATCACGGACGGGACGCATCTCGTCCTCGGTTTGAAGGACAAGGGCAAAAAGTAATCAACATATCCCATTGGCATACTTGTAATAAACGCGTTTTCTTTCCTCCCTTGCTTGATGATTCGATTTTATGCCACGTGCCGTCGCATCCCGCGTCGCTTGCTTCCAGCGATCCAGGCTAGGTTGGGCGCGTAAACATCCTAGGAAATCTATAAAAAAACAAGCATGTACAGACACTTTTGGAAGACGATGCAACGATGGGAGCAGGAAGGTGGCATGGGAATCTTACATCTACATAGTTCCTTGGGTGTAAAAATACGAGGTATATACGCGCGAGAGTCGAAGCCATAATTCAGCCTTGTAATTTTCTGTGGTAAAGTGTCAACTAGAAAATCATGTGTTGCTACCCTGTGCGTTCAGCGGCTCCCCAATTCCATTCTGTCCCTTGGACAGACAATTGCTCTCTTTGCTGGCCAAAGTGAATCTCTGGGACAATGGATTGCAAAAAAGTAGGACATGATTTTAAAGTTTAGTATACGGTTACGTGGGGATTGCTGTATTCGGGGATTCTCACACGTCAAAGCACTTCACATGCTGGACGACCCCATACCCCACACACCCAGAATTATTTTTCCTGCTATGTTTTCACGCGCAGCGCATTGCGCAACCGCACGACGCGTGCACATTGACCGAGCTCGCTGCATAAAGAAAGCACTCTGTCTATAAAATGCCCCCCGCCTTTTTCAATGAAATCCCCTTTTTAAGCTTTTTCCCTTTTTCATTTTCCCTTTTTCTCACCTATCACTATGACTGAATTGAAGAAACTCGCCACGGACCTTCTTCTGCCCGAGCTCGAGCGCCAGCTCAAGGAAGACCCCAGCCTCTGGCCCAACGTCAAGGGCCTCTTCATTGTCACCGTCAACAAGAAGAGAAAGCCCATGGCGACCTGGTGCGTCCATTGACCTAGCACCATGGGAATAGCACTGACATTGCTATAGGTACCTTGTGATGCAGGGCAACAAGGTCATGCCCCTCATTACTGACGATGAGAACGTAGCCAAGGAGGCTGCCAAGTCTAAGCTTCGCAAAGTCCAGATCAGCGTCGAGGATTCTGACCTCGTCAGCTTTATCACGGGCGGGTAAGCAGGAGAAGATTACTCGCATAATAAAAAAAGAAGAAGAAAGAGCGAGACAGAAAGGGTATTCATATATCTGTCTTTCTAGCATGACCGGCGTCCGTGCCTACATGACAGGCAAGATCAAGGTCCGCGGTGACTTGATCCTCGCCCAACGTCTCGAGGAAGTCTTCGAGAAGGCTGGCGGTCGTCAGGTAAGTCGCACCTTTGTAGTATATCTGGCTGACAGGGCAGTAACTCACTTTCGGATCGTTTTATTCTTTTTTCTTTAGCGTGCATTGGACTTTATTTCCAAGAATGATCAGCTGCGGTCATTGGCCTCCAAGTCCAAGTTGTAATACCTTTTATATGTAATCACTATGAATAAAGAAGGTGGTATATGTTTTATACAATACAGAGCGAGAAAGGAATTAAGAGGGATGCAATATGCCATGGATACGAGGGGGTGTGTGTGTTTGCGTGTGAGAGAGTCATTTGATATATATATGTATGTGCGTGTATGAGTCCGTGGGTGTGTAAAGGTAAATGGTCGTATATGGGATGAACGTGGGCCAGGCCGTGAGGCAAGGGAAGTATGGGATGCGTTTGGGATATTGCGGTGAATGCGTGGTGTTTTTGTGGGGTGAAATATTATTCTGGTCGGCCCCGCTGCGGCCGTTTATGCTGTTGAGGCGAATCATGCTGGATCACGTCAAACTCGTACTGATTTTCGTCCTGGTTCGGTACGCCCGTGTATCCCCTGCTGCGCCGCTGAGTATACCGTTTGATGAGATAGACGCACCCGACTGCACCGACGAGGACCAGCAGCACTGCGACCACGCGCGCAAAGAAGCTGCGATGGTCATCCTGATGCTCTTCGATGGGCCAAGCAAAGCTTGGCGTTTTGCTCCCCGTTTCTGCGCTCGACTTTTCGTCTTGTGCCTTGCTATCTGAAGCAGGGAAGGAAGGTGTTACTGCCTGCCCATCTAGAGAATCTGTCAGCTCGGCCAGAGGCGTCTCTTGAGCCGATTCAGACGCCGGAGGGAGTGGCTCTTCCGTTTCGTCGAGCATCGCCTCTTCGGGTGTCTGCTCCTCCTGTGGGGCAGACACGGGTATATGGATCGGCGTGCCCTCAAATCCGTCCGCCATTTCGCCCCAGAGCGTCAGCGTCCAGTTGATGAAATAGCCTGAGAATTGCGGATTCTTGGCGTCCACGACGCGAAGAGTCCAGTTACCGACAGGATTCTCGCCCCTAATGGAGAACAGCAGGATCAGCGGTTGAAGAGCTATCCGATTTTCCTTTTTTCTTTCGAGCTTACCAGTGCTTCACACTCATGAACGTCCAATCCTTGAAGCCCTCCGTGCTGGTGTCAAATTTGCGCGGTGCTCCGAGTTGGCTCACGACCGCACTGGGGCTCTCGAGGAGCGTCTCGAGATCGCCCCGTCGCCCATGCTCAATGTTCACCGTGGCCGTCACGTGCTCAAGACGCCCCAGGCCCGCCGCGTCCAGCATGGCCTGCGTGACCATGATCGTATGGGTCAAGGCCTTGCTCTTGTCAAGCACACTCTCTGTCGTCAGGTCCGGAATCGCCTGTTTTTCCTCGCCGTGGGCGCCCGCCAGTTGTAGGTAAGTCTGAGGCCGGACACTTTGAAAGGTCTTGGCGGCTTCGACGATGGCGTACGCGTCGAGCTTGCCAAAGCCGAACTTGTGGTTATACATGCGCCCAGACGGTAGCGTGGCCCAATCGGTGTCCTCGATCGAGATGGGCAGGGCGGTTTCTACGCACAAGTACTGCATGTCGCGCCACGTCAGGTCGGGCCGGACAGAGAGCACGAGGGCAAAAACACCGGCGGCGAGCGGTGCAGCGGCCGACGTGCCGCCGTGTCGCTCAGAACAGGTACGTTCGCCCACGTCGGTCGTGTACTAGACAGTTTGCGTCAGGCACCCACCTTTTCCATCTCTTCCCCCCCCTCCCACCTTTTTTTTTTTTTTTTTTTTGGTCTTCCAAATGTACTTACGATATGTCCACCGCTTCCGCTCGAGTAGGTGACGACGAGTTGGGCCGAACACCGCTCGGCATAGTAAGGGTGATTACCCATCCTGTCAATCGCACCGACCGTGATGGTGTACATGCTGTTGGTATAGCCATCAAAGTTGCAATTGTCGTCGTTGGCGCCGCCGTTGCCCGATGCAAAGACAAAGATAGTGCCGGTGCCGTTACGTCCGTTCTGGATGCCGTTCTTGATCGCATCCAGGACAATTCCCTGCGGTGCTTCAGCGACCTCGCCCAAGTCGGGCGGGCCCCACGAGCACGAGTAGATGTGATTTTGCTGATAGGCGTAGTTGAGTGCTTCTGCCTCGTCGGCGTCTGTGATGTCTTCGGAGAGGATCCGAATGCCTGAATAGAACGGCAGGTGAGACAGGGATGGATTGACATGGTACTTCTTCTTCTTTACCTGCGACCTTGGCGTCGTAGGCGACACCAACACCACAGACGTCATTGCGCGCTGCGGCAATTTCACCGGCGCAGCGCGTGCCGTGGTTGTCATCCTCAAGTTTGGGTTTGGGTAGTGCAGTCCGTGCATTGAAATCGTACGAGCCTTCAGCAAACTATAAATATAAATATACCATCTTTTTGTGTTATCACCATGCGCGAAAAACAATTTCGAATGACATGTGCGATACTTGCAAAGTTGTCAGCGAGGTCTTGGCTGTCCATATCCAGCCCATCGTCCAGAATGGCGACGACGACGTTGCGGCCGGTGATGCCTTGGGCCCAGACACCGGTCACGTTGATATCGTTGCCGCGTTGCTTTGGATTGACCTGGGAATAGAAATGAGTATGAGTATTCAAAGCGCATGGGCGGGTTCCCACGTTTCCATATTTCCATACCAGATGCCATTGGTACTCGAATCCCGGGTCCTGAATGCCAAGCACATCGCGCAAGGCTTGAAAGCCGCCAGGGCTGTCCAACAGTGCGGCTGCACCGATGAACTCCTGGTTCAACTGGGCCTCTTGCTGGATGTTCTCAAACAGAGGCGGCTCCAAGCTGGCTTCTTGTCGGCGCTCGACTGCAGGATGCGTATGAGGAGTAGCGCGTTTATACAGCCTCCGCCTCGGTACCTGCCGATCCAGCCGCTCTACCTTGGACAGCAAGCTCCGTTTTGCTTTGGACGACCGCCGGAGTGCATCGAAGCGGGCTTGGAGTTGCTTGGCAGCCTCATCGTGGATGTTCCTCTCATCATCGTCGTCATCGCCGCTGTCATTGTCGTTGGAGCGACGCTTCCACGATCGTGGAATGCTGATCCAGTAGTACTGAGACAGTTGGCCCACTGGACCCTCGAGTCGAGCGCCTAGTTCGGAAGCGACGGCCTCCACCGCGTCTCGGTTCCCGTCGGGTGTGTAGAGTGTGAAATAATGGCGTCGGGCGTGATCGCGTGTCCAGCGCGGTGCGGCATTGGATGGCTGTACTGCTGGAAGGTGTGCAAGTGCAAGAGAAGCAAAGAGCAGGAGCAGCAGTGTCAGTAGAAACCGCATATATGAGTGTGTGTATATGTATGTGTGTATGTGTATATCTGTGTAGGTCACAAAGGGATTAAACACAGGAGAAAGTGAGAAGAGATGTCCTCTTTCGCCTCATTCACGCACTCTCGTTCTGTGAGTTTATCACGGCTCTCCCACCAAGGCAACCCCGACTTGACCTTGATCATTACCATATAGGGTAACCCTGCATTGGGACAACATATTTTCTGTCATCCATCAGCATTCGCTCTTGGGCAGACACGTCGTTGGAGATATACCCATCTATTATATAGAAACATAGGGTTCCGCAACTACGTAATTACATAAGCATAACACTGGAAACCAGGATCCGTTCTTCGTCAGGGCGTCTTTATGTCGGAATCTTTTGGCTGTGAGGGATAGGCCCAGTTTATAAAGGAGCCAAAAGAGAAAAATAGGAAGCAACAAATAGAATCCACATGCAATGTTCTCTTAGCTCTTCTACTATCAATGGAAAAAGAGCCGAACGAACTTAATGAAACATACCGCTAATACCCCAATATAAATCATGCTGAAGGTAGACAAGCTCATAGCAAGAGTGATGATATTGTACCGACTTTCCGCAGACGCGAAGCGTAAACAAGACTAAGGGTTCTGACCCATCAAGCGGTGGGGAACGGACTAGAATAAGTGAATGTTAAGTGGAACCCATAGCCGAAGGCGAGTGGGGATTATTCAGAGCCGTATAGCAATCAGGGTGTCAATCTTGGACGAAGTGAAGCGAGTTTCACCACCCCGCCGTCGTGCTATCAAATCGTATATCTCGGTTCCATTCCTGTCTCACTCTCACTCTTCCTTTGCTATTCTTCCTCTCCCTTCCTCTCCCTTCCTCTTTCTCGGTTGCGTTTTCCTAGCATAGAACGTGGGTGTCCTGGACCACCGTCGACAACACCCTTCACAGACATGTGCCACACGCCAAATGTCTGACCCACTCCCACCGGTAAGAAACTGTTGTATGTGATTGCATTCAGTCACAGGTGAGACGGTGGCCGACGCGCCACGAGGGTGCATCGATGACCCCGGCTTCGGCCGCTTATATACAGTATGTAGAGAAATCGAAGTGTAGTCCACACGACTGATTTCGGAACTAGCCTAGATGTAGATATGTATAATACATATTAGCTAGAAGAATTTTTACTGGCTGTTGATCTGTAGAATACATTACATATAAGGAAAAAGCAAAAAAGAAGGGGAGGAGAGAGGAAACGGCAAAAAAGAGAAACTGAACGGTTGTACGGCAGACATGTCTACCCTGTGACGCAGAGAGACAAGAGAGGAAGGAGGAGAATACTAAGAAGAAGGGAGAACGAGACAGAGAAGCGGAGAGGGTGTAAATATCAGTGGTGGTGAAAGGGTATAAATAAAGCGGATAAGTTCATGAGGACAGCTGCGCGTCAGGATGGGTGTTTGCGGTCGTGGTAGAGTGGCTAAAATGATGAGGATAACGGATGGTCGCGTGCGCTAGGGAGGCTGACTGAGCATGTTGCAGTCGCTGTCGCATGCGAGATTTGATCTGCTGGCGCTGCTTTGCGAGCCGTTGGAGGCGGTGGAAAA
Organism: Syncephalastrum sp. PYS2702; assembly: GCA_023630325.1. Taxonomy (NCBI): domain Eukaryota; kingdom Fungi; phylum Mucoromycota; class Mucoromycetes; order Mucorales; family Syncephalastraceae; genus Syncephalastrum; species Syncephalastrum sp. PYS2702. The sequence goes on from JAMAMT010000007.1 coordinate 304,076, forward strand.
GCGTCTGGCGATCTTGCTCAAACTCGAGTGCACGCACCTTTTGCCAGCCCGCGTGCTTGGGGCAGCGCGTGAGCTGGCATACAAAGGAGGCGGGCGGGTCGACGCAATCCAGCTCGCCATCGTGCACGCGCCGCACCCTGGCCCAGGTCGCATCGGACCAGATCAGTCGAGAGTCGAAACCGCAGACGTCCGGGTGGGTTTCGGCCGCATACTTGAGGAAAGCGAGCTTCCTGTCCATGACCTCGATTTGGCTCACCAGTAGCCGTTTCTCTTGCCGCAGCTTCACGAGCCTGTCGTGGTCTTCACGGTGAGATGCGGTGTTGATCTGGCTCCGCTGCTGGCGTTGGGCAGTGAGTTCGGGTACGACAGGCGGCACAGGGTCAGTGGCGGATGAAGCCGAAGACAAAGAGGAGATGCTGGAGCGGTGCTTCATTTCTGAAAGCTCTAGCCTGGCTCGAGCCACCTGCAGTCCGCATGCATCGTCGCAGTACTTTGAGATGAAACCTTGGTGCGTACTTGACCGTGCTGCTCTCTGACAGGCAGGATTCGCGCATTTCGGTTTCCATGACGTTCCCTTTCCTGTCACTGCCCAGAATGAGTCAGGGCACACCCATAGAACGGATAAAAACGAATAAAAAATCATAGCAACAGCGCTTACCTTTGGCACAGTCGCGGCAGAAATAAAGATCGATGAATTCGCCTTCTTTTTCACTGATACCGATGCATTCGCCGTGGAACCAGTTGTCGCAGCGGTCGCAGGCGATCATAAAGCGCGGAGCGTCGTAAGGTTTCTGACAAATGCAGTATAATTCGTCCCTAAACGCCGCACTCCGTCTTGCATTGCCTCGCCGACCGCGCGCTGAAGAAGCTCCGCGGGAGCCTGTTCCTGCGGGTCTGCCCCGCTTCGTCTTTTTAGCCGGAGGCTGTCCATGGTATGATGGTAAGTTGCTAAGTCGACATTTAAATAGCGAAATAGTAGACGGGCTTACCCGGTCATCTTCAGCCCACGACGGGCGGCGTGTCATCCCAATCGAGGCTTCGGACTCGTCTGTTTCGTCATAAGGCGTGGATGGCTTGGTCGGCTTTTTTAGCAGAGAGGGAGGCAGTGATGATGCTGATGCTGATGCTGTTGTCGTTGTTGCTGTGGTAGTAGTAGTAGTAGTTGTAGTAGTAGTAGTAGTAGCGGGTGGTGGTGGTATGGAAGCAGCCAGTTTGCCTTTTGCCATCCAGTGATGGAACTTCTTCAGGGATGGCGGAAGTTTAGGATCGGGCTTCTGTCTGAGGAGCGGGTTCATCTCAAGGTGCAGGCGCTGGACGGACTGAGCGGACGAGTCGTCGTCTGTTTCGGTGGTGGCGCCACTCTCCGGGCTGCTCCTGGGCGAGTGCTCAGAGGGGAGAGGGTGGGCAGGGTGGGATGACGGAGGAGGAGGGCGGTCATAGTCAGCGATCGGTTGCTTTGCATCGTGCGAGCTGGTAGGCGTGGGCGGGTAGGAGAGGCGTCTCCCTTTCTCTTGCGACGCAGCCGGAAGAGAAGGTAGCGAAGGCAGCGAAGGCTGGACCTGCGATGGCGACGGGCGTTGGACAGACGAAGGCGAATGGAACTTGGACGAGACCGCCTGCTTTTTGGGCGGAACACTGATGCGTTTCCGCAAAGGCAGATGCTTCGTATGTGAAGCAACCGGATGCGCCGTCGCAGGTGCTTTCGCTGCTTCTGCTGCTGCTTCTGCTGCTGAAGGTGCTGTGGATGACTTCACTATCGGATGGAGCGTGGCCGTAGCCAAAGAACCTGCCGTTTATGAATGAATGGGTTCATCACTCTCCAACTTTTTTTATTCTCTATTCTCTCTACCTTGTGCGGGCTTTTTCTCTTCAGCTGCGGACGATTCACCAGAGTCGGGATGACGCATGTAAAGTGGACAACGTTATGCTTCCCTCTTGACCAACGCAAACAGGGATGAATTCGAAACAAGGGAGCTGGAGAGTAGCCTTTCGATATATATTATATATTGGAAGAACTAAAAGGACCAAAGGCAAGGCGAAATAATAATAAAAAAAAGGCCTAAAGTGTGCGACACCTCCAGGCTGGACACTCGCTTTCGCTCTTCCATAATTTTAGACCAATCACGCCTTTCCTCGGCCTTCTGCATATATGGCATTTTTTTTGTTTTCTCGCTTTCTTTTCCTCTCTCGCTCACTTTCTTCTTGGCGTCCTTTTTAAAAAACAGAAGAATCCCCGTGTATCTCGTCACACAGACTTACTCTACCAACGGCTGTTATGAAGACCTGTGATGTGGGTGGCCTGCCGTTTTTCTTCTATATTCACTACGGTCGTGTCTGGCTAGACAAAGAGGCCTTAATAGCAAATAAGAATGCGTAAATTCCAATGCAAGGAGTAATATAATAAGCGCATGATTCAGAAGTCGAGGGCGTAATCAGACATACCTTATTTTTATTGTTTTAGTTTCCAGGAAGAAAGGGCATTGCTTCGTGCGATGGCAACGACCATCTCTATTTGCCATCTCCCACGAGAGCGACCTGGTCACGACATAATACACGCGCACACTGACACGCGGTGACGCTACAAAAAAAACACATAAATAATGACTGTACAGGGAGAACAGGGCTGTGTCGTTCAGCGAGAAAAGGGTGATTCCATGAATGGACCAAAAAGAAAAAGAAACTTGGGACACAAATTATGGGTCGTTGCACGCATCGGCGCCGCCGTTCTCATTCGTCAATTATTTTGCATACAGTATACAGAGGCAGAAAGCCATTTCCCGTAGGACAAGACCTTTTGCGTTGCACTCAAAAGGCCGATCGCACGCCATCCTATTATATTGCCATTCATCCCGCCCCTAATCTCTCTCTGTCTCTCTCTGTCTGTCTGTCTGGCCTTGTCTCTTCTTTATCATAAACAAGGAATTCTTTGTGCCCCCAAGAAATTGGCCTTTTTATTTTAAAACCTCTCCCCCCAGTTCTCCTTTTTTTTTTTCTTGGTTCGATGCTTGCGGTGGCACAGGTCATGCAGCCATGCGAGAAATAAAAAAATCATCCTACTGCGGTCGTCACATCGTGCCGAGTATATAAATGATGCGGTTGGATTCGCCCTTCTGTTCAATTTCTTATCAGACAGCACTCGCACTTCTTTTTCTTCTCCTTCCCATCGCTTCCATTCACATCATGTCAGACGGTCGATGCATTCACTGTGGCGAAAAGGGTCACTACTCCATGTAAGCCAAAGTGCATCGGCTGATGCATCTTTATATTTATCATTTTACCGTACAGGATGTGCCCAAGGAAACCCAGCCCATGTTGGATGCCAGAGTCCTTATCACAGCAGCAAGCACAGCAACAGCCGAAACCGCACAGTTCAAATGGTCAACCGAGAAAGACTCGTCGCTAGTCCACATCAGTATGACAAACCTTCGCATTGGTCTCGTTCACACGCTTTACCCCACTCTTTCCTCGCGCCTGCTCTTGCCTTTGGTCTGGTGAATGATTTTGTGGGGCTTCTATATATCCACCATTTCCCCTCATTCTACCCCCATTATATCACATTCCTCTCTGCCCTCGTACGCATCTATGTCTGTAGTATATACACTATCCTCATTACCCTTCTCACTGCGCGCTGGTATCCTTTTGATAGGGCATCTTTGTAATTTACGTGTATCCCTCTGCACACAACAGACGTTGTCCTTCTTTTGTATGTAATTTGCAATACATATCGTTATTTCCATTCCCACAGATATGATGTCAGTCTTAATTACACTTCAATGGGTTGGACCCCGTGGCTTCCTCAGAGATAACACGTTAGTTCGGCCTGGGCCTATCCCGGTCGTCGCGTGGCCACAAGGAGTACAGCTCCGATGACGGAGGGGTTTATCATTTCCTCGGATAAATTACTATGAATAGCTCACCACCGGCAATGATACGAGAGTTTGTTAATCACGTCCATTCAGACGTTCTACAGACGACCTCTTTGCTAGTTCTCTATTTTTATATTTCACCTTATCTTACAAACCACAGGTGGTCGATGATGGCAAGGCCGCACCGTTGGATATCGCCCCTGCTGACGGATGTCTCTTCATCTGATAAATAACGTCAAGGATTACTCTGTTGTCGTTATTTATGATACAGAAAACTTGAGCGACGTATAAGCCATGGTGTAATAGAAAAGGGTTATTCATTTACCGGAAAGCCGCGTTTTCAAATCATGATTAGAGCGCCATCTTTTTTAAAAGAAGTGCCACAGGCGCTGCATAAAATGACACTACCTGCTCAGCATGTTTAACCTAAATTCTCACTGCTGGTACTTAACACCATCACGCAAAATGGGTCACGTAGCAGATGACTCAGCATTCCATTCAACTGAAGCATAGTTCTGTGATGCCCGTATATTCATCTGTCAAGTACACGAGCGGACAGAAATTTCTGGCGTACATCAAAGTGGATCATTACAGCGGAAACATGGCGCCGAAGGTACGCAGGCTGATAGGTTCCGATAGCTATTTATACTACTATAAAATAGGACCATAAGTGACCTATACATGAACACAGTAACTGAAGAAGCCGCAATTTCGACTTCATGCAGTGCGTATACTGAATTTCTTATTCAGTGTGGCTGTGATATGGCGCAATACGAACATTAGAAATTTATCCTTATCGTCTTTTCTTCCTCTACTAGTGTATTGTACATTAAATGGGAGTGACTGTCATGATCCGAGATTATGTGTGGTCTCTGCCATCAATGCTATGTAGTAATCCTCCAATACTGTCTGTCATACAGGGGCTCTTGTCCTTCTTGTCCGGCATCAAACGCCGCAGGCATGATGGCGCTTAGTAGCGTTATGTAACAATAATAATGGTTCCTTGGCACGTTTGCTTAGTCAGGAGCGTGTGCTTTCTATTTCCATCAAAACTGTACATTATATAATGTATCTGGAGCATACTGTATACCAGCTGTCATAGGACAGCAGCCATATCATTGTCACTACATAGTATACCATCCTTTTACGTATAACCCTATAGAAACCAGCGTCGAAAAGTATGGAAAAGCAAGATTCCAAAGGTAAAATACGCGGATGATAAGCGACTATCAGAATTGAAGAAGACCAGTATACATCACGTAGTGTACATGGCACAACATGAGGAAAAGACACAGCTCTCGCTGTATTATGAGAAAGGGAATGAATCAGCCCATCATGAGCCGCAGAATACACGTCAACAAAAGGACGTAATGGGACCAGGCTGATAGTCTCGTATCAACCACATAGCCAAGCACTAGCTATAAGGAGGATACTGTGCTCAGCACTTTAAGCCGCATCTTTGTTTATGATACAGTGCAGGGATGTTGCGTGCCCCCGAAAGTCTGATATAACCTGTCGCTTTTTCACAGTTTTCACGTTCATACTATAAGTCTTAGGCCAGACTCCACAATCTATCATTTTAGTCAAGCTTTAAATTTTAGTACTGTCTCGGGGTTAGCCAGAGTTTCCTATTCAGCAGGATTCGCCGTGGTGTCATACGGCTCACTATCCCGTGAGATGCCTTGGAATGGCTAATGAGAAGCAATAGAGAGGAAGAAAGGAAGGGCGCGGCACAAAATCAATCGTGTGCTACGTTTGACAGGAATAAAAATATCAAGTGTTATGTTTACAAATGCCTTAAAAATTGATCAGTGAAAAAAGAAAAAAGAAACAGATATCTCTAGTGTGAAATCGGGGCTAATAGTGCTCTGTTTTGCCTCCTTCTAGAGATATTTCATCTCTGTAATTTGCATATATTGAAGGACAACAAACCGAGGCGTCTGTTCTTCTACAACTGAATACTCAGTGCAGTGATCCACAAAACATTCATCTAGCTTGAGCGAGTTAAGCGGATTTTTGGTTTAAGCGACCCGTGACGGCACTCATATGATTGGATCATATCGCACTTCGACAGAGCCTAGACAACATGGTCTGCTGTATGCTTTGTAGCATTTCCGGAAACATGGTCATGTGGCGCTTACCAACAAATTTCTGTGCTTATCAGCATTAGTGCTTTTTTGGCAGTCGTTACCGTAGTATGGGTTTCTCAAGATGCTCCCACATCCGGAAATCTGTGTTTAAAGTTTATACAAAGTGCTACTGAGAAGTCATCTTCGTACTATATGCGAGAGTATTTTTAATTTACACTAATGTAAGTATATGTCGGAGAGGATCATCGATTGATGCAGGTATATGCGCGGCACAACAAAACGAAACAAGATTCCGTCATCGCGCTTTATTAGCGATTTGTGTGATGTACCTTTTTTGAGACGTTTAGTTCCAATTCCATACGTGGATGACGTACGCACCGCTTTATTGGGATATGCAACTGATGAATACATGGTTAATTGATTGTATCTATGTGATATTGCGAATGTTGTATGTCTGTCATATCGTACTTACACGCGAGGACATGTATACTATTTGTACTTAGAGTGAGCAGAAAAGCCTATTCTAGGACAAGGAGATGTATTTAGAGAGCATTCGTTTGTGGCTAATTGTACACAGTTTCTGTTGTAGACACATTATATACTGTAAGATATCCTCAGCGTGCTGACAAGGACTAAAGTGTCGATCGATTTGCGATGATCGGTTCTCGTGATGTACCGAACTGCCGGTTCAATCAGTAGCGGAACTTATTCCTCATTTTATCCTGTCGCATCCTTTTACATCCTTTACCATCTGTATTGTGAGCGTCTGTCTAGTATTCATTATAGAGGTAGAGATGTGAAGTTGGTCTTCCTCTGATACATTAGCTTTAGTATTTCTGTGACGTCTGGCAAACAAAGTTGTGGCATGCATGACGGTGCCAAGTGTATGTCATAACGTGTGTTTTTATTTGAATTTTTTTTTATCACGGCAAGAGCCCGGATTTCCAGTGCGTATCTGTACGTTCGTAGTACAGTACTTCAAACTGGTTCAGGGTACCTACACCAAAGTACATTCAAACACACACCGACCCAAAATGGTATGTCCGCAGTCAGAGGTGCATTTTCTAATTTGAAGTGCGCATCTTGGCGGGCTTATCACAGAATGATCGTATATCAGTGACGGGGACAACCAGCAGAATAAGGTGAAAATCGTCGTTGATTTTCAACCCCTAAAAGTCCGGTAGAATGAGACCGTTAAGAAAGAGAAAAGATTCTACAGCTGATTTTGTGGATATATTATAACTCTAAACATAGAAGAATAACAAACTGGCCGTGATTAGCTGTCCTTCGATCTGTTCTGCTTCATTCTTATTTCCATTTTCAGAAAACTTCTAGCGTAACAAGGTTTCGACTATTTACATGCGAGTGAAGTTTCAGGAGTTTTTCTACCGGAAGGTTTGCTATGATGGCCAGAACAACAAACCGCATTTTGTGGCCTTCGGAACAACGAAACCGCAAACTGCTGTCGGTGGAAACTTACTTGAAAATTATGGGTTATCCTGATGGCTGGTACAAACACGTGTAGCTCACGAACGCTGGTGGGAATCTTATTCCATATATGTTGGCCGCGTGTGACAGAGGCGTAAGCACCCGCTGTCTACACTGAACTCTCTCCACTTTCGATGTTGAACAGATCGAATGGGAGCAGTGCTCAACAGGCGGGAAGACAAAACCGATGATGAAGTTGGCGCACATACCAGAATTAGATCCTACGGGAACAGGGGGTAAAGGTGTGCGTGCGTGCGTGCGCGTGTAAAAACGCATGTGCGCGGTCCCATTCGTCGTCCCGCCGCTGCGTATCGACCAATGCATATCAGCGTCGTATCTTGATACCTAGCACGAAAGTTTAGTGTTTTAGTTGCGCGTCTACTGCGCCAAATAGAAATGCACACGCACACGCACCGTGCATGTGTATATATTTTCTTTTGCTATCACCCCTTTTTCAGACTGCCTCGAATAGAAATTGCGAATGAGAATTTGAAACACTGATCGTGTGGCACGTCTGACAGAAAGCAACACAGGTCAAAGTAGGTTATGCCCGTGTATATGTATGTGTATGGTGTATGTATATGCATAGAGCGCGTTCGGGTCCGCGATCAGGGCCTCCTTTGTATCCCTTTCCCTTTTTTAAAGACGTCATTGCTCTTCCAAGAAGAGATATACCCATGTTACGCCATAGTTTGCCTTTCCTGTTCTGCCTAGGGCCACGTTAGCTCGCACAAACCCAGTAACGTGTCCTTGCACTGGCCCATGACGAATGTACAGCTGATGGAGTGTCATGGTACTTGGTTTTGAGACAACAGCCTACATTATCCATAGCATTAACTTTTTGACTACAATTAAAGCAGATGTATACATCTACTGGGCAGTTCCTAACTTGTATTGTAGACCTATTCAAATGAATTGAGTTCTTAAAGTTCGTGAGAGCATGTGTTGAACTAACAAGGTTATGGCATCATTCCTTTCTGATCATTTTTATTTCGTTTCCTACTGTAAAAGGACCAGACATCGTGTATACGCCATGTGCTTACCGGTCTATCGGATCCGTGGTGTGTATAATTTTTGCTGACCATCCCATATCGTGTGTACATCTGTATATGAAGTACTAAAATATGTCAAAACTTATAATACTATCTCTATTCGAAACCAGTTGGATAAGACAGAAATACAAAGCATGGGCCCTAACCTTAATTTTATAATGACAGCAAAAAAAAAAAAAAAACAGAAGAGTGCAATGGGAGAAGAATTCGTACATACATACATACATACATACATGTGTATTTAAACTACCTTGTGTACAATAGAATGTGTGTGTCATATAGAGTCTTAATTGAGGAGGAACGAAAGGCTGTGCGCAAGCACGGGTGGAGAATTGTAGGCATGTGACGGGTATGATGTATCATCGGCAGCTGTGAGACTTAAGGGTGACACGGGCCGCGACGAAGGTGTAAACTGCGGTGAGACACTCACACAACTTGCTGGCGGAGAGGGAAACGCGCTGGTAGCCGAAACGTAAGGTGAAGAAGCAGCGGTAACGATACTCGTAGCCTGACGACGTTTAGAAGGCGGCTGTTTCTCCAGCGATCCATGCTGCCTTTGTATATGACGAATCAGGAAGGCTTTCTTGGTGTAGCTATTGTAAAATTCATCCGATGAATGAATAGCTCCCAGTAATGGATTGAACAAACACACCTCTTGGTACAGTCAGTTACTTGGCAACGGTAGGGCCGATTCCCAGTATGGATACGCCTGAATAGAATTCCAGCCAAAATAGAATAAATAAAATAAGCAAAAAGGCTTTTGGTTAGTCAATGTTCCCCTGCTTCATCATCGGCCTTGTCACGGGAGATAAACAAACGGAATTACCTGTGACGCGCTAGAGAGCTGCTGTCGCTGAAACTTTTACCACAGTCTCGGAATTCGCAAACGTGCGGCCGTTCGCCGGAGTGCGTCCGTGAATGAACTGTGAGAGCCGATCTCTAATTTGAGCAAGACGGGGGAGATGAGCTGTCTTTTCTTTGTTATCATAAACAAAAACTACTGCTACTCCGCCCCTCAACCATCGGGAGCTAGCTTGTTTCCCACAACATGTATGCAAGCAAACTGGAAGTGCGGGACAGACGCACATCGACACACACATATATACACATACGTACTGGTACGCCTTCACGGCGCCAGGTAGATAGCATGTGCATATGCGCGTGCGCGTGCAGAGAAAAGAGGAGGAAGGGACAAGAGTAGTGGCACTGATATGTACCTGAATAAATCGCTTGCCACACCATGGGATGAGGCATGCAAACGGTCTAGAACACACATACCGATGGTCATGGTGAGATGCGGGATGAGTTTGGCGTTCACAGAAGGAATACCTGTCGTTGGTATGTGTTCGATAATGTCGGGCAGTGTCTGATGGACGGCCTATTGGCAACATTGGTGCACGCATGTGAGTGGAAGAAGGATAGGTTGGCAGGAATGCTGGCATATTGAAGATGATACTCACTGAATGATTTAGGGCACCCTGGCCAAGTGCACTTATGACGCTTTACAGTCGTCGTCGGTTCGGTAATATTAATTAGTTCTGCAATTTCCATGATGGGATACGAATAGAGTGACGGTAGAGGAGAGGTACGAAAGCGTGCTCGGCAATGACAGAGAGAAAAAGGGGAAGTCAAATTCAGATGGCGAATGTGGTCAAAGCACTAAAGGAAGAGAGAAAGAGAGAAAAGAAAGTGAAGTATGCATGATCAGAGCACGGAACAGAGTATATAGCTGAGCGGAGCCCTGTGTTTGTGTGAATACAATCGTTTACAGCGATCCACCTTTTTTTTTTTTTTTTTTTGAAGCTTGTGTATAAAATCTTTGGTGGCTCTCCAAGTAAGTCAACCAAATCCGGAGTTGCACCCAACCTGCCCAACTGCACCTCCGTCATTCATGCGTGTGCTTGCATGCATCCCATGTTTATTTTCTAATCATTGGTGAAAGGCATCTACTTACACATAGCAATGAGAGCCTGACGAAGCAAGTCCCCTTCTCTCGCCCCTTTGATTTCGGTTCTCCTGGATATACCTTGCCCCTCGCCTGACGGCCCTTCGTAAGCTTTTTGTATATGACATAGACCATTAGACAACGAAAGAGCACACTGAGGATTTGAGATTTACGGTTTTCAAATGGAGTCTGACGTATTTGGAATCCCCGTCCCCACTGTCTCTCAGACGCTCTCCACATGACGTTGCTAAATATTAGGTATGTCTGATCCATGTAAAATATAATAGAGTAAAATAAAATACAAGTGTAGTAGTAAAAGAAAAGGTGAAGGTCTGTACCGAGCCGAGTGTAACCCACACTAACTCGAGTTGAGTGTCGCACAAATGTATTTTCCAAAAATTGCCCTGTAGCTGCACGCCGTGTGGCAAAAGGTTTGATCGGGTAAAAGGGGGGAAAGGGACAAGGATGAAAGCTAGAAATAGATGTATGTATGTCAAAGAAAATGAATGGTAATCTGTATGCAAGGAGCTACAGCAGTTTAAAGAACCAAAAAGGCATTTGTTGCACTGCTGCTGCTGCTGCTGTCGTGGGTGCTTGTTGGTGCAGAAGAGAGAGCGGGCAAATTTCTCATCGTGGCCCTTGCCAATTTAGGCATTCTTTGTGTGGGGTTTCTTCGTTTGTCGTGAGGAAACAGATGGCGCATGCGCAAGGCAAGTAGAAAAATAAGAGGAATGGCTTGTGTCTGCTGCTTTTGTGTTGTGTATACGTGTGTGCGCGCGGGCTTTGCACTTGAAACAAAATAGCCCTCACCTGCTCATATCACGAAGAATAGGGCATCCACCCTTCCTTCCGTCTGTCGCTCGCTGTAATCGCCTCCTTCCACTTCCCGCGGCTATCCTGTCCCCGCACCCAGTCCAACTCTGGCGGCAAAAAAAAAGCAAAAAGAAAAATGAAAAAAAAAGATAAAGAGAAGAAAAAAAAAGGTTGTATAAAGTTTATCTTGCACGCATGGCTTGCCATTTCGCTGATTCATCGCCGACGGGGCGGACAGAAATAATTGATTCCGAGAACGTCAAAAAAATGCGTTGTATGATATTAAGAACGACAGGCGGATATAATACACGTATATGTTTCAAATTCAAATGCTTTCGACGCAGTAGAAGGTTTATCTTTAGTTGTAAATACGCATGTGTGTGTGCATATCTGTATGTGAGAGTGTCATGCGCATGACTGTCTTCTGTTACCCGCTTTCAATGTACGAAAGGGCACGCACACCTGCCCTTGCGTTCTGCTATGCATTGGGTACATTGGTATTTAGGGGGCTAGCTATACAGCATGTGCGTGTGGATCGCTTTGCCCCGGACCTGGACACGCGCGCGCGCGGTTTTCCTGTCTATTTGTCGCTCGATCTCCTTGTGTTCTCTACATTGACATATGGCGTGACGATGCTGGCTGCATACATCGAAGAGTAGTTCGGTAATTACTGCCCGGCGTACACGAAATGTTATCTCTCAAGTTGCACATATCGTTACGATAAGCGATTCCGATTCATTTGTTCTACGCGGCGGATCGTTTTCCGGGACGACTTGTTCACAGACCACTTCACGTGCCAGCTACCCCAGGTGTAGCATAGAACACCTAGGATCATTCATGGAGCATTTTGTAGCAATAATAAATAGAAGAAACATCTCAATATTTGTAACGCGCCAGATGTCAAATTTAAGAAGACTTTGATGTTGATAGGAGACGGAAATGGAATCAGAAGACACGGCGCGTGCAGGCTGTGTCAAAAGGAAAAGAAAAGGGAAGGTTATCGTAGTACCAAGGACGCGCCATTGAGCACAAAAGCGCGCTTTGCGGCACTACGCACACATCTGTGTATTCTTATATATAGACAAGTGTACAGGTGACGTTCATTATGACCGATGAGGTACCCATACCTTTCCGCTATGCTTCAGCTTCTTTTTGATATATGGTTCGATCATCATTTCGCAGGAGCTCGACGCACGTATCAACTAAGAAGTACACGAGTGTGTGTCACCATCTTGTGTCTCTTGGCCCCTTTTAGATCAACTATTCTTCCGTTTTGCTTTGTGCGTCGTTACGGATTTCGATCGTCATTATAATGACGACAAACCGCCTCAGTAGTCTTTAAGATTTGCAAAAATTTGTTCTCTCGATTTCTTCTTACTTAAAAAGTACTGGCAGAGGATAACTGTGCACCACATGCAATCCAGGAGGAAGATGGCACTAAACGCTCGTGGCTAATTAGACAACCCATATAAATGGTGTTGTGTATGAGAGCCGTGGAGAAGGGCAATTCGCTGAGCAATGGTCAGGTGGTATGTTTGTATCTTTTGCTGGCAGGGGTGTCAAGAGAAAAGAAAGGCACACGCGCGCAGCACATCTACCTCGAAAGGTAGGATATGGATTACTGTTAGTCACAGCTCTCAAGGTGCATTACACAATGAAAATATATTGCTCTTCCCTCCAACAGGCACGCATATATGACTTTGAGCTCGCCTTGGATCTACTTTGGGTCTATGCAGGCATGTATGACGTTTTTTGTAGTATATGCTTCTTGTGCATATGATATCTCTGTGTTGGGGCTAAGCTCCATCTGCAGGACTGATGTGCTTGAGCGTGAGAAGGTTTTGTTTTCTCCTGGAGCAGCCTACGGTCAAAATACTGCTTGTTTGTGACAGCTGTGAACATCTGGGATAATACCAAGCACGCCACGCTGCAGCAATTACTTCTCAGACACGGACGCCTTTGCGCGGACCAGAGAGGCAAGGGGGTGTTATTTACTGCCGAGCAGCAACATTGCATACACATACCACCGAAAAAAGCCGTGAAATAATAACATGCACCTGACCCGATGTGAATTTTCCTCTGCACGCTCCCAGATGTTGAAAATCCCGTCCACATGTGCAAAAGCAGTGTATTATTTCTAAAATTGACACGGACAGATGACACCTGAATAGTAATGTTCGAGACACACTCACATACTCAGTTAGATCAGATGGAAACAAATTGGTTTATTGGAAGTACACACCTGTTGTTCATGAGACGCCAATGCTTGCTATGCTTGATAATAGTAATGGTACGCATATTTTCAATGTTAAGACACTAACGCGTAACACCACCGAGAGACGCCCAAACGCATACCCATGCCACGCATAGCGACCTATGATGATACAACACAAGAACGATGATGTTTATGAAAAAACACCGAAATCCCAGCGACTCGGGTTTCCGCCTTGCATACTGCTTTGTAGCACTATGTCGAATTGTTGTTCTGGCACTGGGAGAGAAGAGATGCTAAACAAACAAGGTCCCAGTAAGTTGGGGGGGAGGGGATGGCAAAGCTTATTGTGTCGCGGGGCTTTTGCAACAGATGTACAGAATTGTTTTAAAGACCAGCTCGGACGAAGACATACCAAAAGGCAATTTGCAATACATGAACTTTGTACCGAAGTTTCAACGACAGGAATCTGCTTTGCCTGAAAGCGGATCTCGTTCGGTATATCGTCCCGTCATTTTAATCTTTTGTTTTGTTATGTTACAATTTACTCGAGGACTTAGTTCCGGCGGACGTGAGCTCGCCCTGGTCAACAAAATCCAGCGCCAATTGGGCCATCGGCTTAAACTTTTCACCATGTGCCTTGGCCTCAGCCGAGGATGCTTGTTTCCGGGCAACACGAGCGGCAATTCCTTGCAAAATAACAGCCAGCTTCATGAGAGTAAAATAAGAAAAGAAAGCAGAGTGTATGTATGAGTCAAGATTTAGAAAGATCAATATGGTGCAACCCTTTCTTCACACTTACGCGGAAACAAGCAAAGGCCACCGAGAACTGGAACTTCTCGAGAGGATAAGGACTGCCGACCTTCTGACAATAGTATTGAATGAGCTGCTCATGATCAGGAATGGGCAAGGGCTCCTTGCTGTTCTTGAGACCAAAGAAACCCTCATTGGACGCTGGAATAAAGAACGGGTGCAGAAGGTTGGCCAGATCAGAAAGGGGATGACCTATGGTCGAGAGTTCCCAGTCCAAGACACCAATCACGCGAGGCTCAGTCGGATGGAAGACCTAATGGTTGTTAGAACACGCTTTCATACATATTTTACATCACTTACCATATTGTCAATCTGATGGGATTTGGCGGGAAAAGAGTAAAGTGATTTTAGCGAACTTTTTCATTGTTCACGCTCTCCATATACCGAGTATATGGTGAAAACAAAAAATAGGATTAAGGAGAACTCAAAGGGCGGGTATTACCTTGTAGTCACCGTGGACAATCGTGGCCTGATCGGCAACCTGGTTGCGCTTAAACCAGGCATACAACTCGTTCACGCGTGGGATCGGGCCGACTGTTTCACCCGAGTCCTGGTCTTTCACCGCGGCCTGGGCTTCACTAATCCTACCGAGAGACTTCATTTGACGCTCATAGAAACCTGAATCACGGCCGTAGCCTTGGAGACCGATCTTGGCGTAATCGACGTTGTGCAGTTTGGCCAAGGTTTCAACGGCGGAATACCAGCTACAATGGTGAGATAAAGGTCAGGACATGACAGATTGACGGGAAAAAAGGGCGTACCATTGTTTGCGCTCTTCATAGGGCAGCGATAGCAGTCTGACATCGGAGAAGATTCTTCCCTTGAGGAACTCCATGACCTTTGAATGACAATCATCAGTATCTTGCGAAAAGGAGAGAATGGGGTCCATACATAGAAGGGCGTTCCAATGACGCCTGTGTCTTCACAAAGGGTGTACACCTTGGGGACGGGGACATCGGACGAGGTACCCAAAGCGTTCAGGATGCGGTACTCGCGTTCGACGGCGTGGGCAGTTTTGGACAAGAGAGCTCCTGGCGGCTTCTTGCGGAGGACATATTGCTCTTTGCTATTTTAGGCATTCCATAGTGCGTTAATGCAAATGTCAAAAACAAAAAAAAAATTGAAAACTTACTTTCCGTCCTTGAGCAGGTACGTTGGATTGGATTGACCGAGCTTAAACTGGCTAATCTCAAGAGGACGGGCAAAACCAGGAATGTGCTGAACCAGGTAATCTTCCAATGCAGGACGATTCAGCTCATGGCTAGAAGAGAAATGCACGAAATAAAGACGGCATAAGCATATACGAAGGTGAAACTATGGGTTGGTACGACACACGGGCAATTAAGTCAATGCTAGACAGATCCCCATGTACGTGTGTTGTGCGTGTACATGTACGTGTACGTGTGTGTGTGTAGGCGTGTGGGTAGACGTATGTGTAGGCGTGTGGGTAGGCGTATGTGTAGGCGTGTGTGTGAGTATACAATTTGCTCCTTGAACCAGCCCTCCTCTCCTTTCACTTGTTCTTGATGGCTCCTTCGATTGTATACAGACAGGGGAGGGGTACGGGAGAGGGGGGCATGGTGTTATTGGGGGGTGGGGGAGGATAAGAAAGAGAAAAAAGGAAGAGGAGAAGCAGAAGGGGTGGGGTGTCCCGCTAGCAAGTGGAATGGACAGAGAGAAAGAGAGGAGAATGGACAGTCCACGACGGCTGTCAATGCAACTTACCCTTGGCGAATGTCAGACGTCGACTGACCGAATTCCTTCTTTGCACTCATGGACTACTGGGTGAGAACAGTAAGAGAGTTGATCCCTGTCGCATTTAATTCGCCCTTTTACACACACGCCGATTTCTGATTACTCAAGCATAAGGTCGGAAGCCCAATTTACCTCGGTACCTTATGCCTTACTAATGTCTATTTCATAAAGACTCTCACTCGTCATCCTTGCCCGTGCGCAGCTCTGCGGTATGGATTACCTTCATTTTATTTTCACCAAATATAACCCGTCATATCATATGTCTTAGGATTGTAGCCGCGCTAATCGCTCACCCCTTCGTTCATCTTCACTACATCTGCGCTATCTCGGTCTTTTACCATCTTTGTACAAAAATGGAGTTATCCATTCACAATATTTACCAACAAGTTTTTTATTGGAGATCCTGTGTTATAAAAAAAAAGGGGGTGGGACCGCTAATCCCTTGGATCAATGTATGTATGTACGTATATGACTCCATAATAGTAGTAAGCAACGGCGGTCGACGACAGTATAGCATGGATGGAATCCGGATCAGGATGCGAAAAAAAAAAAAAAAGAAAAGAAAAGAAAATAGAAAAAGATGCACCCGTCTTTTTGATCCATGGGCAAAGCAAGGGCTCTCTGCAGAAAGATTGAGGGAAAGAACAGTGTAAAGGAAGAAACATAAAGAAAGAATATGGCAGGGTAAACACCCTGTTCTCCCCCCTTGACTGCATCTTCTCGTTCTCTTTTTCTGTGAATGCACCTTTTATGACATGGGACCAAATGAAGACGCTTTCTATCCTGCATATCTTTGGTACAGTACCCGAGCTTATGGGTATGTGAAAGGAACAATTACATACGCACATATACTTATAAAACAAAAGAATGAGTGAGAGATCGACAAAGGACAATCAGCTGTATATCCTAAGGATAATTCAGGGTGGGTTAATGCCGCTAAAAACGCGCGTGCGCGCGCTCTTTTATGTGTATATGTATGTGTGTGTGTGTGCTCTTAGTACGTGTACAAGGTACACACGTTCTACCAGCACGCTTTGCTGTCTCGTCAATAGCATCGCATTGTTTCTCCCATAATTCATACAAAGCCCCGTAAACAATTAGAATTCACATGCGTATCATAAAAAAAGTACTTTCAACTTATGATTTAAAGACAAGAAGGACCCTTCGACGACAAGAAAAAAATTTGGGAGTTGAAGTTTAGGCAAAAAAAGCAAATAGATTCTCTGACCCCTATCTATTCGATACTCGTTTTTGTTAAAAAATACAAACGGGCATCCATTCGTAGTCTAGCCCAGTCTCCTTTACAGTTCTCACTTGGGACTTGTAGCGCATATGAGCGTGCTTAGAATACACGATGCCAGGGCGAACCGTTGCTTGTGAGTAGAGGAGAAAAAGGGAGCCCTGAGGCCCTCCATCATGTATGTATTATCCCTCACCTTGTGAAAAAGGGAACATCCGGTCTACGTACTTGCTCGTTTCCATAACCCCTCCCGGGTTTTCTTATACATCTCGGGGAAGTTTGAATTTCTTTTAACAAGCCTGCTCGCCGTTGTTTTATTCCTTCCTTTCTCTTCCTTTTACTTTACTTTTACTTCATCCTCTCTACTTTATCTATTAATTACTACTAGAGTTTTACTTTAATCTTATTACATTACACAATGACTCATCTTAGCGACTATAGTTTCCTCCGTAAGTATCACGTCGACGACAATCCCCCATATACACACATACACACATGTTGCTCACCATTCGTCTGTGACATATAGAGCGCGCTGTGTCGCTATCGTACCTCTATTTTTGGTTCATATACCGCATCTATACGACGGACCGTTTCCAATGCATGCATCCTAGTCGCTTTCGCCAGGGAGAGCTCAAGAGTATCGTCACTCTTCTAATATTATTTATGCTACCGTTTCAGCTATTATATGGTAAGGAAAAGACCCATGTTCAGAAATTAAGCAGCTCATACATATCCTTTGTCAGATATAACATCATGTAAAATCAAATACGAGGAAGGCTTTGCCAGCATCTTTGGTCGCATTTTCACAAAGCCCGAAGTCATGTGGACGAAGGGCGACCAGAGTCTTGTCATTCCAACCGACTACAGTCTGTGTGTCGGCTTCTCGCTGCAAACGTAAGATACCACGTGATTCCATACATTCACCCTGATAGCTGACATTCTGATAGTGGCACACTGCTGCTTTTGCAGTGTTTCTGGAACTACCTTGCCAATTCGGTTGCCAAAGCGAGCTTCATGAGCAGTCGCGAGTTTCTCTTCTATATTGTGTGGTCTTGTCTCAGTTTCATCTTGTTCCCGCTGCTGCAGTATAACTTTTCGCGTGATGTCTATGACCCCACCTACAAGGAAATCATGCCTGAGCTGGTCTATGGCTGTGGTATGTACAATATGTTATATCAAAAGAATAAGTGACTCAAGCAAAATCAGAACTCGGTATTGTCGCCGTCCTTGGTTTCATCTCTCACTTCCGTTTCCAAAAACTACTGAACAACTCGCGCGAGTCCAACAATGCACGCTCCATCACACACAAAATCCGCTATTTTCAGGAGCTCAACCTCATGCTTGCCATTATCCTCCTCGACTGCGCCCTGTCCTTCATCATCCTCAGCGCTGACGGTTTGACGGGTCGCAAGTACCTGAACGAGCACAAGTTCACAGCCGACCTCTTGATCTGCAATATCAACGTCACCTCGATGATCACCTGGTTTTTGGTCTTTCTCATCTTCCACCCCAAGCCGCTCAACAGCGCAACGGGCTCGAGCATGCAGCAACCCGCGCACGACTTTTTGTCGTCCTCCAAGCCGCTGGATGGCTTCTCGGGTGCACCCACGACCCTCATGGTCCAGCCCTCGCAGGCCTCGAGCGACTATCTTCACTATACCGAGTCGGCTATCACTGTCCCTGTGCAGCATCATTACTCCAACACAAATGCTTTTCAGCTCGGTCCCTTGCCTGCCCAGTCCGGTAACGTGGAGGAGATGAAACAACCCCTGAGCCCGTCGTCAACGCCCTCCACCGCTACCCTTGTATCGCAGCACCGTTACTCGGGTCGCAAGGATGGCAAACAGGAGCTGCGTGCATCGCAACAGGCCGTCTTGCCTCCACAGCCGCCGCAGCAACAGCAGCAGGTACCCGCGCAACAACAGCAGCAGCCTGGCCATGTTGCCGTTAC
This sequence comes from Syncephalastrum sp. PYS2702, assembly GCA_023630325.1. Taxonomy (NCBI): domain Eukaryota; kingdom Fungi; phylum Mucoromycota; class Mucoromycetes; order Mucorales; family Syncephalastraceae; genus Syncephalastrum; species Syncephalastrum sp. PYS2702. The sequence goes on from JAMAMT010000007.1 coordinate 323,301, forward strand.
GCTTTCGGATGGCCATCACCCTCAGCAACTCGAGCTCCTGAGCACGAGCCCGCAGCAACTGATGCCGAATGCAGCCACAGGCAATGCTCCCATGAATGGTGGTGTTCCCGCAGGTCAGGAAGGAGACTGGAATAATGACAAGAATGTACGTCGCCAAAACTCAAACGACTCCATGTGGCTCCAACAGACTCCCCGCGGTGGTAATCGTTAAGGCCTTCTTTCACAGCAAGTTTCCAAGTTACCTCCTCTGCATACACCTTCTATCATTCTCCTCCTCTTCTCTTTCGCCCTGAATATACGTATACTGCCATACGTATACGCCACCTACTTTCCGCGCGATTTCCATCATCATACCCTACTCTTATTTCTGTTGCGAGTACCACTCCATTGCTAGTACATACAAGTCTTACTTTTCCATTGCTTTCTTTCTTCTATTTCGCTATTCCCATTTTTTTCCCTCTGATTATTTATCATGATGATAAAAACATGAATGGTTCTTTTTTTTTTTTTATCCAACGTTGAAGCATGCTTAACAGAACTGTATCGATTCATGTGTATGACCCCTGAGACGATGCAGAGAAGATGCATCGTCAGAGGGTGCATTCTAAGAACATCTTTGTGGTGTGTTTCGCCATAGAAGCGATGAAAAATTGCCCTCGATTCTCTCCTATGTGCTTAAGCTGAAAGAGCCGCTTCCAAGCAACTTATTCTCTGCTATATACAATGAGGGCTTACACGCAAGCCGTCGTGACCTGTCGACGAGAAAAGCTTTGGCTGTAAATGAATTGCCAAAATATAGGAGAAAAGTTGGGAAATACAATATATTACACAAATGAAACGAAAGACTTCTAAATACAACGAGTTGAGTCCGGTCACTACTAGATGCGTAATTTAAGCTCGACCCGATTATGTAAATACAAACGACTTGTACGCGTCGCTGTAGGGTTTCATAGCCACGCATCAAGTGCATGTAATGGCAGTAAAAGAAAATTAATGCACGTGGATCTTGCCCCCATGACGATCAATTGATGTCCTACGCTGATGCCATATCACTCCAATCAAGTTTAGATCCTTAAGATACTAAGCGATGATAGCTTGCTGACTCTGATATTTGCCCTAAAGGTGAAGGATGAAGCTTTAATATGATGGGATACAGCAACTGTTGTCCAATAGATTTTGCGACAGCGGGATGTCAAAAAATCGTAAGCTGCTGCAATTGGTGATGACAGGTTTTTTTTTCTCTATCCTTCACATATACCAACGTCAACATGGCCGATCTTTCTACTAACATTGCTGGCGTGCGTTTGCCCAACCTCTTCTTCAATGCGTCGGGTGTGTGGTGTCAGCATGAGGCTGAGTTGGCTGATTTGCTCAAGAGCGAATCGGGCTCGCTCATTACCAAGTCGGCCACCTTTGAACAACGTCAGGGCAATCCCGAGCCTCGCTACAAGCCCTTGGCGGGTGGCAGCATCAACTCGATGGGTCTGCCCAACGAGGGCTTCGAGTACTACCTCGAATACGCCAAAAAGTTTGATTACAGCCAGGAGAAGCCTCTGTTTGTTTCGCTCTCCGGTCTGAGCCTTGAGGACAACAAGAAGATGTGCCAGGCCTTTGCGGACGCCAACCTCGACTGCATCCTCGAAGTCAACTTTTCGTGCCCCAACGTCCCGGGCAAGCCGCAGCTCGGTTACGACATGGAAGCCATGGAGGCTGCACTGACCGCACTGGCGCCCATCATCAACAAGCCCTTTGGTATCAAGCTCCCGCCTTACTTTGACATTGCCCACTTTGATGCGGTGGCAGCCATCATCAACAAATTTGACCAGGTCCAATTCGTGACCTGCGTCAACTCGGTCGGTAACGGCCTGGCAATCGACTTTGAGACCGAGACGGCCTTGATCAAGCCCAAGGACGGTTTTGGTGGTCTGGGTGGTCTGATGATCCTGCAGACCGCGCTCGCCAACGTGAATGCGTTCCACCGCCGTTTGACGGGCGGCAAGCAGGTCATCGGTGTTGGCGGCGTCACGTCCGGCAAGGAGGCTTTCCTGCACGTCCTGGCGGGTGCGAGCGCTGTCCAGATCGGTACGCAGCTGAAGGAGGAGGGCCCCGCTGCTTTTGGTCGTATCAAGAAGGAGCTTGAGGAGATCATGGCTGCCAAGGGTTACAAGTCGCTGGATGACTTCCGTGGCAAGGTCAAGACATTGTAAATTACACATAGTAAAGCATACTAGATATACAACAACTCCATATATAAAAGCATTTCTTTTTTCCCTTCCTCTCTCTCTCTCTCTTTTTTTTTTTTTGTTTGTTTGGTTTCGAAGAAGACGCTCGTTTTATTGGATGCCAAAATGTCAAGCTCTGTCATGGTAGGAAAAAGAAAAAGAGAAAAGAGGTTAATTATCCATGTGCGAGTTTTCGACTGCAATACACGTACTATTTCTTCTTGGACACACCGACGGTACGGCCACGACGACCAGTCGTCTTGGTGTGCTGACCACGGACACGGAGACCCCAGAAGTGACGGAGACCACGGTGGGCGCGGATCTTCTTCAGGCGCTCGAGGTCCTCACGGAGCTTGGTGTCGAGCTGGTTGGAGATGGCCTGGAAGTACTTGCCGTCAACGATATCCTTCTGTCTGTTGAGGAACCAGTTGGGGATCTTGTACTGCTGGGGGTTCTGGAGGATGGTCACAATACGCTCCAAATCCTCGTTGGTGCACTCGCCGGCTCTGCAATTATTAGGTTAAGTTAGTCCTGTGTGGCCATGGTCATAGATATGTAGGTTCTACCTCTTGTTGAGGTCGACATCGGCCTTCTTGCAGGCAATGTTGGCAAAACGACGACCGACACCCTTGACGGAGGTCAAGGCAATGGTGATCTTGTCCTTGCCGTCAACGTTGGTGTTGAGCAGACGGATAATGTGCTGGAACTGTAAGACTCGTCAGTAAACCCCATTCGAAAGCGTCGAATTCTCATTGTCGTATGGAATCGTCTTTTACGCACCTGGTTCTTCTCTGGCACCGCAAGGGACTAAAGCAATAAAAAAGTAAAGGAAGGCGGTAAAAAGGTAAGTCCAGTTGTACTGAATAGAAAGTATTGAATTCCTCCATGGTATAATGACGACAATGAGCCCCACTACGAATCACTTTTCGATTGTATCCGTCGATTTATGCGTTCATCCATTCATCCGTTCATCCATCGTTCATCCAGTGTGATCGTAGGCCATTCGTGTGTGGTCATGTCGTCTGTTATGCCGTGGAGGGTATGTATCCTACCATCTTTGCGCGAAAAAGGGAGGCTTCTTCAGATGCTGTCGGCGAATCGCTATGGCCTCTGTCTCCCGCGCGCCCACGCGAATCTGCTGCAGTGCCCAGCCCCCCACCAATCCCAATCCAGTCCAGCCCAGCCCAGCTCTACTCTAAGCCACATATTCATACGCACAAAACCTTCGCGCGCGCGTGCCCTGCCTTCTTTACCTTCTCTTTCCAAAAGGTAATTTTTTGTTCTTTTTCTGAAAAAGAAAGGCTCTATCGAAGCTTTGCGGGTGTTTACCATGACCCGGGAAGTCAATATGAAGCCAAGATACCTTCACATTCTATGTATTGTGATACTCATTCCACCATATTATAGGTTTTCCTTGGATATTTCTCTTTTTCATCTATGATTTACAATAAAAAATCTTTTTTATACTATACAAACATACTTGGCTTGGGACTTACGTGATTTTCTATAATCTATGTTATGCTGAATGCGCACATGCTCTGATGGATTGGATACATGATCAGGCTGCAGCAAAAGAATCATCACCACCTTTCTTGGGATTGGATAAGATGACGTTATTTGCCTTTCTCTTCACTGTAATCTTTCATATCCACGCTTGTGGTTTTATTATTTTCGCCTTTCTACCACCGGACACCTTTGTCTTCGGAGAAAAACTTTTTTTGGATGTCTATCGATGGGCCGACATGCGCGTTCACAGGTGTCTATGACAATCTATGAGGTACGTAGAAACCTTGTGAGCGAACCATTCCATCTAGAGCAAAAAGGGGAACGCCATCCCATGCCCGATCCGGTGCTTCCAAATCAGTCATATCAGGCACACACGCACACGCACGCACGGTACGCTTGTGCTCTTCAGGATGCATCATGGACCCAAGAAAAGATCTTGTCATGGAATTCTCGACCTTTCAAAATAAAAAATAAAGATACATGTGCATCAAATCCATACCCGAGATGTGCGAGCGGCTACATACAGTATGACGTAGGATATCGGTCTCATCATGCATTTGGTTCCAGGAAGAAGCAGACGCCCCATGGGAGCTGGTTTGTTATCCTGCATCATGCATCTTGCATTAGCCAAACCTATACATGCCTCATATGAGGTGGACAGCCTACAGATCACACGAAGATAAGCAGCAGAAAAGGTAGAGAGAGAATAATATCAAGTCGAGAACACACTCGACAGAGAAAAGTTATATTATTTATAGAGAACACGTCTATATGGTAAAAACTCGAGGGGCTGTAAATGACGGTCGGATTGTTTTTGTATGGTAAATGGATGGTGATCGAAGGGGGGGGGTGTTGTAAGAGGAGCGGAGTGTATATACTGTCATTTAGGCGTCAACGACTTGGCAGAAGCCGGTGGACTCGTCGCGCACAAGCTTCTTTTTGCCGTCGACGATGGCCTTGGTCACATCATGAACTTCCTTGAACGTGTCAAAGGGAATGAAGGGAATCTTGTGACGGTTGCAGTAGATCTCCAAGTCGCGGTCCTTGCGCGCAAACAGCACATCGGCGTGCTTGGCAGCAGAGATGTCCGAAACGCCATCACCACAGAACACGAAAACAGTGTCGGCAGGAGCAGCATCACGGGCCTCCTTCAAAGCTAAAGCGCATTGTCAGTCTCTGATACTTCCCTATATTCAGTGCGACTTACTTCTCGACTTGTCGTTGCCATATTCGCTATAAGAGAGACAGAGAAAGAGGGGAAATTTTTAGTATAACCCCATGAATCCATAGAAAGGTACATTTTACTTACGAGTCATCACGGTAGATGATCTTCCAGTTGCGGTCAACGCACTCACCGTCGTTGGAGACGATGCGGATATCCTTGGCCTTCTCGCCCAAGAAGTTGGTCATGATCTTGGACAGGAGGGGGTACAGACCACTGCTGATGATGGTCACGGGGAATCCGTTCTCGCGGCAGTACTCGTTAAAGTCAGGGAAGCCAGGGTCAATACGGCAGTCTATACAATAGAATGAATATGAATATCCACGCATCCACACGTCATCTGTACTTACGGTCGAGGTACTCGGCCCAGGCCTCCTCCCAGCTAATGTGGACAGCGTCCCACATCTCCTGAAGACCTTGCCTACATAAGATCCGTCAGACATAGGCACTTGCAATAAAGTCCAAGACTTACTTGTAGGTGATCTTCTCATCCAGGATGGCGTGCTCAATCTCGCGACGACGCGCGGGGCCAAGGGAGCGGCGGTCATCGATCAAGAGAAGACCGGTGTCTATTGTACGTGAGCCATCGATATACATGAAAAAGAAGGAAGGCCGTGCGCATGAACGTGCGCAGTAATGCAGGAAAACTTACCATCGAGAGAGAGGGTACCGTCGAAATCGGTAAAGACCTGGACCTTAACAGGAGACATTGTTGCTGATGGAAGAACTTGTGAAGGATGGAAAGAAAGAGAAAAAGAGAAAAGTGAGGAATTAGGCGAGTGTTGGGGCGAGCGCTTTGGAATTTATAGAGCCAGGCGAAGGGTTGTTCCGAATCGGGCCTGGTCTTCAATTCCCCTGACCTGACAGGACCCTACACCCAAAACAAGGTTTAATGACGTAGGAAGCGACCATCCCGATAGGCAAGTGATATCCGTAGAATAATCAATAGTCAAGTCAACGCACTTCTTTAAAGGCTTGAGGCTCCGCCGCTATTCTCCCACACAGACCTCGCATCTCCTTGGAGCTTTCTAGATACGAGCTCAGCAGCGCTATGATATAATTTGTGCGGACCTGTCTACAGGTAGGCTGAGCGGAAATATTGATGGGGATTTTTAGAGACAGCCAAACAAAATGGAATTTTGAAGAACACACGGTCTTCTGGGCTGTGCGCGCGGGAAATAATGGTAGTGAGAGGATCGTGAAGATCTCCGATTCGGCTGCCTTTCTTTTCTCTTGCAGAAAATTGCTTCCATTGATGAGGGAGAGATAGCGCAGAAAAGGTGAATCATTAAGGCCTGGCCGTGTTGCACATGGCAAGCCCCGTGTTTTCTGTGTGCATCATTTGCTTTTTGCGGTTTGCGCTTTTGTGTTTTGCGTTGGCTACACATGCACACGGTTTTCACTTGGTTGGCCAGGAAATCAGAGAGAATCAAGGTTTGCTCTTGGGCTCTGTGTGACATGCACACCGATTTTCGGCCCTTGTTTTTGAGAATGATGCCATCAGCGTATCGCATCCTATCGCCGTATTACGTACACGTTCTCCAGTCGGGCGTGGCTCCCCAGAATCCGGGACGGCAAAAACGTGAAGCGACCACTTCTCTTATTGCATAGATGGCCATAAGCAAGGAACTCTATGACAAATAGATGGCCAATGATAATATGGCAATGCAATCGTGATGAAGACAGCAGCTGCTGCATTTTTCTTGACCCTAGTTTTTTTGTTTCCGCTTTGATTTATTATTAATGAACCTGTTCAACACGACGGGCACAGGCTTCCTCCACCCTGCCGAGCCTGATTTCATACGCAAACGCGTCTCGGATCGTGAGCTGGATCGCCTGACCAATGCCATTGTCGACAAATATGAGCTAGTCATTCAAGTAATGCGTAACCATTTAAAGGAGAGAGGAAACGGTTGGGTTAACGCGTACTAAACAGACCATTCTTGCCAACATTCGAGCCCACGATCACTGCCGTGGCACACCGCGACCCACTCCCGAATCGGATCAGCTCGATGCGTATCTCGTGGATCTCTTGTTGGAGGGCCTCGAGTTTGAGGACAAAGTGCAGCGCACCATTCTATCTGAGCTGCGACAGATCCTTTTCGCGACTGACCCGCCCGAGGCAGCCCCCGTCAAGGCGTACACGGCGCGTCTGATCGTGGCTCAGGAAGGCTGGACCCTGCTGGCACGTGTGGACTCGTATTTGCCATCGCATAACGAAGAGCTGCGGCAGATAGCAGCCGAGATCTTTGAGCGTATTGCGGAATTAAGCAAACCTGCCGAGATTTGGTTGCTTGCGCTCGAGCAGATTCCCTTGATGAACTGGCGCGAAGCCTACCCCGACCTCGACAAGTGCTCCTGCCTCACCATCCGCTTGAGCCACTGGTTCCGGATCTTTGGCCAAGGTAAGCATAGTCAGACGACTGCACGTTCGCCAGCCTGACTCTGTCTATTGTAAAAGCGCTGGAGCGCAACGAGGGGCGCGAACCCATCCAGGATATATTATACATCGTACGCCACCTTGACAAGACCCTGTATTGGGCCAAAAAGATCACGCTGGAGAAAATGAGTCTGGCTCCCGAAGAAGAACGGCCAGCGTGGAGTACCATTGTCTTTATCATGACCAACACTGTCTTGGATTATGTGAATTTCTGCAGCAGTCAATCCGAAGGTTTCAAAGATAAGACACCCGAAAAAATCGTTCAACAGAACTATCAGGTAAATGAGTATCCCCAGTTGACACGCACATACGCTCACCATGGGCTGGCTGTAGCAATACTGGCGTAACATCACTGATTACAAGGCCAGCTTATGGTTCCTTGCTGCCCATCTCATCACCTTTACTTGCGACAGAGTCATTCTCAATTTGGATCTTCGGCTGTGCGCCATCTATGTCCTTCTCTACCCGTCTAAATACAAAACTGTGTTTGATGATGACGAGCTGGAAAATATCCTCAAAATATATCGGAAGGGCACCGAGGATCATCGTGCACTACTTGTGAATCGCGTCACGGTACGTCTTGCCTACTTGCGTCGCCTTGTCCTTATCCGCCTCCAAACCCTCTTTAGCAATTGGTTCAAACGCTCGGCGTCACCTTTGACGTGGTGGCCAGGATCAGGCACGCCCTCATCCAAAATCAGAAGATATTTCAAAAAGGCGCTTCAATGACCGAAACAGAAAACGAGGATTTTAATTTTGGTCCTTACGACTTTCGCCTGACCGACAATGGCCTTGTCTCTCTCTTGGCCGTTTCCTTATACGACGCCTACCTTTATCCAATGCGGTTTGACGAGCCTAGCCGGAGTATCTTACCCGTGGTGCTGGAACCCAAATGGATTGGTCGCGAGTTCCTCGGTCCTACGCTAAGCTTTATAAAAGAGTAGGCCCACCAGCAATACTTGTGTGTCGGTGACTTATATCTCGATTAGTGCTGCCAATACGCCTCGGATAGACAAGGCGGTCTTCATTCTGATGTATCTCGCGTCAAATGTGATGACTGAAATCACCCTTGAATCGCTTGAAGAGCTTCTTCCACACGCTCTCGAAGAAGACGAGCCTGACGCTCGGTGGACGTTAATCCAAGCCATGCAGGTATTTATCAGAGAAGCGCTTACGCTTGTTTCATTGATCCCCCTTTTTGTCCTATAGACTATGGCGACCGCAACTACAATGTGTCCTGATCCACAGCTGCGTTTCTTGTGCTACACTCTGATATCGCGATTCCTCGACATGTGCACCGATGACGCCAAGGTCTACATCCTCTCGGAGCTTTTGGAGAGATGTCCCTGGCCTGCCATGCGGGCTGCCTCGGTCGGTTTGTTAAAGGAACAAGTACAGCGCGCTTTCGATGACACGGTATGGCTATGAAAACAAGGAAAATAGAATGTCGACGCATCTCACAAAAAAGCGTTTTAGGATCTTCATATCTTGAAGACACCCCTACTCGTCATGAGAATTGTGCCCATGATGTTTAAGAAAGAAACGAAGGACCAATTTTGGGAGAACTACGGTTTTCACATGCAAGCTCTGAACTTCTATCTTTACGTTCTTATCCGCGATCGGCAGACCAACTCGGTAAAGATTAACATGTCGAAGGACACTCTTTGGCTAACCTCCTTGTGAGTAGACCAAAATATGGGACGTGTCAGTCATTGAAGTGATCCAGGATAATTACATTGATCCTCTAACGGAGGTGGCTGAAGCAATCAAGCAGGAAGCCCAAGAAAAAGAGAAACAACTGGATAAAACGCAAGGCTTACCGGAAGGCGAGGAGGTAGGCAAAATTAGATTTATGATTTGTTAATCCTATTCTGACCCTCCTCTCGTTTTCTTCAGAATCCTGCTGTAATGGCCATGCGTGTAGAAATTCTGCAAAACGCGATAGAGAGTATACAGAACCAGTGGAACATGGAAAAGAGAAGGAAGGAAGCCGCTCCCTCTTAACAGTTGCGCATCTCTGGCTCGAGCCACGGGACGTCCAACAGCTCAAACGCATGCTTCTCAGATTCGACCTTCATCGGATTTCGGCTCTTGTCCTGGAAGAAACCATGGCTAGTGACCTTGATGCCCTTCTCCTACATTATTGTAATTTTTTCATTTTGTGATAAATATTTTACCAGCATCCCTCGTCAAAATTCATTAATAGCACTTGCCTTTTTGGCGAAATCCCGAAGTGCGCGTTCAAATTGACGCGAGCCTGTCCAACCGAGTACGGCTGTGGCATAATTTTCTTGTGATGCAACAATGATATCCACTTGTCGGAGGATCCCCGTGGAAGGTTGCAAAAAGGCAGTGAAGCACTTTTTTGTTTTCAAACCTCGGTGAGAGAGGAAAGGTTGGCGTCTCGACATACCTTATCCAGCTCGTCCTGGCTGGCTTGATGGAGGGCACTGCCGCTCGAATAATTGGACATAGAGGCACGCATGGCTTTGGTGCCTGGCCCCGAGACCCATAAACGATGCTTGATATACCCTAATGACACAGCCCGAGTCAGCTACATTCGCAGGTGTAGTCGGGTCAGTCGTTGGGAAGCGCTTGCCTTGGTCACTTAGCTGCTCTACCACTCTTTTAAGCAACGAATCTGTCGTATGCTTGATATCTTTGCTAGTGACGATGATATCCAAGTCGCCATTTTCCTCTTTGCCTCGTCTAAGATATCCAAACATTGAGTATCTTGTAGTATTCATTTATATGACCATGACATGTACCTGAAACCTCCCACAGGTGTTGAATAAGCCTGTGGATCCACCAGCGCGAGCTCCTTGTTGATAATGTCAACGAGCTCCTGGACATCGGTGCGACTCATACTACAGCACATCAAAGCATGAGTTGTGAGTTTTTTAGTGTGCAAGCTCTGGTTTGCGTATTACTGTTTCTCAAAGTCTGGGAACAACTTGATGCCAAGTCGTACGGTGGAGGTTAGCTTGGCTTGATCCAGTACGTCTTGTAGAGTGCGATAACCGGTTTCCCACCAGATTCTCGCCGTATTAGGCCCCACGCCAAATACGGAACAAAATAGCTCCATGGTCAGATACCACTCGCTTGTTAACAGTGCCTCGGCTTCTTCGATGGTGCCCGTACTTAGGTAGATGCGTGTCAGGTTGGCGATCTTTTTCCCGACGCCTATACCAGGAATAATGATAAAGAAAGATGTCAGACAAAGTAATCTATTTTATACATACCCGTGATCTGCGCGACTTCTTTATGTGAGCGGATCTGCCGTGGATAGGCCTAAGCATGAGGATGGATGCATAAGAACATACGTCTGGTCATATCGTGGGTAACATTGACCTTGATGGCTGAGATAGCATGGCGGTAACTGAGAGAATTCTTATCCTCCATGGTGAAATATCGGCTCTTCTCAAAGAGTCTCAAGAGAAATACAAGCTTTTGGTTGTGGCGAGGTTTGAGGGGTGTCGGTCGAAGGCATTCGTACCGTGAATTGCGGTACGACGCATCAAGGGGAATATCTATACGTCGTTAAATTTTTGTCACTGCGTATCGACCCGTTTGCATACTTTTATCAATGTCTGATAGTCTTGAATGAATGTGAGCTTGTTTCGTACACTAAAAACGATATTGTAATACATACTTGATTTTAGCTTCTTCCGGAAACTCGGGTAGCTGTGGCGATTCAAGATGATTGAATCGCCGTGTCAAGACTTCGGCATCGTGCGCCGTTGTCACTTCTTCGGCTTCGTTCTGAAGCGATGGTGCTGGCTCCTGCTTCTTCTTTTCATCTATGATTGTTTCGATCTGGATTATATAGTCGTCCAGTGGCAAGCGCTCCTCCTTGTCGACACTGAAGAAGAGTTAAACGCTGCAGGAAGAGTGAATTTTGCATAAAAATATTATACCAGTCAAGCACCCACTGTGATCGGACTACGGGGACCTGGTCGCGGCCAGATTGATGAATTCTAATGCCTTGTGTGATTATTTCACTTACCTTTGGATTATCCAGATGTCGGGCAAGTCGCGATGCCGATTTCAGAGCTGTTATTATCATGGTTGCCTTGGATTGGTCATTTACATAGGCACCGCCTTACGTAGTGGATGCATTAGAATGAGTTCGAAATGCACACGCGACTCGATAGATACCATATTCTTCAAGGCTTGATTTTAATGCTTCCACCGACAAAGGATCAAACTTCAGTGGCAAAATATAGCCATAGACGTCTTTAAAAAAGGTGGTTGTATCTTCACTCATGCAATTCACAGAAGAGAAAAAAATTAGGAAAAAATGTTGCGGCGAAAAAGTACGTGGAAGAGAGAGAGAGAAGGAAATGAGGGACGTCTTCGTCACTCTGATGACGACATTGACAGGGCTTTATGTTTTTTTTAATTCTCGTTATGACAACACATTGGGGTCATTTCACCATGTCAAGGTCATGACAGAGATCAAGCCAGTGAGATTCACAGGTAACCACCGTGGTCTGCTCCTCAATTGTTTTTTGGAAACAGAGTCGGCAGTCAGGATAAAAGCCCATAAAAGTCATGACATGCCGCGGCTAGTTGTATCATTACACGTCAACAGAGTGAAGCAGCCACTCTTTTGTAATGGTATGCTATCAATAACCAACAAAGACTTGAGCATAGATGAGACCATGCGCGCAGCATGTCAACTCCATGAGAATAACATTCATACATATGTGTTCTGACGCGGGAATATTGAAGATGTGGCAGTGCCACACCACTGCTGCTATCTATATATGGACGAATCCAATGGTATCTTGGATGTACTAGAATGATTGTCTCTCAAGTTATCTCACACGGATCCTTTCCATGACTATTCCCGGTGTCCAGCAAAGGCTTCCCTGCATATCGCAAAGTCAAGTGATTTGTGTTACACTGCTTTAGACCGACTGAACGGAGATGAGTTGGGATGCAATTCGCATGTAGGTGGTGTGTCTAACAATTTGCGGTATATCTGCACCCTATCCGTTACGGTTCAGATTACTTCAGTAAAGTAGACGACCCTAATCAGATGCTGATAGTAATAAGACTGCTGTGATGATGGTACGCACAACGTCCGAAACTGCGGGATGTCCTTCGTTATACTTATCCTGGCGTGGGTACTGCCCGAGATAAACAATAAAGTTCCCTTCCTTGAGTATTGAACGTGGCAGGTGAGATAATGAAATCTCACGCTCTTGTCTCCGTCTCTATACTGACAAGATAACGTCGCCCTGATTTTGCGAAGTACACTGAGTAACATCCATCACACCTTAAATCGAATTCTAACTCGCGTCCGGACATCGTATTCTTCTCTTTTTTCTTTCTCACATCCTCTTTCCACTCTCATCGCCTCTCTATCCATTATGGCTGAAAAGAAAGAAACAAATAATGAAGCAGTGGATACTGTAATACACAGCGAAAAGGTCGGGTCCAATGCTGAGTGCTCTCTTGAGGAAGGCGGCACGACCCAGAAGTTTGTTAAATCAGTCGAAGAGCGGCGCCTCGTACGCAAGATCAATATAGCCACCATACCCTTTGTCTGTGCCATCTTGTTTACACAGGTTTGTATTGGGTCTCCTTGCATTTGTGTTCCATAAAGACTAACAGCAGATGTCGTGGCTATCTCTTTTAGTTCATTGACAAGTCTACATTGAATTTCTCAGCTGTGCTGAATCTCTATGAAGACACAGGCATCGATGGCTCGCAATTCAGCTGGCTGGGTTCCATCTTCTATGTTGGCTATCTGGCATTCCAGGTAGGTTGCTTCGCCAATCAGCGCCTTTTCGGTTGACGGATTCCTATATGCGTAGCTTCCAAACCAATTCTTTTTGCAACGCGTCCCGATCTCAAAATATCTTGGTGTCATCCTACTGGTATGGGGTGCCACACTTGCTTGTACAGCACTAGCACGCGACTTTTCCCAGCTGGCCGGATTGCGCTTCTTGCTCGGCTTTTTCGAGGCCTCGACTTATCCATCCATTTTCCTCCTGATCAGTACATTATATCGCAGAAGCGAACAAGTGCTGTGGTATGGTACTATGTTTATCTGTAACTCAATGGCAACTGCTTTCGGTGGTCTCTTTGGCTACGGCATTGGTCATATGCAAGGTACGCTGAACACATAGACATGTCACAGTAATGGTTAAGCAACCTCTCGCACAACAGGTGTTCGAGGCTTAAGTGCCTGGCAATGGTAAGTCCCTGTGTATAGGAGTTTGACGGATCTAACCGAGGCACAGGTGTATGATCATCTGGGGTGCGGTAACGACCTTCTTGGGCTTTTTATTCTTCTTTTTTCTGCCCGACAAACCTCGCTCGCGTTGGTTCCGTCTGACACCGGAGGAAGAGAAGATTGTGGACGAACGGACGTTAGACAATGCAGTGGTGCGCAACAAAGAGATCAAACCCGAGCATATGATGGATGCTCTCAAAGAGCCACGCTTCTACTGTTATGTCCTGATCTCGTTCCTCTTGAATCTGCAAAATGGTTGTGTCACGATCTTCAGCTCGCAGATCATCAAAAATATGGGCTTCTCCGTAAGTAAAAGACCAGTGTTGATGACAAGTATGGATGATAGTGGTGCCTGTCTCATATATTTATATTTAGAGCCTAAATTCGATTCTGTTAAATATCCCAAAAGGTTTCGCCACAATCCTGCTGATTGGCATGGCTATGTTTTTAAGTCACCGGTTCAACCAAATTTGTTCGGTGGGTGCGCTGATGAGCATTATCAGTTTGATCGGCGCTCTCCTGCTGGTAACGATCCCGACAAGCCCGGCCCAACTCGTCGGTATTTTTCTGGCCCAGACGAGTCCCCCCTATACTTTACTGCAGACATGTATCTCCAACAATGTATCAGGATACACCAAGAAGATCTTTTACACGGGTGGTAAGCAGCAGCACCATCTAGAAATGTTTACGTGAATACTGATAACGTTTGGTCAGGTAACATGGTTGCCTATTGCGTGGGCAACTTTGTGGGACCTTTGATGATGGTCGACAGCCAGGCGCCGCGCTATTGGGGCGCCATGTTAGGATACATCATTGCCGATCTGTTGGCGGTGATTCTGTTTCTTTATGTCCGGCACACGTTGGTGCGAGATAATAAGAGGCGTCAAGAACTGCATACGGCAGGTCACGTCCCACCCGCTCCAGCGAACCGCGAACAGTTGGACTTGACGGATGGTGAGGATCTGCACTTTGTGTACCGCCCTTAATTGAGTAAATGATATATATAATACTATACCGCGTGTTTATTCAACCATTCAAACAGCAATGCATTTCTGTATGTTTTTAAGAATAAGAGAGAGACAGATTGAGACAGAGGAAAATAAGAAAAGGGGAAGGAGCTTGAAAAGCAAATAGACGGGAGAGGTTCAGGGGTCGCGAGTGTGTGCGTGTGGTGTGCGAAGAGGACACGATTTAGGCCGAAGCAGTCGCCGCAGCTGCCGTCTTCCGTCCGCGGGAAGCCGCTGCCTTTTTGGGTGCATCAGTCTTTTTAGTAGACGTCTTCTTTTTGGCAGCAGCGGTCGCTGCGCGCTTGCGGGGAGCAGCGGGGGTCTTCTTCTTGGTCGCAGTCTTCGAGGGCGCAGCTTTCTTGGCGGTGGTGGTGGTGGTGGGGCTTGTGCTCTTCTTGGTTGTCGCAACCTTCTTCTTTTCGCCCGTCGCTTTCTTCTCCTTGACGGGTTTGGCCAGCTTCACGGTGCCACTCAAACCTACAACACTCATATGAGTACCCACGCGGAAAGATAAGGAAGCCAAACGAAGAAAAAATAGTGAGGACAAGCAAAATCGCGCTTAGGTGCGAATGCCCTCCCTTTTTCTCCATTCGTTCCGGTCCTTAATTGTGTGGACCAATGATCTTACCCTTGGGAAGCTGGAAGATACCCTTGGCATGACCACGCTTGATAGCCGCGTTAATCTGGCTGTCAAAGTGGGCGCCCTGGGTGACCTTGTTGTTGGCCAAGATGTACTTCTTGATAGCCTGGCGCGAGCTGCCCTTGCGTTCCTTGAGCGCTAGGATGGCGTCTGTAAAAAGATGTCAGTAGGATGACAGATGAGAGCGATTGATAGGACGTACTTCGGATCATGGTCTCATACTGCAGATGGGGAAGCAGGCGAAGGCGGCGAACAAGTTGGAGCGTGTGAGAACAAATAAGAGTCGTGAAACATGTAACTTACGGGAGGGTGCTCTCCCTTCGTCTTGGAGCTGGTGCTGGATGTCTTTGCTGAGTCGGTGCCTCGAGTCATAGTGATGCGATGTGTAAAGTTGTTTCGTCGTTGAGAGAAGAGACAAAAGTCAGGAAAAAGTGAAAGGAAAAGATAAACGAGGATGGAGGGTGCTTTTTCATTAAAAAAGGAAAGGGAGTGGACCAGGTCGGCTGATTGGTGCCCGACCGTTCATGCACACACACACGCACACTCAGACTTTTTTTTTACACACACGCGCACACGCGTACACAAGAAAAAAACAAAAAAACCAGAGAGCCGTACAACTTTTTTAAGATTCCCCGCACACACCGCACATTCGTACTTTTTGACGGTCTGCGTCATCTAACCTCTTTGCTTCGCTTCATCTTGTCTTCTATATTTCGTCGTGCCTCCTGAAAGCAGAAAAAGAAGAGCGCATGCATTATTGATTTTCCCCCCTTCGTCTGCAAAAATACATCCCATATCTCTCGTGTTCTCCTTCTCGCCCCTTTTGCAAACGCCTGGGCTGCCTGGGTGGAAAGAAAAAGCGCAAGAGACTTCGTTTTTGTTTTTTCTTTGCTTGTGTCACATGCAGTATCATGACGACAGACAACCGCCAAATCATGTGGTCTTTTCTCGGCATAAGACACCGGGTGTGCCTCGCATGACGGATCATTACTCTATTTTCCTACAAACTTATCTACACCTTCTCGATGGTGGCACACTACACAAAGGAGTAGTTGTGCTGCGCTAAAATTGGTGCTAAACTCGAAATTTGCTTGTCTCGTCTGCACACGGGCATATACACACTGTCAAATTACTAGCGGTAATCTAGTACCCTACCTTTCGACAGTGCACGCATATATGATATGCCACAGGCACGGGTAGCAACAGGAGAAAGGGTGGTCACGGGCTGAATGGCTCAGTCAAGTGTACAGTGATGGGACATGTGTCCATTTAGAATCCAGGTTTGTTGAACGAATGGAAAGCGACAGGCCGACCAACAGGGGTTGCGCGTGTGTGTGTGGGTGTGTGTGTTTGTCGATCTTGCCCAGCATCGCTTCCCTACCTTGTGCCACCGGCGACCTGGCGTGGTACATAACCACGCGCACGGGTGGGCGGGCAATCACTGAAGATCGTGCTATTTTGAGATGTTTATTTTGGATGCACGTCAGAGTATTTGACAGTCCACCACAGCAATGACTTTTTCTATTCATGTCTGCTCTGCAGCATCGCTAAAGCACCGCTTTACGGTGTGTCTGGTTGAAAGAGATGAGGGGCGAGTTAATGTTACAGGTATAGGAGGAGGATATGATTATATTGAGAACGAGCATCATACCAAAGTAGTGAGCAGATAAAAATGCAGGGCACTGTCAGTACCTATGTTTGTGCCCTTACTTCGTCTTTGCCTGTGTCAGTTGTCCTTCCTTCTTAGACAGGACATGTGGCTCTTTTTTCTCTTTCAGAATGAGACACATACAGACTCATTGCTCACAGTAAGAGAAGTGATAAGCTACACGTGTTTCTGGCAGAGTGGAGCTGGAAAGCGCGAGAAAGGTTCGGAGCTACTCCCTGTGTTGGGGTTCGAAAGTAATAAGGCGGCTCACACTCGCAGCACTCGGCCACCTTCTTACTTCACTTTACCTTATCCCAATGGCTCACTTTGCTTTCCGCGGCGCCCTCAAAGGTAAGCTACACTAGGATGCATGTATGGATGGTTCAACTAACAGATGGATGGATGGATGGATGATTAGGACATAATGGATGGGGTAGATAGCAGCATTGCGCTTCGGCCAAATTTATTTTTGCTGACGCGAGTGACCCCTCATTAGTTACTTCCATCGTCACCACGCCTGAGGCGCCCGACATGGTGGTGTCAGGTTCTCGAGGTACATCTTTTTCATACCTCAAATAGGCCTCTGTTAACACCTTGAATTCATAGACAAGTCCATCATTGTATGGCATCTGAGCAGGTATGTTTGAAAATACGCGTCTGACTGAAACCCAACTCATGCTCTTTGTTTAGGTAAATACAATGTCACATGATCTCCCAGTTTGAGAGATGATGATGGACGCCTCTAAAGTCGAGGTGAATGCCATTTTTCTATGAAAAATTGCTCACGATTGCCCTTTCAAAGGGATGAAATTGACTATGGCGTGCCACGCAAATCTCTGCTGGGTCACAACCACTTCGTGCAAGACCTCGCCATCTCTTCCGATGGCCAGTACGTCCTGTCAGCCTCGTGGGACCAGAGCTTGCGTCTGTGGGATATCAGCACAGGAGAGACGACCCGTCGCTTCATTGGCCATGCCAGCGATGTCCTGTCTGTCTCGTTCTCCCCTGATAACCGTCAGATTGTGTCCGGCTCCCGCGACAAGACTATCAAGCTCTGGAATACCCTGTAAGTCTTTGCTGTTTATATCTCTGCTAGTTTGATACTTACCCGGCTCTTTTCATTTGTTCAGGGGTGAATGCAAGTTTAGCATTACCGACAAAGGTCATCAGGACTGGGTCTCCTGCGTCCGCTTCTCGCCCAACCCAGCCATGCCTGCCATTGTGTCGGCGGGTTGGGACAAAGTCGTTAAGGTAAATATCAGGGTCAATCGTTTGGGTGGGTCATGAGAGGGTGACAGTGATGACTATTATAATATTTGCTACTACGGAGGCTTTTGCCGGTGAGATCAACACCACCACATACTGAATGTCACTCTCAAGATGAAAAGCGATTGATGGGAAAGCAATTTTTTGTATCTGATGACTGACCCGCTCTTATCGCATTAGGTATTACCTCCGTTTCCTGTGTCTATTCCTTGCTGTGCTGGCTGCGACCATGATGACCAAACAAATATTTGCTACTATGGAAGCCCACGAGGGGCTTGTGAAATCAACAATACCACAAAAAACCTGACGCAGCGCACACAGCAAAGCACTTTCTCTATTGCTATCGTTTGCTGACATTGGATTCGCTTTAGGTCTGGGACTTGACGAAACTTCAACTGCGCAACAACTTTCTTGGTCACAATGGTTATATCAACACGATTGCCATCTCGCCGGATGGCTCGCTTTGTGCTTCGGCTGGCAAGGATGGCATTGTGCAGCTGTGGGATTTGAAGGAAGGCAAACCCCTGTACTCCCTTGATGCTGGTGAAGAGGTGCACACGTTCGCCTTCTCGCCTAGCCGCTACTGGCTTTGCGCAGGCACCAAGTCGGGCATCAAGGTGTGGGATCTGGAGAAGCAGGAGCTCCTGGATGACCTGCGGCCGACTGCCGACGCAGGCGCCCAGGTGAGCACTCCTTGCTTATCGCTCGCTTTCTCTTCGGATGGCACTACTCTCTTCAGTGGCCACACCGACAACCTGATCCGTGTCTGGACCGTCATCAGCACCTTGTAAAAAGCCCTCTTAGCATACAAAAACTAGCATAGCTTATCCCATCTGTCTGTTCTGATTAAAGTTTCGCTTTGAACTAAATGCGTGATAGGAAAAGAAAAATGTAAAACCTTGCTCGATCTGGTTATTGTCCCCTTTTACTGTTTTTTTTTACATTTTGTATTTATTCACTCTTTTTCAAGTATTTACCATGTTCCCGGTACGTGCAGGCACTCGCTTGTACATGATTTGCAGGTATGGGTGATCCAGCCTATCGATGATAGTGCCTTTCGCCATACTAAATCTGAATGAAATGTCGTGAAGCTTTGTATCTTTAGGCGGTTATATGGTACAACATTTGCGTCTCATGTATTCGCATGACAATTGATGTGGCTATAGTATGGGTAATATAGATGAAAAGCTCAAGCCATGCTTGGTCACTGATACGTATGCCTATCCATCCTATGTGTTGAGCAGTTATGATACAGGCATGTTGTCGGGATGCTTGGTCATGGTTCGCTTCCAGTCCCAGTTTTCAGTTTCGGATTTACCCAATGCAGCTGTGGTGGCATCCGTGCCTCTGGTCGCCTCTGTTTTTGCATCCATTGTAAATGCCGCGGGTTTCCTTTTATGACGTTGGCTAAAATGATGATTCTACCCAGTTGTCTGGATTTATTGCAGATCGCATCGGCCGCAGGCCACATTTCTTCGTCGCCACTGCCATAAAAATCATAGGTTCGGTGGTGCAGATGACGGCAGATAGTTTTGCGACGCTGCTGGTGGGAAGAATTCTCGCTGGTGCGGCCATAGGGTAGGCGTAAGATGTGACTTATGTTCTGTCTTTATGTAACATTGCCTGTCTACATAGTATTTTCAGCATGCTTGTGCCCCTGTGTAAGCTCGGCTATAGTCACACATTATAATCGGCATGGCTGACCTGGTGTAGACCAGAGCGAAATATCTCGCCCGGGCGTGCGTGGTCGCCTAATCACCTTCTATCAATTCGGGGTTACAGTTGGGTTTTGCGTCGCGTTCTGGATCGACTATGGCACAAGCCATATTCCAAACAATTTGTCATGGCGCGTACCCGTTGGACTTCAGATCTTGCCGCCGATTGTGATGTTTATCGGCCTTTTTGCACTTCCAGAAAGGTATGTAATGCATCTGGTTCATGCCCCGTAATTTTTTTACATCTTTAGCAGTCCCCGGTGGTTGATATATCGCGGCCGCTTTGACGAGGCGCATGCTATCTTGACACGTCTACGAAGCAACGAGGGCGAGTGCCAGATGGAGTTTATTGGGATCGTGCAGGACGTGACGTTTGACAGAAACTACTCTTCCAAAAAGTCATATTCGACGCTTTTACAAAAAGGCATTGAAAATAACCGACGGCGCACCTTGCTTGGTATCGGTATTCATATGCTTACCCAGCTGACGGGCATCAATGTGCTCCTGTAAAATTTATTCGGATGATTGTGCATGCCGATACTCACCTGTATCTATCAGGTTCTATCTACCACATATCTTGCAATCGACGGGCATCACTGAAGTCAATTCGGAGCTGCTAGGCAATGGTGTGAGTGGCATAGTGAACATGCTGGCAACTATCCCAGTTTTCTTCTTTGTAAGTTTCTTGTTCCTTCATGCAACGCCCATGAACATTTCCCATAGATAGACAAATGGGACCGACGTCGCATCCTGAAGGCGGCATCAATATCCATGGCTGTATGCATGATCATGATTGCCACGTTACTCGGTGTCTATAGCGATCAGATGGTGCAGCAGCCCGGGCACTTTTATCCTGGTGCTTTTGTTAATGTGAAGGTGTATATAAGCAATGGTAGCGCCACCTTTTGCGTCCTCGTCCTACTATGTCTTTTCGTTGCTTGTTTTGCTCTTAGCT
This sequence comes from Syncephalastrum sp. PYS2702, assembly GCA_023630325.1. Lineage (NCBI taxonomy): Eukaryota > Fungi > Mucoromycota > Mucoromycetes > Mucorales > Syncephalastraceae > Syncephalastrum > Syncephalastrum sp. PYS2702. The sequence continues at coordinate 344,169 of JAMAMT010000007.1, forward strand.
GGTACGTCTTTTGAGATCCCATTCTTTGAGCTAAATATGCATATAGGGGCCCGCTGGGATGGATCTATCCTGCCGAGATCTATCCTCAGCTGATTCGTGCTAAGGCTATGGGTGTTACAACCGCTGCGAGTTACTGCTTCAATGTGGCGATATCTCAAGTCGCCCCTCTTTTGTTTGAGTACATCACGTGGGGGACCTACGTTGTATTTGGGTGTTGCTGCCTTGTCATTACCTGGATTGTTCATGTCTATTATCCGGAGACGCGCGTAAGTCTAGCCACCTCCCACGCTCATCTCAGCCACTCACAAATATCTTATATCATGTCAGGGGCGCTCGTTGGAAGAAATTCATCTAATATTTAGCAATGCGTTAATTGACCAGCGACCAGGTGCACACCATCCATCGACGGCGGCAGAAGCACTGGAACATCTCGAGCTCGTGGGCTACAATAGCCACCATCAGCAACCTACGACAAGCGGCAAACGCCCAGTGATGCCTAAGCTAGTGTAAAATACATGTACATGCATTAAAAACAATATAAATCAACAATATATATAAGCTAGAGAAAAGAAGGAATGCATATCTATGTACAGAAGGTATGTGTGCTTGTCTACTCCCAGTCTTGAGCGAGCATAAAATTCAGTCCGTCCACGCTTGCGACGGTCGCGGGGAGATTCTACGCTGTATGAATACATTAAGCTCATTTGTTTGCCAGAAGTTACCTTTTCTAATTTGGCTTGTAAGGCCATACTCGTGGAAAAGTCTTTAATCACTTTTCTGTCGACAGGTTGATCTAGGGCCACGTCAGTGATCATGGTATGTGAGCCTGCCATATGATAGAGTTACCTTCGGATGCCTGAGACGCAGTGCCCTCCCCTTCTTTTGCTCCACTCTCGTCGGATGGCACGTCTGGGGGCGCTTGTCGGGCGAGCATATCGCGCACGAGAGCCATTTGCCTGTCCATATCTTTCCGGGTCGGAAACACTTCTTGTTCCATCAACTGCTGCAGATTGCGTTCGGCTTCGCGTGCTTTTTCTTGCAGGGATGGATCAAAAGGCTCTGTGCAGCGATGCGCGTCAGATATTAAGTAAGCGATTCTCTTTTCCGTGCTTACCTAGCTTGTATTTCTCCAGGCTCCACGGCGTGGCAAATTCAACGTTGGAAAGCGTGTGCGTGCCTAAATCACACATGGTCTAAATTGCACTAAGCACGCTTGTTGCGGTGGAGTGGTTCACAGTCTTACATCGTTCACAAGCTTTTCTACAAGTTTTTCCATTTGGTCCTGTGCATCTTGGTAGTGGTTTTCTTCTTGCTCCTGTTCGCTGTTGATCCGCTTGTTGTTTTCTCTGGAATCCAGCAGCAATTCCTCTTCCATGATCTCTTGAAGATCGTTTTGGAGCTGGGCAAGAACAGAGAGGTACTGCTCGCCTTTGTCGATTGCCACCTTCATTAAGAGGAATATGATATATGTCGCGAGGAACGGGAAAGAAGCAGTTGAGTGATGTCTGTGATTGAATTAGGCAGTCCTGCAAAAAATGCTGGAACAAATGTCGAAAGAGAGAATTAATGTGATAATCTCCATTGACTTCTAGTAAATGGCAGAAGTAAGTCTTATTGGCTATCTCATATGAGATTCTTGGATTTAGCGATTGTACAGAATTGCATAAGGAAAAAGCTGGCTGAACAAAAAGATTCCCGCAAATGATGAATCTCATGCCTGCAGGCAACAATATCCACAACAAGGTTCTGTAAGAATGCAAAACGAACTCAAATATATAAATTGGTTTTCTCCACAGTGTTGCAGACATCCGTAATTCTCTTTTAAATGTAAATGACTTTTTAACTTGAATTTATATTTATAGTAAAAGCAATATGCAAGATTATACATTGGGTAGTGGAGGGAATCATTGTTTTTCAGAGCGAAAGGAAGAGCAGAGAGGGAGAGATAAAGATAGAGATAGAGATCGAGACAGAGAGACAGAGAGAGAAGGAGAGAGAGCTATGCACTTATTGACCGCTACCACTGCCGGATGCATGGCTCGATTCAAGACTCGCACCGTTACCAGGTCGGGGAGCCATAATGCGGCTGGGAAGACCAGTGCCACGGAAAAGAAACATAAGCTCTTCGAATCCAAGGCGTCCCAGCTGCTGAGCACCTCCTTCGCCGAATGCACCGTTCGCGAGGGCCTATAAACCATGGTAAGTCTTGTGAAATAGCACCCTGGACCTTTTCCCTACCTGTTTCCGCTTCTGCAGCTCAAGGATACGGTCCTCTACCGTGTTCTTTATGAAGATGCGGTGAACTTCAACATCTTTTGTCTGGCCAATACGATGAACTCGATCGATCGCCTGATTCTCGAGCGCAGGATTCCACCAGATATCCATTAGCTATAAATCAAAGAAAGTCAGTCTGGGAGGAGAGTATACACAGGAGCAGCCACTTACGATCACACGGTTGGCAGCCGTCAGATTTAGACCAAGTGAACCGCATTTGGTCGATACAAGCAAGACGTTCTTGCCTGGATCAGTTTGGAACGTTGAGATCACTTGGTTCTTTTGCTTCAGACTCATACTGCCGTCGTAGCGCATATAGCTGATATCATTCTCCCGAAGATGCTTCTCGAGTATATCCAGCTAGAATCATCATGTTAGCGTCGCTCATCTTAGTCAAGTCGTACCCTACTCACAAAATTGGTAAATTGCGAGAAGATAATTGTCTTGTCTTGACCATTCGTCGTGCGGCGGGTCTCGTCCAGAATCTCAATCATCTTTCTGATTTTGGAAGTCGTTATAATTCGGCCCATCTCGTCGCGCATCTTCATCTCGGTCTTTTCCTTTTCTTGATCGCCCTGCTTGAGCTCCCGGACAAGATCGGGCGCGTGCACCTGCAAAAAGATACCCATCGGCACAACCTTGTCCTTATTGAGTGCTCCACGGCATTGCGGACATCGTTTCTCTCCCGTGCCAGGCGAGTTCATATAGGCTACCATAGAGGTTAGCTCTGAAACCTTCATTCGTCTTGTCTCGACTTACTTGTCAGGCACTCGTTGCACATGATGTGACCACAGTCCCCTAAGATCTGCGCATTGTCCGCCATATCCATACAGATGGGACACTAGTAATACGTTTAGCTAGAGATACAATGAATATCGGGACAGCTTACCTCGACTTCGCTGACATTGTCACTTTCATGCAAGATACGTTGGACCACGTTTGCGGGCATGTTCCTGGCTGAAGCCTCGCGCTCCCCCTTGCGGCGGCTTGCCTCCTCGGGATTCATTTCATATTTGGTCAAATCGGGATGCAGACACGATTGTCGCAGACGGAGTAGAAGCACCAAAATCTAATGATAGCAAATGAGAAACACAGCCTTAATTAATCCTTCGCTTTCCTTACCGAGGAGTAGTTTTTCATGACAGTGCCGGCTTCCACAAAGCGGTTAAAGTCCTTTTGACAGCTCTCATTAACGAACTCATAAAATTCACGTTCTTCTTGCGAGAATTCAATGTGGGTGAAGTGAACGTTCCGCTCCGGCAAGGAAAGAATAGGACGGCCATCAACCTTGGCCTTCTTGGAACGGCGTAGTGAAATGGCTACAGAATTGTATAAACAAAACGCGTTTTTTCTTTCCTAGTCTTTTCCATACCTTTCATCAAAGCCTGAATTCTTTGCATGCCCTAGATACGCGGAACAGTGTTAGCTGAAGAAACATAATTCAAATAAAACTTACAAGTTGAGTTTTCTGTTTGTTGGCAATATCTCTGCGGAACTCCTCCCAATCGCAGTAAGGAGGAATACGCAGAAAGTGGACCAGCGACCATCTTAAAAAAAAAGGATCAGCCTCAGAACGAGTATTGCTTATTATATGCAGTATAGAACTTACAATTCATCAATCTTATTTTGGATCGGCGTGGCTGTCATGGCGATACGGTAGTCTGCTTCGAGCCGGAAACAGGCCATGGCTGCATTCGTTCTTTTGTTTTTAATAGAGTGGGCCTCATCCAGAATGACACGATGAAACTTGATCTTGGCGAGCGGGCCTATTCTATGTGTCTGGTCTGTGCATTCACCTGCCACAGTGGTATAAGCTGTGACGATGACATCGTAGTCGAGCAGATCCAAGGGGTCATCCGCGCGGTTGGGTCCGTGGTGCACAAACACTTTGAGATGGGGTCGAGTCTTTGTGTAGACCTCGTTAGCCCACTGCATCACGAGCGAGACAGGGCACACAACGAGGGTCGCTCTGGACTTGAGTTTTGTCGCTCGTGACTTGCCGCTTCGCACTATCTTGTCGATCGGAGGTGCGTCCTCACAGGGCCGGGCCAGGATGAGGGCCATGGCTTGGATAGTCTATCCGGGCATATATATCAATACGTGTTTCCAAATATACATATATATGTAAGTAATGCTTTACCTTGCCGAGGCCCATATCATCACACAAGAGACCTCCCTTGCAGGACGTCTCCATCTTGACGAGCCAGTTAAGACCGATCTTCTGGTGTTCGAGGAGGGTGACAGCGAGGCCGTCGGGCGTACCAGTCCGACTGTCGGGCGAGTGGTTGTCGTCGTCATTGATATTCTGTAACAAGTTGCGAAGCTGGCGCTCTGTCTCGGCGGCGCTCATCGGTCGCATGTTGGGCAGGGTTGGATCCAGTGGGCGGTAGGCACCGGAAGATGTGAAGTTGGCGGCGTTGCCAGCGGAGACAGGCGGCTTAAAATTGGCAAAGAGCCTATTTGTGACAGGGAGCGAATTGACGCCGAAGAGCTGCGCACCCAAGCTACGGCGCAAAATGGCTTCCATCTCATCGTCGCTGTCCTGATACTCGGCAGAGGATTCATCATCATCGTCCGAAATGATTTGAGGGCCGGGCTCCCGCCAGCTGCTGTATGTGGATACAGGCCGGAACGCGTCAACGTCGATCGCACGGAAAGCGTTTGCACCTTCATTGCTGGGTTGCGTCAGATCGATCACATCATCGTCCTCGTCACCCAGGACAATGACATCGTTATTGCAATGTGAGGATGAGGACGACGGACCTGCTGCAGAGGAAGAAGAGGCCGCAGAAGACGAAGCTTCTGCGCGTTGCTGTGATTGCTGGACAAGTGGAGCAGGAGGAAGTTGTACTATCTGACCATTGATGCTGTCTATTTCCATAGGTGTGGTCTTGGGGCGCTTTGTGTTTTGTTGCACTGGGTCAAAGGTACTGGGTCGTTTGCGCGGCGGCTCGCGCAGGGAGGTTTGATAGATATGATGTGCAGGAGATTCAGCTTTTGGGATAATGGAACGAATATTCGGTAGGTGATGCGCTGTTGCAGGTGCTGATGGTGCTGATGGTGCTGATAATGCTGGTGAGGATGAAGTAGTAACAGAAGATGCAGTTGCTGCCGATGGGGGTGGCGCAGGGTATTGACCCGGGATATGACGGTTTTGAAGCTCGCGTTGACGCTCTTGCTCATATTGTTGATAGAGCCGTTGAGCTTCAGCAAAGTCGCTTGCTTCGGAGGTTGGAGTACTGCGGCGCTCAGCATCGAACTGCTCTTGCATCTGCCGGGCTATCACATCGTCTCCAGCCGTCTGCGCAGCAAGCCGCCGTTGGGCTCGAATCTCCTCGAGGTCGATGCCCATCGTCGCCAGCGCTTCTTCCGATAATCCTGCTTCGGACAAGAAGCGCAACGTCTCCTGATCAACGCCATTGTCGTTCGAAAGTAAGCTGCCGCCGCCGTTTTCCTGTGCTGAAGGGGCACTTTGGATTGCGTCTTGCGTCAAGTCAAGCGCTTCTTCGTCGTCCGTTTCGACATGGGCACCACCTGCAAAAGCATAGCATAATTATAAGTTTCTGTTCTTTTATCCATCGGTGAGACTCCTGGAATTTGAAAACCTACTCGTCACCGGAGGAATCGACATTGAACAAAGGAGAAATAAGGATAAGACGGTGGAAGAAAATTAAGACGCACACTTGGCCCCGAAACTGAGACGCGACCAATTGACATCGCGACGCGCTTCTGACATATCAGTAAGTGGTGTTTCTCTTTCCTATCCCATTATTTATGCCACTATTTTATCAGTAATGCAACAGTATTACGTTGGCAACATTATGAGACTGTCTAGAAAATGATGTACATAATTTTTTTTTAATTATAGAGATCAGTTTTTAGTCAGACAATATGTAGACACGGCCCTATCTTTTATACAGGATACTCGTACATATCAGAGGTAGTCAGTGCTATATACAAAGTAGATGAACTAAAATATACACCTACGTTGTCATCAAATCCTTTTTTAGTCTATTATATCTCTATCGCTCGGCGTCAGGGTGTAATGGCCGGTGGTATATTGAAAAAGTCGTGAAAATGCAACAGACAGGCACATTTCGTCATATCGATTTCGCAATACCTCATATCGGTAATATACTATATATACCCTCATGTAACCACGGCCAAAGTACGTATGTGTCATGCACAATGTGCATAAATTACTCTGACTTATGATGTATCCCTACTCAAGTACTATTATTAGGCCCAGCTTGGAAACTATTTTGGGTCAGTGTAGAACTACAATCATGCATTGCTTTCGTCGCTCATCATTGACAAACAGCATAAGCAACGCAGACCGAAGCTCTACTATTAAAATACCACTCAGGGCACATGCGTTATACAAGCGCACATTGTGTACTGTTATACTGTGATGCTGCATATAAATTACAGTGTGAACGCAGTAGCAGGTATGTGTGATATATTGTATAGAGTTATAGCTTTTAATACTTTACATTCCAGCAATGTTCTGGCTTACGTAGTTGCACTAAACATGCTGGTGGATAAGAACAGGGGGGCATGCCATGTCATATTCTACTGCTTGGATGGCATCGGCGACTTCCTCGCATATCTGGTCGGGACCGACGAGATCAAGAATGCCTGATCTGTCGAGAAGCGGCATGGCGTCGGGATGAACACGTGCCAAATAGACGTGTGTGCGGCGCGCATGATAGGATTCAATAATTTCCAAGAGACTCTGGACAGCACTGATAGAGAGTAGCAGAAATGAAACGCCATTATTAGACAACTGTATTTCTGTTCTGTTTATAAAAAGCTTACCTCGCATCAATGAATTCCATGCCATCTAAGTCGAAAATCATGTAGCGTACGTCATCATGCCGACGTGGCGCCTCGGACGGGTGGACAGACATGTCCCCGTAATGCTCGAGCCTCCTCAGGCGATCCTTGAGCTGGCCTGCATTCAGAAATACGTCATATGTCAGTCAACCCTTATTCTTTTTTTCCATATCGATAATGAAACATACCTGTATTGGCAAAATAGAGTGGTTCCTCCACGCGAACAATAAGGACATCTTCGAGGTGCTCCACCTTTTTTTGTCGACTGTTCTTAATAGGTCTAAACTCGTAAAGCGTTTCTTTGACGCGACCCTGCAGAAAAATAAGAATTTGCGTTAAGAAATTCTGTTCCCAGCCGACCAAAAGGGGCCATGTCGATCCCAATTCTTTTTTGATCCCCTATCTCAATGCCCGGTCCTACTGCAGATACATACCATGATGGTGATGCGAGGATAACTGGTTTGCCGGATCGTGATGAGCAGGCTGAATAAGACAGCGACGGCGGTGCCAAATTCGAGAGAGAATACCATCGTGGTAGTGAACGTCGTGGCTAGCATCGCCATATCCTTCCAGGCACGTACTCTCCACATGAAACCCAGGTCATGCGGCGCCTCCTGAAGAAGGGCAATGACAGCCATAAAGATAATGCTGCTAAGCGTCGCGGACGGTAGATAGTAGAGTTCAGGCAGCAAGAAGCCAGTGACGGCGATCGTTGTAAAGCCTGAAATCATGCCGGACATTTGTGTTCTGGGTCCTAAAGCCTCGTGTACTTTGCTGCGGGGGAACTATTCATGTCGTACGCAGAATAATATAGGATAAATGGACCTACTCCTTTTTTTTTCAAATAGAAAAAGAAGAACAAAAGCTTACCGAGCCAAAGGCAGGAAACCCAGAAAAGAGGCCATTGAGGACATTGGCTGACCCCAGAGCAACGAGCTCGCGGTTCGCGCTGACGAAATAATTATGTTTCCGCGCGAACGCCTTGGAAGCCGCAATAGATTCGACAAAGCCAATGACGGAGATCATGGCTGCGTTAACGAAAATGCCTTGAATGTCCGCTCCACGGGGTAGGGCCGGCATGCTGGGCCAGGGCAAGGGCGCATTGAATTGGCTGTCGTCGCCGACGCGACCGAGCACTTCGACACCCAGTTCATTCAGGCGCCACATACGGCAGACAAGGGTGCTGAGGACGACGGCGAGGAGCACCTCGGGTACGCGGCGTAGGCTCGCACACCTTTTCTTGAGTAGCGAAAAGGAAATCAGCAAAACGAGGACAGCCACGGATAAGCCGGTCGTGGCCGGATGGATCTGGTGCACGTGCGTAGCGAGGAATAGTATGCGCTCGACTGTGGTTGACTCGGGCGTGATGCCAGCTGCGTGCGCGAGTCCGCCGAGGCCAAGCAGAAAGATAGTCTGTTGTATCAGAACAACGACGGCGACGGCCGTGATAAAGCCTCGCAGGAGCGCGCGGCTCATGAGGCTGTCGAGGAAGCCGAGACGCAGCAGACCGAGGCCTAGCGTGAACAGACCGACCAAGATGGCCATCAGGCTGGCTGCAGCGGCGGCGCTGTCTGGGTCGTCTTTGGGGAGCTTTTGATGGGCCAGGCCGGACCCGACAATCAGGGATACAGTCGCTTCAGGGCCTACCGACAGCTCCCTAGAGCATGTCAAAGGAAGGCTATCTACGTACATTTTCATCTAGACTTACGGGGACATGCCCAGGCATGCGTAGACAAGCGTCGACACCGATATAGTATATAGGCCGTGGATGGCTGGGAGCCTGCAAAGGCCGGTTGCGTATGAAAGAGCCTGAGGAATGAAAAGGGACGACAAGCTCAGACCGGACATAAGGTCGCTTGGGAAGGTATCGAGCGAAAAAGCAGGCATCCACTGTAGCATGGGCACGTAGTATTTGGATCGCGTCTTGAGAGTCTGCCATCGTGAGGCCGAGTCACGCTTGTGAATATGGGTCGAGGGAACTAGATAGCGATTGTTCATTTATGTGCGCATGAGAAGTGTACCACTTGCATTAACCTACTTGGACTGGTAGCCGACGTCACTCTCTGCAAAGCATTGTCATTTCCAGAAGAGGGTATGGAGAGGTAGGTAGTCGCATTCTTATCCATCAAGAGCGAGTCGCTCTCGTCTGCTATAAGGTTCTCGCTCTCGGTGTCCGCATCATTCTTGCTTTGGAAGCTACTGCTGCTGCTGCTGCTACTACTACTACTACTGCTTTTGACGCTGGTGCTGATATTGCTGCGGTTACTGGGGGTCATTGTTGGGCAGATAGTATGGATTGTGCTTCGGTCGTCCTCTACATGTCTATTGTTGTCTTTAAGGTACGCACCAGAAGAAGACATACGTTATGTGAGACGATGTCATCCATGGTATTTTGTGGCATACCATTGTGGTAAAAAGGAGGAGAGGATCGGTGTGCCATGATAAATGAGGCTGTCAGTGGAGCGGGCAGAAAAGAAAGGGAGAGTCGTCTGTGTTATGCAAAGTGGTAGAAAATAAAAAAAGAGGAAGAAAAGGACGATAAAATACAGAAAGAGGATAAGGGATGACATTTTATTCTTTTTTTATTATTTGACATCTGGCTTCCCTTGTGCTTTATAATTCAATGACAGTAGAAAGAGAGAAGAAAGGTGCGTTAAAGATAGATAAGATGCAGATGAGCATGGAAGCAACATTAGGTGTTACGTGCAGAATAATCCCGCTTCCACTTATGGTCCCGATTCGGGTTATGGAACCCCCCAATTTGAATAGGTCCCTTTTTGAATAAGTTAATGGGCAAATATCACGGCAGTGACAATAAAAAAACGAGCCAGCAAGAAGGCCAGCATAACAGACAACAAGTGGCGAATCAAGAGACTCCCTTTTGATTTCTCAGGGGAATGATTCATCGAAAAAAGAAACCCCCAGTGTGGCTTGACCCAAAGTCAGATGACTGGAATATGGATGTGCCCAACGAGTGGTGTGTCTCCTTTGTGAAGTAAAAAAAGAGCGCTCTTTTTTTTTTTTTTTTTTTCTCACTCACTTTTCCTTTCGATTCGTCACCCCGCTCAGTAACTCCCCAAACTCAAAACGCAACCGACTCCAGCTCTGCTTTATATCACTATATATTTATACTGCATATATAAATATATATCTCTGGAGACCTTATCTGCTTGCTATTCCACAGAAACTGCCCACCATTACGTTCCATACGTGCACTTCCATTCCCGTCAAGAAAAGCCGCCTCTCACTCATGGACAGTGTCGGCCCCGAGGATCTCAGCCCACCGGCAACTCCCCCCAGCTTCTTTGCGACGTCATCCCAAGCCAATCTGGCCTCGTCAGCGATGGCTGGCTCGTCGAGGGATCCGCATCCGGCGCTGCGCTACCCGCTCTCGTCGAGCTTCGTCGATCCATCGCTGGGGGAGAATCCAGCCCAGCTCGCCACCATTTTCGACGAGGATCAGCTCGAGCATATCCGGCATCTTAAGGGGTCGTTCCAGCAGCTCACGTCACAGCAGAAGCAGTACCTGCTCTACGAGATAATCAATTGCTGCGACAGCTCGCAGCTGACCTACCTCAACAGCCTGATAGCCCCTCGCCTTAAGATTGATTTCCTCAAGGAACTTCCGATCGAGGTCTCCTTACACGTTCTTTCCTTCATCGACGACCCCAAAACACTCGCCCGCGCCGCCTGCGTCTCCACGTTCTGGAACTCGTTGCTGCGCGACGAGGCGACGTGGAAGACGCTCTGCATGAAGCACCAGTACCGACGACGTAATTCGAGCATATGCGGCGGCGAACTTTTGGCTCCGCCCAGCCAGCGCCGCAACTTCTCTTACCGCGAATATTTCAAGCGCAAATACAACATCGCCTCGGCCTGGGTCCACGGCGGACGTGTCAAGGTCATCGAGGACGGCTTTGGCCAAGAACTCGTCACCACCCTGCAATTCGACGAAAAGTACATCGTCGTCGGTTGCGACAACCACCGCATCGAGGTCTTTGACACGCGCACCGCCAAGAAGATCCGCACCCTCGAGGGACACGAGGGCGGCGTCTGGGCCCTTCAGTTCAAAGGCGGTGGCAAGTATGACCCCAGTCGCGTGCTCGTGACGGGCGGTTGTGATCGGTATGTGTCCTGCTTTTCCTTTCCTTTTTGATATGCATTCTCACGGGAAGACGACTCGTTTCTGTCCATTTTTTTATTTATGTCTGTCATCTCTATGCCATCTCTATACCATCTCTATGTCATGTGTCTAGTGACGTGCGCGTATGGGATTTAGACACCGGTCGACTACGACACATCTTACGCGGTCACACCTCCACCGTCCGTTGTCTCAAGCTCAAAGATAAGACGATCGCCGTCACAGGTTCGCGTGATACCACCCTACGTGTGTGGGACATCCAACGTGGCGTCCTCTTGCACGTCCTGCTCGGCCACCAGCACAGCGTGCGCTGTCTCGACATCAGTGGGGACGTGGTTGCCTCTGGATCGTACGACAATACCGCACGTCTTTGGGACTTACGGACCGGACGATGCAAGCACGTGCTCGCCGGCCACTACCACCAGATCTACGCAATTGCCTTTGACGGACAAAAAGTCGTGACCGGCTCGCTTGACTCCAACATTCGCGTGTGGTCGGCCGAGACGGGTCAGTGCCTCGAGGTCCTGACCGGCCACACCTCACTCGTTGGCCAGCTGCAACTCAATGGATCCACCCTCGTCAGCGGTGGCTCGGACGGCTGCCTGCGTGTGTGGGACCTTCAGCGGTACGAGTGCGTACATCGCATCTCGGCCCACGACAACTCGGTGACATGTCTCCAGTTTGACGATCGTCGGATGGTCAGCGCGGGCAACGATGGGTATATCAAGTTATGGGACATGAAGCAGGCGCGTTGCATTCGGATATTCAGCGAGCCAGCCAAGACCGTGTGGAAGATACAGTTCAACGAGACCAAGGCCGTCGTCCTGATGCAACGGCGACAGCATCCCGATTCCGAAGTGGGCAGGACGGTGATGGAAGTGCATGACTTTGATACCGTAGACGACGGCCATACGAGCATGGGCTCCTCAAGTCAGCCCAACTCACCTTTCCCCAACGCCTTACCCTCTGCATTCACCTCTCTCACTTCGGGCTCCACGTCGTCTCATCCCTTTGCATAATGGTTTCTTTATAGCTGTCTCCTCATCCTCTTCCGCTCCCCCCTCTTGCTCCCATTCAATCGTGCTCATGGCGTCTTTTCCTTGTCTTTTGTTTCTTGGCCCTTCCTTCCTCCATTACACATACATACGACACACACACGCTTTCTCTTTTCCTCTCTCGCTCTCTCACCCACACACTCACACGAAGTCTTCCCAGCCCCCAGCAGCTGTATATCCACACACACTCGTTTTTTTTTATCTCTTTTCTTTTCGCATCGCCCTCACTGTATCATGTTTCCTCCCTCTAACTCTAACTCTATAACTCTCTCTCTCTCTCTCTCTCTCTCTCTGACAAGTGTGGTCCTACCAACATACATTACATAAGGCTTCTATTTTTTTTTTTGTCTTTCGTTTTTTTCTTTTACTTCTACTATATATTTTTAATGCGTTAAATGGGATATGCTGATCTGGGTTTGGTTGTACTTGTACGGTGTATAGATGGTGCAGATGCGATAGATGGATAGGAGAGAGAGAGAGTGGGAAATGGTGACATCGAGCCGACGGAGTTTGCAGAGGGTCATCGAAATGCATGAAACATGCGGTTCAGCGTCTTTTTGCGAGGACAGAGCCAGTCGGGGCTGCACTTGAGCTCAAGGGGAAGCAGCTCTCGTTCTCCCGGTCGCTTCGCAGAACGCGTCTCCCGCCTTGCCACGCTGTAGCTGAACTCGGCCCCATTCAGGATCCGCTTGGAATGCCCTCCCACATGACGCACATTGACTGCTACGGACGACCCGAGAATGTCCAGCTCAGCTTCATCCCTGTCTTGCCCGGGATCGCCTTCCGTCAGAAGCACCTTGTAGAGTACAGGCCGTCGGAGCATCCGCGAGGCATACAAAAGGCAGTCATGCTCGGCTGGCATGGGCACAAAGGCGAACTGGGCGGCGGTGGCAGAGGCCAAGGTCATGTCGACGGCAAAGCGCCACCGGGATTCCTGGTCAAAGCACAGCCGGAGTTGGCAGCCCCGCCTGGAGACAATGACAAGCGCCAGGGCATGGAAACGGGGCGTGGCAAGCCAGGCCGCGAGCAGGTCGGGTGTGCTGAGGTAGCTCAGAATATAATGGAGGATTTCATTAGGAAGGCTCAATAGAGACACTCCTGAAGATGGCTTGTTACGCCGGCTGTGGGCTGAGAAAAGGGTGAGAAAAGGCATCGGTCGGGTCAGCGTCTTCCTTTTTTTCTCTCTTTTGGAGTCGTTTTCCCTTTTTATAGGTCGATGCCACCCCCAAGCATGGGAGTATTAAAATGATGATCCGCTGATGTGACATTTAGTCCCACTTGGTGTCTTTTTTTTTTCTCACTTAAATGCAATGACCCCTGCTGCCAATCAAAGTGGCAAAAACCATCAAGGAGGGGCGGGAGGGGGAAACCATGTAAAAAAGATTGTGCGTCATGCTGTGTAACCTGCTCACAACGGGGAGCGAGAGGAAAGCACGTTCTTTTTTTTTTCTTTAAAGAGTCTATCGTCGAAGTGCATTCAATTCTCGCAATATACTGGCTTCAGATGCCATTTTCTGGATCTATAAAGAAAATGAGTCACTGTCCATGAATTGGCCATTTCACAAGATTACCTGAGAGTTATCGAGCTTGTCACCTCGGCCCTGCTTATCCCGCAGATCCTGGATTTGTCTCAGCTTCTTCTCCAGGGTGCGGATCTTCTTTTGCTTCTCTTCGTCCGAGATGGACGCGTTCGCGCCGGAGCCATTGGCGGAGGCCCGGCCATTGTTCGCGTGTTTCTTGGCACCGGGTACATTGCGGTTGGCCGCGCCAGGGACAGTGCGCTGGTTGCCGACCGAACCGCGGCCGCTCAAGGCAGCCTCGCGCTCAGACAGCGTCGTCGATCGCACATCGGCACCGCGGAGGTGGGGAGGTCGGTAGGCGCCTGCGGGCTTCACAGCGGGCTTGGCCGAGACATTGGAGAGCACCTTGACCGGGGTGGGGGCGGGCGAGGACGAGCGCATCGGGTACCGCGAGGCAGGCTCCGGACGCCAGCCCACCTGGAAAAGCTCATCGACATTCTCCTCGTAGATAAGCGTACCCGTATGATGCCACATCTTGAAACCGTTGTCGACACGCAGGCGGGGCGTGAGGGTGGCCGTCATCAGGTAGCGACCGCACGGCGACCATTCGCAGTGGGACGCGTTAGGCGCCGAGAGCTGGTTCAGCTTCTTCAGCGTCTTGCGGTCCCAAAGGTCTATCGTGCCGTTCAAGTTGCCGAAACCAGCGATGGCAATCATGCAGCCCTGAGGGTTGAAACGGACAAAATTGCGCGGCTCGATACCAAAGTTGTGGACCGGGTTCGCGCGGTGGTCGAAAAGACAGGCCTTTGCTGGCATCGAGCCATAGACGACGACAAACTCTTTCGAGTTCGGGCTCCATGTCACGTCGTGCACTTGGCCCTCCTTGTCTGTGTAGCGCATTGAGTATTTATTTTATACACACCTTGTTGCTATGACAATGACTTACCCAGGGGTACACGACAGTCAAAGTTACCAGCCACGGCGAGGTAGTACAGGTTGGTTTCTAGAGCAGGAGATGAGGTGATGATGCGACCCTTCAAAAGAGGAGGACTTACCACCATAGTATGACTTGCCCGTCTTGTCAACATCGGTCTGGGTCAGGACAAGAAGGTTGGTGCCGAGTTCATTCCAGAACATCTGGACCTGATCCGCCTTGTAAAAGGTCTTGTTGGACAAGGGGGCATTGAAGGTGGGGATACTGTACATGCGCACGATGGCCGGAGCGCCCTAATCAGGAAAACGGGTTTATAAAGTTAATCTCCATCGCGTTTTTCCTGATGAAGGGTGGTTACCTTGCGCTCGGGAATAAATACGGCGACGGCAGGTGCCTTGCCCGGACTTAATGAGAACTGAGCGACACCCTCGAGTCTGAGTTTTGCCCAGACGGCCTTGCCGACATTTTTGCTCTCCCAGAACTGGATCTCGTTGGTCACCAAGCGGGCGCAGTACTTTTCGTCGCTGGTCCACTGGAGGCTCGAGCTGTTGAGCGACTTTTGCGAGAAGGCAGCAATCTGCTCGCCCGTTTTGGCATCCCAGACAATCAAGTTCAGGCTTCCTGAACCATCCTCGAGTTTGGCTACAGCGTGTGTGTTAGACGAGTCTGACTCGCTGTTCACCTATTATCGGTTGATTTGATGGACTTACTCGGTCGCTCCCAGGTGGCAATGTAGCTACCCTGAGGCGAGAACCACAGATCAATGATCTTGGGCCGCTTAATCTCGCACCACTGGGTCCACTCCGAAGCATCAAACACCTTGACACTGAAGCATGATGAGTAAAAAGGGGCAACCTCCGAGATTGTGACATTAGGTACCTTTCATCAGTCGCGTAAGCGTAAGCATGACCGTATTTGCTGTACTGGAAAGTCTTTACGGCTGTTTCGGGTCTGTTGACAGCATCGTGAGTAATATATTCGAAGCACAGGCAAAGCAGAAGCAGTGCAGGAGCAGAGCATGTCAGCTTACTTTTCGAAGCCCTTGATGGGCTTGTAATCGGGATAACCCGACCACACTGTTAATTCTTTCTGGGACCGATCTTTTTAATAGATGGATGAGTACTGCACTGGTTAGAATAGACAGGGGGCGTAGACAACATACAAGAAAATTGGGTGGCAGCCATCACTCTAGTGGGTGTTTGGGTGACGAAGAGCGGGAAAGGGAGGAGTGGGATGGAAAGGAGGAGGACGAGGAAGGAAGAGGCGACGGGTGCACACACGCAGCACTCGCCTGTCCACCCGCTCACGCATCGGCCAACCCGCCTCTTCCATTCAAATTCAAATTCTGGATAAGCCACTCTCTACGTGTCATGCAAATCAACGTCGTGCTGGGATGGAGGCGTTTATTATGCAGCTTAGAAATATGCGACACACTCTTCCATACTCTCTCTACCCTACTCTTCATCTCCTTCTTCGGGCTGCACCACCAAGAAGTCCGTCGTTGTGTGGTTCGTGACCGATAGATACTTTGGAATGCAACTTCCTCCCGTGAAATCTGCTCACATCGCACCATATCACATCATTTAGCTTATCATGTCACCCACCCCACCTCTTCAATCACTATTCATACGTACCGAACGAGGTATTTGGGTCGCAGTAGCATTTGCCAAGCGTAAGCCAGGATGGACCCGTAGGACAATGCTCAAAAAAGTCATGCTTATACCCAATATCATAGAACCAATGGACGTCCTTGGCTCCGAGCATAAGGGCGACAGCAATACTATGCTACAAACAATATTCATCATGAATTTCGTGAAAGAAGCAGAGAAAACCATGTATTGCTGATATAGCAGTGCTGTACATACCACGGGGGCATCACCCCATCGCTCATAAAAGAACCCTCCTGCTTGATCAAGATGTCGAAAATATGCTTGATAGCCTTCGGATCGCATAAACTTGACCGAAGCAATCTAGTATTTTCTGTTAGCCTAAACCCAATGGACAAGAGAGAGCATACGCCACACGCCACACGCCACCGACTTGATTTGATACCTCAAAGTTACTCCAAAAATGACAAAGATTGTAAGACCAGCCGTTGTCATCTGTGATCCAGTTGAGCAGGCTGTCTGGCCGAGTGCGCGGGTATATGTACTGAGGGTGCGCTTTCACAAATTCAAGGGTCGAGTCCCACAAGGTCTCCACTGTCGCACGATATTCACCCAGGGCAATCGTAAAACCTGGATGAAAAAGAAAAAGATTCGAGGGGTAAACATACTAAAGCATTTTGGAGGTGGAGAAGGTTGCAACCGGGCTATGAGGTATGTATGGTTATACATACCATATTTCAGGTCTCTTTCTTGCATTAAGCGGAACGGATCGTATTCAATATCGCATGAAAACTTGACGCCCGGCTCCACACGCCTGTATATACTCCATGAGTCTTTCTGCTTTGGCTCTCTCCTGCTCAATTACCAATAATAATCTAAGCCGTCCAAAAGAGGGTGCAACATAAAGAAGCCAGACTGGTAACGGCACATGTGGCGGTAACTCTCGCTGCCGCCGTATGGAATGCCCATGGCTCGCATATGCTCGCGGCATTCTTGGGCATAAGTCTGGTTGATATGATCAGGGTAGCTCCAATGCTCGGTGGGAACAAGGCCAAAGTAGGTCTCAGCGTTTGTCATTTGGCGTGACATGTTTTTAAATTCTTCTGTGAACGGCTCCTCATTCAAGAAGATCCAGGGATAGTTGTACTTGTGATTAAATCGATCCTCCAGGTACCTCATGGAGGACCGCAGGGCATAGATTTCCTTGTTACGGGCCAAGACGACAAAGGCAGCCTTGACGCGGCCCTGGCTTGTGTCGGTGAGCCGCGCGTACTCGCTGTCCTGAGGAGGAGGAGTGGCTACCACTGCAACCTCATCCTTCTTGCTGGATTCTGCCGGAGGCAAAGCGCTTTCGCGGGGAGAAGATGATTCGTCCGCTGAGGTAAGGCGTGAAGGCATCCATAAGGCTTTGTCCGGGAGCGCATTCTGGCCGACGCGCCGAGCGGCGCTCATGAACGCCTCGTAGCATTGTTTGGAGGAACCGCAGTTCAAAGCGTCCGTACTCTTGTCATGGACAAACAGGAGCCACACGGCCCCGAAGGTAGCCAGCCCGACGAGGATGAGACTGAGAGTCCACCGGGACAAGCATTGCCTTGCCGGTCGAAACATTTCAATCAGAACGAGAGTAAGAAAAGAAGAAGAATATGAAAGAAAGAAGGAGTCGCTTGACTATGGAAATGGCGGTCCGTTTTCTCTGAAATGATAAAAAAAATTCCATTTCAAAACGCTTTCACAAGAATGCAACACCATGCACACACTGCCGTCTGGCCCGTGCAGCGTTTTCTGCGTACATGCATTATACCAAATATGGCATCATGATCCAGCTGAGGGAAACGAGGGATTTTGCTTGGTGTGCCGATATCAAGTGCATATTGTGTGTGCGCTTCCTTTTTTCTTCTTGTCTCTGTTTAATAGAATATAGAATATAGAATATAGAATATAAAAATATAGAGTATACGTGATATAAGTACTATATAGATGTAAGCATTCCTGTATTGTGAACCCAGCCTGTGGGTATTCCTATCTACATCGCTACAACTGTTTTGGCTTTTTATCAAGTCTCTTCAATCCCGATCCCAAGTTCGAATAAGTCGTCCAGCTCCAAGCGATCGACAATGAAATTGGTGCTTTCCACGAGCGCGTCACGGTCAATATATTTGAGCAGGTCAAGCGTACAGCTTTCAGGTCGGATGACTACTAGGGTGTGAGTTCACATCTTTCACTAAGCAGTAGATACTCACCAAAACTTTTGTCAACGTCGCATGTGCACTTGGATGCATACTTGGTTGTTAAAGGGCAGTGGGATGCCACCAAGTATTCATAGCCCACCTCTTCGAAGTACTGTATTTGGTCGCGCTCTAGGAACATGGCTGCGGCTAATGTATGCACTGTCCCTTCGGACCATCTAAGTACGTATTGTAAGCAGCCATAAGTAAACGAAGGATTCTATACCTTTCATAAAAGAAACCACCCAAACGATCAAGAAACTCGAAGTACTGCTGATAGGCAGGAGATCTGAAGAACGCCAGGTCGACAATGCCAAAATTGGACCATAGCTCGCAATTATTGTACTCGTCGTCTTCGTCCAGCATCCAGGGCATCACCGATTGATCGCTGGGAACAATGAACTTAGGATTCGCTTCCATAAAATGGCGAGCGATGGGCCAAAGGCTCTTGGAGGCCTCAGGCAACTCGCGTGCAGAGATGGCAAAGCCCACCGTCTTGTTGTTGGTACGCATTTGTAGAAAAGGATCGGTATCCAAATCGCAGGTATAGTGCGATCCGGCTTCGACACGCCAAGCATAGTCGACGCCTTGCAAAAGAGGATGATGGAAGAAAAAGCCGGAATGGTACCTGTCCGTATGGGCCAGAGTCAGATACCGATTATACTGCATACTAATCTGTCCTCTCTTTTTTTTTCTATTCTTTTTACCTGGCTCGCTGGCGGTACAGCATACTATTGCCTTTGTAGACGTGCGCTGCCTCCATGTTTTTGAATGCCTTTTCTGTCTTGGCTACTGAGAGCCAGGCGGGCAGATCCCATGCAACCGAATCAATCTTGCCGAAATAGACACGCGATGCCGTGACACGACTCACATATTTACGGAATTTTGAAGCAAGAAACTCATTGCTGAGGATCACCCATGGGTATCGGTGGTGTTTGTTAAAGCGATCCTCGAGACTACGCATGGTTTCGCGGATACTGTGAATATCCTCGTTACGCACGACCATATAGAACACGCCCTTGACTGGCAAATGCTGCCATGCCGTCTCGTCGATCGGACCCTCGTCTGGTGGAGCCTCCTTTTCAATGTGCGAGACTTGCCAATGCTCGGGCAACGGTGCGCGAGACGATGGGTTCGTAGAGCGCTGGAGATGTTCGTCTGTTTCTCCCAAGGGTACTTCTGTCTCTTTGCGAAAGCGGTTGCACATCTTTTGAACAAACTCAAGTCCACGCGGATCAACGGCGGCGTACTGCTCGTCACTGACGCGACTGATCCCAAAATACAGACCGCCGCTGAGTATGCTCAGAAACACAAGCGTCCGGACCAAAACACGCCACTTTCGGCGCCATGCAAAGGAGGTTGGAGCCGCAGGATGATGTGATTTGTCGTACTTGCTGGATCGATGAAACATACAGAAAAGAAAGAAAAAGGGGTATGTTGAGAAAGAAGTCTTCGTGTTATTTACTGGGAAAAATGGGATACATACCGACTGACATCTCGCGTTGTCCCCCCTTGCAACAGATGTACGCGCGCATTGACTGTAAGGGGATGCATCTTACCGGTTTAGAACACAAGATATGACCGTGTCTGTGGTATGCATAAAATGAAAAATATCCAAAACAGAAAACAAAAAGCGAAAAACAAAACGAGTGTCCTTTCTGTCCCTTTTTTTTAGGCATTCTCTCTCTTCATTTCACTTTTTTATTAACCTATCATCGTAATGCTCGCGGCGGCCGCGCGACGATATCCTTACATCCTTTTACAGGTCGTTGTGTTCACATATGTCCTATGCGGTCTGGGATACATTGTTAAGAAGCACTATCGTGGTCACCGGCTACCATGGCAAGAGACACCGACGCCTGATATGGAAGGTGAAATGATTAGCTCGACAGATTACAGCTTCGGTACACATCCAAGAAATTATACCACTGGGCCTCGCTACAACCCCCACCAAATGACCGTCCAGTTGCCGGAAGCAGGAAACCATTCACCTCGTGTCAAAGCCGGCTTCATTGTGTTGGTGCGCAACAGCGAGCTTTTTGGCATGCTGCAGTCCATGCGCGACCTTGGTATGCTAACAGCAAAAATATCACGTTAACGTGCCGACGTTGATGGTTCTGACTTGTTCTAGAAAACCATTTCAACAAAAAGTTCACATATCCATGGATTTTTTTGAACAACGAACCTTTCACCGAGGAATTCAAGACATTGACGACGCAAGCTACGGCAGGCAAGACGTATTATGGCCTCGTCGATGAATCTATGTGGTCCTACCCGTCGTGGATCAACCAGACATTTGCGGCCGAGCGACGCGAGGCCATGGCTAGTGTGCCGTACGGTACGAGTGAGAGCTATCGGCATATGTGTCGCTTCCAAAGGTATATAATTAGGGAAGGTAAAAAAAAAAAACGCTTGACTTAATATTTTTGGACATAGTGGCTTCTTCTATCGTCATCCTTTGGTGCAGGAACTCGGCTGGGAGTACTACTGGCGCGTAGAGCCAGACGTGCGCTACTACTGTGAGCTCGACTATGACCCATTCCTGTACATGAAAGACAACAAAAAGCAATACGGTATGTCCCTCGTAATAGCCGGGGGTTTTCTCTAACTTTTAACTTCATCCAGGCTTCACCATCTCTTTCAAAGAGCACGCTGGAACAATTGGCAGTTTGTGGCATACTGTACGCGAATTTGTCAAACAGACGAGGATCATGGGCAAAGACTATTTTACCAACCTTGCCGATGAGAGTCTTTATCGCTTCATCACAGACGAGAAGGGTGACAAATATAATCAGTGCCACTTTTGGACCAATTTCGAGATTGCACGACTCGATCTCTGGCAGAGTGAGCCCTACTCGATGTTTTTTGAGTTCCTCGACAGGTCGGGCGGCTTCTTCTACGAGCGCTGGGGCGATGCACCTGTCGTACGTATTTGTCCCCCAGGATTGTTAATGGGAAATTAATTGTTTCAAAATCTAGCATTCTATCTTTGCCTCCCTGTTTTTGAGGAAAGACGAGGTACATTACTTTCACGACATTGGATACAAGCATTCGATATACCAGCACTGCCCAGAGTCAGATAATCTTTTGCAAAGATGCTATTGCGATCCAGGAAAAACACTAGGTAAAGCTTTTTTCCTTCTGAGAAGACTAGGCCTAAAAGGGTCTTAATAGATTATACGGATCCGATGAGCTGCCTCAACGAGTATATGGATGCCCAGAACGCTCCAGTACCGGTGGGCAAGACAATTGGCGAAATATTCGATTGATCCACGCACTGTATGTACTGCATGAAGATAATTGACTTTTGCCCTTTTCGACTCCGTATGCCAATAAAATGCCCTCGGGCACTGATACGGGACACTCAGCAGAGAAGCATGGATGCTGTTCCAATTGCACCGCACCCAAAGATACCTTAGACATATGTTTCGAAACACTATGATGCACTTTATGTCATTGCTAATAAAAAATTAATAACGCCAAAAAGAGTCATTCCGAAGCATGGTCTCTAGTTGGATTCTGGCAACAAAACCTCGAATGAGCATTTTTGTGTCTCTGATCGAAAACTGAGAATCTTCCCATACAAAGTTTTATTCACATTCTGGGCGAAGGCGTAGGAATAGCTTTACTTCTCATCACCCATTTTCTTCATTGTACCGATATTCCATTCCCTACAGCATGACAAAGGTTTACGATATCCTTATCTCCTGAAACCTCCTGTCCTAGACATGTGTTAACGAATTCGAGTGCCTAGATTCATTGTAAGCACAGGACTATATATGAAGAAAAAAATAAAGTCCAAAATGCTGCCTGTAAACCTACAAGATCCCGATATTGCAAGGCGTGGATAGCACAAAAGATACGTTTCTATTCCTAACTTCAAAGCTTCCTTGCGACAAAGATAGTGAGAGCGCATGCTATGACTACAGGCAGCATGGCGTCAACCACGGCCTTGTATTGCGCGCTTAGCGCAAATAAAATGCATACTTAATAGACTTTTCCCGTGAGGAAGATGCTTGGGGCGCTAGGTTGTCGAAGACAGGGATGCCGTTGGAGCGGTGGGCTATGCTTATGTATGTATACATAGAATCTGCTCGTTGTACTATGTATATGAAGTATATCATATCGTTCGGCGGCGTGTAGCATGTGCACATTAATGACGAGTCCACCTCGGTCGAGACTATCCCCTCATGTCTAATCTGTATAGATATACGCACGCCCACCCAGGCTCAGCATGCTGACGATGCATATGTGTGCGAGGAGCACTTGATGAAGACCATTCTTCGGTTGCCCCCGGCTGAAGTGGAAACGTTGTGGCTGTGAAAAAGCTTAAAAAGTAACGTGTAAGATCATAAAATGTGGCAAGTTCGATAATGCGGTAGTGACTACCAATTTCCAGAACGGTGATAGACAGCAGAATATTAGTTCAGTAAGTTCAATCTATTTTATGAATAGAAATCAAAGAATCTAATGAGGCTATTATCTGCTAGAGGCTATTTCTAAAAGGATGTATACGTGCTCGATAATTACCACGGATTGTTCCCGAATCATTGATGCGACGTCGAAGCTTATTTCTGAGTGCATTATACACAGTCTTCCTTGCACATGAATTAATAGTTGCTATGATCCAGTCTAGGTATCTGCGATAATTGGCTTTGTTGACTACATCGAATAGCCCCTTTATGGTGGTATATTAAGACAGTTCAATCAATGTCCATGGCATTTGGGTCGTGCACGGTGTCATCGTCATCACTTTCCTCTTCGTTCTTTTTTTCGTTTATCTACGTAAAGTCGTCAGCTGCCAGGAATTGTATGCATAAAAGAGATCTTTAAGCCTACTCTTCTCTCTTCTTCGGCTGTAGCATAGCGCCAGGAAAAATCGCGATAGAGCAGAGTATCAGGCGATGGATGTCTTGTAATAATAAGCCTATCTTTTCCAAGAAACAAAAAAAAAAAAAGGATTGCTGCTTACATTGAGTTTCTTAAGATAAAAGTTGGAATGACCAGTTCACCGTCTGGGCCATTTTGCTCCATGGGTAATACAGCTCCATTCACGTGGGTGCTGACAAGGGCTGTCTTTTCCACTTGCACATGCAAGTCGCGGTCTTTGGATGAGCTATCGTTGAGCTCAGGATACTGTGTAACGGATTGAGGCGAGGCTGTCGTGTCAGTCATGTCGGCTTCCGGTGAACTGGGAAGCCACCCTCCTTGCTGTCGTTGTGCAGGCTCATTACTGAGTGACAGTGCTGCGATGTCGCGCGCAAACTGTTCTGAAATGTACTTCTTCCGAGCATGCTCGCTACTGAGTCGATCGTAATCCGTAGGTGAGGGTATACGCTTAATGTGAGTGGGTGATCGATTCTGGTCGAAGAAAGCCATTCGTATTCAACAGAGGGAAAAGAAAGGAAAGAAAAGGATAGAACTTCGAAAACTGTCGCGCATGAATGCAGCTAAGAAATCAACTCCAGCTCAGCAGTAGCTTGTTCGTTTCAGCCGGAGTATTCTCGATTGAAAATCAAGATATATAATCAGCTTAGTACTTGGCTAGTTCAACGATACAGTAAAGCTATGTATGGAGCATGTATTAAACATGAAATAGTGGTGTACTAGTGTGGTGTATGGTAGGAAGACGAATCATTTTGATCAATCGAGCCTCTCTCTCTCTTCCCTTTCTTATTTGCCACCGTTTTATCGAATATGTAACAGATGTCACCGGTTGAGATGGACTGCAGAATATAACTGCTCACCCGGGTAGATTTTGCTTGATGGTATGCAGTGAGACGATGGAACCGATATAAGTGCTACACAGTCGGCGGATGATATGCTACGGAAACACGACCTTAGTCGAGCGGTGAGTAAACTTACATGACAACTTTTTTTTTCTTTGTTTCAGATACCATGAGCGACTGCGATACCTGTGGAGGGTGCTTCTCAAGTACAACTCAATGTCAGCCAACAAAAGTTGGTGGAGCCGCCATCAGCCAAGACCAGCACTTTTATTCACTGTTGCAACAAGCTAAATCAGCAAAAACAACCGCAAGCGAAGATCATGACCATACGATTCCGACGATTGTCAGCATCCTGTCCCAAAACGTATATGCCTCGCAAACAGCGCTGCTTGGCGCGTACCGCCAACTGGAGCTTTCTGACTTTATGGATTTAGCCACACTGTGCTACGAGCGGCACATTGTCGGATCGCACGTTGCTTGGGCCTGGGAGTTCTGCGACAACGATCCAAGCGCCTTGTTGTCGCTATTGAAGCAAGGCAAAACCAATTCACTGTATGACCATCTCGATGGACAGGCAGAAGTGCATGAAGTCTTCAACGGCATGTCCGAAGGCGCTGCCGGACGCGTCACACGCATATAAAAACATCATTATTTTTTTTTGCTGCCCATTTTGCATTGTTTGTCATTGCCTTATTTGACAACCAAAAGCATTGGCCGAAAACAGAAGCTGTGCTTGCCATCCTTCCCTTTTTTAATATTTTACCAACAACAACAACGATGTCTCTTCTTCTCTGTTCTCCTACATCCATCGCCTTGTAAGTCCCTAATACCTACACGTGCATACGTTGTCTACACGTCCTACGCGTCTCCACCGATCTATCGTATTGACCTGAAACACTCTCTTCCAAGACCGAAGCACTTCATACACACTGTCAGACACAATGTCATTTCTTCCTTCCTCTGTTGATGGGGACGCCACGCGTTCCGACGGCGATTCGGGCTATGCGCCTCACTTTCTGACGAATTCCCGGGATGGTGACGACATTGTAATGGGCAACAGCGAGTCATACTATGGCAGTGCACCAGGTGCAGGTCACGCTGGCTGGCCCGGTAGCCACCCTGTGCGTGGTATCGTAAACCAAGCTCGGAGGACGCAGTATCACACAGGCCGCACAACTGCTCCCACCATGCTCTTCAACCGCATTGCCTCATCCCCAAGGCCGTATGAGACGGGTCCTAAGCTCGGTAAAGTGACAAGCTAATATTCCCATAACAGGCGAAATAGCGGTGCAAAGTGCACCAGCAGCCAGCAGCGCAAGATTTCTAACGCTGTTCTTCATTTGATTGGACAGACTTCCTCAGCTGCTTGCCTTATGAAGTCGCCTCACAAATTATCATCCACCTCGATCTGCGCACCCTCGCAGCCATGGCCCGCGTTTGTAAATACTGGTACAGCCTCTTCAACGACAACTCAATGTGGCGGAGGCGGATGGCATCCTGCAACTGGAGCGTACGGTTACCCCGCGAACTGGGCATTGTCTCCAACGACGATCACCGCATCGACTGGCGCTACTTCTTCCGACAAAAATACCAGCTCGAGCGGCGGTGGACCCTCGGCCAAGTTACCTCCCATATCCTGATGGGTCATCAGGACAGCGTCTACTGCGTCCAGCACGATGAGCATAAGCTCATCACTGGTAGTCGCGACTGCACCATCAAGGTCTGGGATTTGGCCACATACCAGTGCGTCCGCACCCTCCAAGGCCATCGTGGTAGCGTGCTCTGCTTGCAATACAAAGATCATGTCATGGTATCCGGCTCCTCCGATGCTAGCGTCATCGTTTGGGATATGCGGTCCATGCAAGTTATTCGACGGCTCGAGGTACGCTTGCTCATATGTCACGACCGGTTGATGTCAGTTATTAACCCTGTCCTTTATCCTGACGCAGGGTCATACTGGGCGGGTCTCTGGTGTTCAATTCGACGAACGCTACATTGTAAGCAGCTCCAAGGACGCCACCATTCGGATATGGGACTTCAAAACCGGGGCGCTCCTCAACGTCATCCAAGGCCACCGCGGTCCGGTGAATAGCATTCAACTCCATGGAAATCACATTGTCTCGGGTTCCGGTGACGGTCTCGTCAAACTCTGGGACGTTCGGACCGGCGCGTGCATCCATCAATATGTCGGTCATGCTCACGGCATTGCATGTGTTCGCTATGATGGTAGCCGTATCGTCAGCGGGTCGAATGACCATACCATCAAAGTATGGGATGCCGAGGTATGCTACCGAACAAAAAAAGTAATATTCATGCAACGCTGACAACGAACAATTCTCGTACCTTTTATTGCTAGACCGGTCGCTGCTTGGCAACCCTCGAAGGTCACCTTGGGCTCGTACGCACTCTCGATTTCGACAATGACAAAATTGTGAGCGCCAGCTACGACAAGAGTATACGCGTGTGGGACATGAGGTAGGATTCCCGTGATACTTGGATAATAGTTACTTATTCACTATTCTTGGTTTGTGCAGAACTGGCGCTTGCCTCCTTAACTTTCAAAGCGGGCACTCGAGTTGGGTGTACGACGTCTGCTTTGACAAGCAGAGGATAGTCAGGTAAGCCGAGCGGGAATGCAGAATTTTATTTCGCGATATGTTTGCTAACCTGAAGTGTACCCGTAGTACTGGTCAGGATGGCAGAACCTTAATCATGGATTTTGCCGAAGGCATCGATACCCGGTACCTTGCTTAGATTTGAAACAAAAGCCGCGTAAAAGGATTGACGACAACAAACCGGTCATACCGATGCATAAGAAAAACAGATCTCCCTGCACATGCAAACTTTTCGCTCTTGCCAGCCGTCACATCAACTCACACGAATCCACATGCGCGCATTTATTCTCTCCTCACCTCGTCTTTCCTGACTCGCCTCTGAAACACATCACACACACACACGCACACGCACGCACATACGTACCACACATTTTCGCCCACTTCCGCACATTGAACATACCACACAACAAAAATAACAGTATATCACGCACATATCTTTCCCTTTCTACCGCTGTAACACTACACATTTACATTGTAATAATAAACATGGAACACGACTCAAAAGGCATCTTGACTAGACTGCGGAAACAGCGCACGGATCACCTACTATTCAGGCAACGCACGTATACACAATAATATACTCAGAGATAAATCTTATATACATACTCAGATCCGGAAGGGCTCGCAGATCAGCGGTCGATAAGATGACCCAAGAAAATTTTATTAGGAAAGTCTTTCACGATGATGATGACCGGAACCCTTATTTGATGACGACGGCAAACGACACACAAAAAAAGCGCGTTGCACGACAGAAGTATTAGAGCTCGAATTTCACCTCCGTCGTATAACTGGAGTATTTGAATGGTTGTGGTTGGATTATAAGTGGAGACACATACACAAAGCTTTTAAGATGTGATGCTTGCACGGCAGGTCAGCTGCATGGTCGTCGTTTACCTTTTGAAGTTACATCTGGTGGTACATGAACTTTAAAAAAATAAAATTATATTTGCACACGGGCCCAGCAAATAGAGGGACGAGGTATCCAAAGACTTTGACTCTCACGCAACACATTGGACATAATGCACAAAATTGGCCCCGCCCTCGGGGTGGGGTGAGCTTAGCAGACACACATTCGATCAATTTTTTGATCGGTACACATTCTTCTTCCGCGCATGAAAGCTGTCCAGTCAAAGTGGACAGGCTACCCAAAGTGAATAGGCCATGGCCCCGTGAACAAAAAAATAGATGCTTACCTGTCGGGATGAGTCGTGCTACGACATATAAAGACAGACAGCACAAAAATAATATCACTGCGGGTGTGCGCTCAGACGTACATTAACCAAAAGCCTAGACCGGCCCACTGGTTCACCACGCGGTTTCATCGTTGGTAGTATCATCCTTCGTGCATAGCTGTTTTGTTCTTGTAGAAAGTGTGGTTCTGTTTTGTATCAGTGTCCGTGCTTTTTGTCTTGTCCTACGGGCCCTCACCCCCAATTCTCTCATTGTGATAGAAATGCTGCCTCAGGATCCTGTATTGACGCGCTTGCAAAGAGTTAGAAGGAAATTGACCATAGCTCTGGTTCAGCAGTGTACTCTTGTGTTCATTCATGATTTATTTGTTTTGCATCGTTTTCCATTTGTACTCACCGCGTTGCTTTACTCACAACAACAATGGCAAGGACTGCATTCTATAATTATACAGTGTATGCTAATGAAGGAGCGACATGATGGTGGTATTATAATCGAATAATGTATGCACTGACTGACTTGCACGGCGGCGCGGGCGCAAACACGCGACCACCATGCAGGTCGCGCAGTGTATCAGGGTCCAACCTCATGCGCGCACGCTTACGGCACGCAAACGTACTCAAGAGGAATGCGGCTGCGACCGAGAATACCAAAAAACTTGTGTGAGATTAGCACGGGATCGCCTGTCCTTCCCTTTTATTTGTCCTCTCACTTCCCCTCCCCCCAAACCAAAATTCACTTTACCCGCCTTACCCCTCGCCCTATATGACGCCCGTGCCAAATGCGTCTCAGCGCGCCGCCGGCGCATGGGTCGTGCACTGCTACTTTTTTTTTTTCTTCTTCTACGCTCTGCCGTATGCTATCCCATTACAGTACAGTACAGTTCTAATCGTCCGACCATGCGTTTGTTTTGGTTTTTACACTCCCCCCCACCACTCCGTGCCTTGACTAAACACAAGCGATCACCGAGCAAAAGCAGAAGCAAATAGAGAACACTTGGGTTTGACAGGCCTTGGGCGTTATCTTTTTACCTTCGGGAAAACCTTTTATGAGGACATAGCGTGTATGTGTGTGCGTGCATGTGTTTCTCACTCACCCAACCGGATGCGTTATAGCTTGGACTCAATGGCGGGTCCGGATGATTATTCCTACCATTTCTACGGCATTTGGCGATCCACAAGATTTGCTATCCTCTTCAAGTAGGTCACACCGTCCAACCTTGTTTTTCTATCTTATATAAAAAGTATCGACATTTCGCTGTCCATTCCTCTTTTCCTCTTTTCCTTTCTCTCTCACCACCGCAAAGATGGCCTTATTCTACCAGGAAGAGCAGAAACATGCTGAGCAACAGCCGCAGCAGGGCCACGCCTACTATTATCCTGCACCATCAGCAGGGAGTCCCATAAATAACGTTTGCCGAACGTCTCCGGCGACAGCTGTCGCTGCCATGTCTGTCATACCAAGCAGTACAACGAGCTTTGTCCAGCCACAACAACAACAACAGCGAGCAGCCACAGCCACAGCCGCAGCGCACTATAGCAGCAATGACATATCATGGTTACTGGATCTCCCGCCCGCACCATGGGTGGATCATACAAGCACAGCGCCAACTACAACTGCCACTACAACTACTGCCCATACCAAAACACCGGTTCAGTCATCCATCGTGTTGACCAAGGATACTCCTGCGCCATATTTTGTTTCTTCCGCATCCTCTTCTCCTGTCGAGGGCGCGTTTTCTTATACAACGACAGCGGCAGATACCAGGAATGACATGGATGGTATGGTGCCGCAAGTATCACAACAGCAACAACAGCCTCTGACTGGCAGCAACCCAGCTCCGTTTCAATATTCGATGCAGCCAAGTAAGAAAAGAATACATTACTTCGGTTCCTCGTAGAAAAGCTTATAATTGTCATGTGAAAAGATTTTTTGCTTCAACAACAGCAACAGCAACAGCAGCAGCAACAGCATCAGCAACAGCATCAGCAACAACAGTCGGCATTGTCTCACCCACACGTAACAGCAGCAAGATCTACCAATAACGATTTGATGGATTGGTATCCAACAAGTGCCGCAGAACTATATGCGTCACCGGAAGAGCAGCAGCAACAACTGCCAACACAGACGCCAACAAGCTCGATCGGCAAAATGGATGATTTTAACACGACTTATCAAGAGTGTCTCCGCTTGATGAACGGTCAAGACACGTTTTATGAACCGAACAAGGCAACCGCAACGACGGCCTACTACTCGTCACAGGCACAACAGCAACATCATCATCACCAACAGCAACAGCAACAACAGCAACAGCATACTGCATTTTCATCCATCGAGCACCACCAGCCTGTGGTCACGTCAAGTTTGAGCGAGCCATTGGTACCCCACACTACGGCGCCTACGACACCGCCTCCGCCAACGATGCGCAAGCGGATCAAGTCACTTGGATGGATCGAAGCAGACCGAACGATGTCTGTCCCACCCACGCCACAGCAGCAATTAAATGCTGCAAGCAATGACATGCTTCTCTACCAGTCTCATCATCAAAGATACCCTCTCCAGTACAATCCCAAGGCACCCGGTGTGGATTGGCACCTTGTGCAAGAAGACCCAGATGCGATGCCTCGTCCGCAGAAACCGCGCTATCCTGGCGATGAATACAGCCCTCAATGGGTGCGCTATTCGGGCCATCTCAAGGAAGGTTATTGCGATAGCTGTGTCCCTGGGAAATGGCTGCAATTGAAAAATAGTGCCTATTGGTAAATGTTACTCTCCCTTTTTTTTATTCCTCCTTTGGGGGGTTGAACCGAGAGGTGATCCGACCGTGTACATCGATGGGGTGTTGGTCTCTTTTTTTTTTTTATCTTGCCTTGTACTCACTTTTAAAATCGGCTGTTGCTAGGTATCACAAGCAATTTTTTCATGGCATTTCGTCTGTCTCGGGTAAACAGTTTTTAGAGCCGATTAAACGACGCATGGGCGCCCACGATACCGTTGAAGGCCTTTGCCATCAATGCGGGAAGTATGTCCCTGTCTGCAATGGGAAACGTAAAAACAGCGTTCTGTGGTACAGGCATGCTCACAAGGTAAGATATCTGAGAGCACACATACATACACACGCACGCACACACACACACATTCTATACCCATCC
Source organism: Syncephalastrum sp. PYS2702 (assembly GCA_023630325.1). NCBI lineage: Eukaryota > Fungi > Mucoromycota > Mucoromycetes > Mucorales > Syncephalastraceae > Syncephalastrum > Syncephalastrum sp. PYS2702. The sequence goes on from JAMAMT010000007.1 coordinate 375,445, forward strand.
AACTACATCATCATCATTACACACGCACACACATATCCACCGAGAGATGTATTATAAGATTTGCTCACATGTGTGCGCGAATTTTATTACTAGTGCCATGTGTATGATAAACCAACCAAAAGCCAGCCTAGCACCGTGCCGCCTGCCCTCCTGCCCGCCAATGGCAAGTACCAGCACCAGCAGATGCCGCCTTTTTGAAAAAAAACACCCTCCCCCATCGCTTCCCTCTCCATTCTCCCCACCTATCACTCACAACAAACACAACAATTATCATTCTTATACCCCTTTCCTTCACCCTACTCTTTCTTCTTTTTCCCATGGCATTGCTCTCTATATTTTTGCACGGATTATATGTTCTGTTCACTTTCTTTTTGCCCCTCTTTACAGTATTAGTTCTACTACATATTATTACCTTTTTCGTTTTGCGTTTTTGTGTTTCCAGAGTATGATTTATATGAAGTACAAAGAAAGAAAAAAGTCAAATGATGTTACCATAAGGCAATTGATAAATATATTAAATATAAACGTGTACGTATACATAAGATGACTATTGTCTAATGGGAGAGACTATTATGAGATGTGTGCAGTTTCAGATGAATCAATTGACACGTTTCCTATATAGACTGCGTTTGGATCGCTGTTGTAGGCGCGGCAAGGCTTCATCCCAAGGACCATGTATTTCGCTTTAGAAACGTTGATAGGTGATGAGCAGGTGTTTAAAACGGTGGGACCGTGTTGTTTCCAAACTGGGCAAAAACTTACTTTTTGTATCGTTGAATGAAAATAAGCCAGTAAGGGCAAATGAATGTGATGAAGCAGAAACCCAGCAAATAGAGGCATACCACTGCCTTGGATATGCGTATGAACATGACGACGGATAGGAGGAGCATGACAACGGTAAGCGTAGCCTGGACGGTCGAATCGAGATCTTGCAGGTATCGGCGAAAGATGGGAAAGAGTGCAAACCACTCGACCGCAAACGACAAGAGGCCAAAGACGTCGAGGTTGGTGTCCAGTCGCGAGGCAAGCAGCACGGATGCAAAGATGGCTGCATTAGTGGATAAAGATCCGGGTATCCTAAAAGTGATGTGAGCATCTGAACATCGAGACTAAAATTACTGTATGCTCTTACTTGACGCGAGCTTTGCGCTGTGAGACATAATCATGGAAAAGGATGTTGGCAAGGAAACAGCAGACAGTGAGAGCCCAAATAGTATCGTTACTGATGGGACTGGTGAGGGTTTTTAGGATGGGTGACAGACCGAGGAGAGTGGAAAAGAAGAAGATGGCACTTTTCGCGACGCGTATCCCTGCCGTAGATAAATATGACGAGAATAAAGTCATGGCAATAACAATGTCACTTAGCATTATCAGCATGTTATAATATCATATACTTACGGTTGAACGCATGATGACGGTTAATGCGCTGGATCATAACGGTATCCCAGACGAAGTAGCCTGCACCGGTTAAAGTCGAGCCAGTCCATATCAGCTGACTTCCTGCCAAAGAGCCCGTCCGAAGGTTGATGAAGAGAGCAACGAAGATGACGATGCTACTCAGGTGCTGCGTAATTATACCCGACTGATGGACCATTGTCCAGTAGTCATAGTCACGTATGTTGACTGTTTATATAGTAGATAGTAATATGGTATGAATATAAAAGAACTAACGCGAATACGCTGTCTGGATGGAGGCAATGGTACCATTCTTTTGCAGTTCATCGAGAAAGGTCGTGTCGACATAGTTGTCCGGATAGTTCTGCTTCACCCATAAGAGCTTTCTCCAGGGTGGGCGGACAGGGTACTCTTCGCTCGGAAAGTAATGAGCCATCCATGAGTTGACGCGACCACGAAAGTAACAGTTGGAAAAAAAGTATAGGTAAAGTGTGTGACAAGAAATGGGAAAATTGAAATCAAAAGTCGAGGAGGTTTTCAAATGATTCCTTGTAAGTGGGTGACTCGATGATCTTTTCGAGTTCCTCTGCTGTCAGCCAAGCAAAGTCAACGATCTCGACTTGATCAGGCTGACACTGGCCCGCTACCCACTCTGCGCGAATATATTCTACCTTTATTAAAGTAAGTATTCATATCCCACATACTGCAATAATGCACATCATAATGGCATATATATACTTGCCTTATTGCCATCCAGGTTATCCCAACGCTGGAAATGAGCGGGGTACCGATACTTGTAGCTGCCACATGGATGGCTGTCTTTGAGGCGGACCTGGATATCCTGGCCGCACTCTTCTCTCAACTCACGAAGCGCGGCTTGCACGACCGTTTCACCTTTGTCCACACCGCCCTGAGGAAACTGCCAGGCGTTATCTTTGCGTGGTTTGCGCACTACCAGATACGTCGCTTGGTCGGAAATTCGGTCCAGGCGCCGGGTATCATGACTTGGACGGTTTGCTGGGTGGGGACTCTTCTTCACAATGATGCTTGCCACATGACGAAGACGAGCCTCACTCAATCCGCTCGAGAAGGCCCGCGATGGCAGACATCGTGGCCATTGCGTGGATCTGGGGAAGCCAGGGCCTAAACGACGGGCCCACACCATGTTTAAAAGAGGTCACACTGACTAAAAACAGGGTTCACATCCTGGTAAACTTTTTTTTTTGCACTTTGTGTGACCAGGCACAGTGAACCCACGCTCCACTCAATGTGGAGGCGGAGATTTCTTGTCCGTTGTCATTGGTTATTTTACATGCCCAACATTCAAAATAAATGTTCCTGACAAGAGCAAGAGAGGACACAAAATACTTGTCCCTCACCCAAACCCATTGAATCCTAATTCGGTGACAGAAGGCGTTGCCAGATCAATTATCTATAATGAAATCTACTCTTTTTGAAAAAGGCCATGTACAATGTTGCTATGTAAGTACATGGCTCCATGTACTATGTAGACTACTTTCTGAAAGAGAAAGAGAAAGAAAACGAAGTAAAAAGAAAGCAACGGCTCAAAAAGCCAATTGTGTTAAATTTGGCAGCAGTAGAGTAACACACCATCACACGTTTCCTTTGATTCCTGTGTACCTCTCACCAATATTTGCTTTCCCGCAATCCGTTCCCCAATTGCTTCCCTAATTATCTCTTCTTCTTTGTTTCTTCTTCTATTTCTTTATTTCCCTTTTCTCTTATTTACCTCTCCTTCTTATCTGTGCATTTTCCTCTCCTTCAATTAGCATTGTATCTATAATGCATCCACGATCAACGTTCTGGATCACATTGATCCTGCTATTGCATCTTGTTGTGCTCGTGCGTCCACAAGCATCCAATCCTGCCGACCCTTCTGTTGACCCACCCTCCTCATCCACTCCTCCCGCCTCCAGTTCATCTGAGCCAGAAACATCGCAGCAGCCCACCACCACCGAACCCACGGTGCCCTCCACTTCAAATCCGCCTGTTGTGCCGTCTTCGTCAGCTGTTCCCTCCTCGTCGGTTGCGCCTACCACCTCTTCGGTTGCTCCCACCACCTCCGCTGCCCCTTCCTCGCAGAACCCCATTTCCTCGAATGTCAATCCTTTGCCGTCGTCATCCGCAGCCACGGATAGCCAATCGTCTGCTTCTTCTTCTGATTCGTCAAGTACGTCCTCCTCCGCGTCTGCATCTTCCTCGGCAAGTTCAGCCAACTCGAGCAGTGATAATGGCGATCACACGGCTACCATTGCAGGCGCTGTTGTCGGTGGTGTTGGTAAGTACACCGGAGGATGTTCAAACCCCATGGTTTGATCAATCACTGTCCAAATCTTACAGGAAGGAGCTAATCAATCGTGCGCGGGCTTCATGTATTATCCTATTATAGTTGGCATTGCTCTCATTGGTGGTGTTCTGACATGGATGAACCGTCGTGGTGGCTGCACGCGGCGGCGCGCTAAACCCAACACAGCTGACTATGAGGACTTTGGTATGGCCGAGACGGACTACCCACATCACCGATCACCTCCTATGGACCATAGTAATCTGGCCCCAGCTGCTGTGGTCGGCGGTGCTGCTGCTACAGCAGCGGCCGGCGGCGCTACTTTACCACAGTTAAATGACCAGGGGAACTACTACCACGACAACAGAAACGATTACTACCAGCAGCAGCATCACGTCCCAGATCAACCTTACTATTACGACGAATCTGCTCAGCATCAACAGTACTACAACAATGCCAGTTATAACGCAGGCGGCTACGATGCGAATGCGGCCGGATATTACTATGATGGTCAGCAACAGCAGCAAGGCGCCCAGCATGAAGCAGCAGGTTACTATAAGCCTGATTTGGCCGATTTGCATCACACTCCTTCCACCACGAAGGGATATCAGCAGCCATAGACAGGAAAAAGAAAAGGTCATCTGTTCCGCTTTGGGAAAACGCTTACCCTGTTCGTCATCGTGTTATGTGACCCCTACGTACATACATAGTGAATAAAAACTATTTATATATCTTGATATACTAGACTGATTAAAGAAGAACGATGGAATGATAGCCTGGCACGAGGTGGAGAGAAGAATGAAAAGATAGATAGGAAAATGCATTAATATGGTATGATAATGGTACAGCAATAAGTACGAAAAGTACAGCGAATAACAAAAAGAAAGAACAGATAATGGAAGTATAAATAAAAAGACACAAATTGGCATACAACAACGAAAGATGAGGGTATAAAAGTACAAGATCCAGAAAGAAGGACATGGGAAACGAGATGGGAATGGGAACTTAGTCGTAAAGAGAGGAGCTGGATGATGATGTCTGACTTGTGTCACCTTGCTCGCCATGCGAACTTGACTCTGTTACAAGTGCGTACGACTGACGGGCGCTGTCTAGTTCATCTGCTGTTGCGATGCCCATGTCATGGTATGTCTTGACACGCTCAAGCGCGTTCTGGTCGCCTGATGCGGCGAGATCCATCCAGTAGCCGAGCGCCTTGGCCGAGTCCTTCTCGACACCGATACCGCCTTCGTAGCATTTGGCCACTTGTTCAAAGACCTCCACAACACCTTCTTTTGCAATGCTCAACAGCTCTTGGAAACCACGCACGGTGTCTTGATGGGCCGGCGCCCAACCGAGAAGATGGTACATGGCAACCATCGTCTTGGCGTCCAGAGTTTGAACGCCTGGTGTACCTTGGGCGGCTTTGACGAACCAGCCATAAGCCTCTTCGTGTAATATTCCGGCGGCCGAAGGTGGTTGTTCATTGGCGAGCGTGTGCTTGAGCTGACCCAAGGCGAGCTCGACGAGGGGACTCTTGTTGCAGCGGTCGTACGCTGTCTCGTACCAGGTCAGGGCCTTTTGCCGATCCATCAGATCGGGCAGATAGCCTTCGTAGAAGTAGGTACCAATGATCAACGAGGACTGCTCGTGGCCGAGCTCGGCAGCCTGCATAAAGTAGCCAAACGCACGACGGTAATCCTGGATGACGATGCATATCTCGCCGCCGCTGTTGGACGACGAAAAGCCTTCGTGATAGAGCGTGCCGAGATCAAACAGGGCGTCCGTCACCTTGAGGGCGGCTGCTTTTTCATACCAGCGTAGAGCTTCCTTGTATTCATGCTGGACGTCCCAAAGAGTCTTGGCAAGCTCGTACATGGCGCGCGGGTGGTTCTGATTAGCCGCCTTTGCGAGGTAGCGGCAGGCCGCAGCCGGGTTTAAGTCGAGCCCCGCCAGTCCGTCGCGGTGGGCCAAGCCGACCTGATACTGGGCCTCGCGGTGTTCTTCTTCGGCGGCGCGCCGGTACCAGTCCAATGCCGTGCGTTCGTCTTTGGCCAGCCACGCCAGACGAATCATGGCCTCCGTGTTGCGTGTCTCGAGTGCGCTGCGCTTGTACCAGGCCTCAGCGGTGGGAAGGTGGGCATCGCAGCCGCGGCCGTCCTCGTAGCAGTGACCGAGTTCAAAGAGAGCACGACCTCTCGCTTTGCCAAGTCGTATGGCCATCTCATCGTCTTCCTTGTCGAACTTTTCTTCAACGAGGCCTTTGAGCTCGTCAAAACCGCGCGCGATATCGACTGTGACACCGCCATGGCCATGGAGTCGATATGTGGCGAGCATGATGCGCGAGAGAGGGTGATTCGCTCGGGTAAACCAAGCCGCCGCGTCGTCGTATCGCTTGATCAGGTGGTAAGTCTCCGCTGCATAGAGCATCGCACGCACGTGATGCTTGCGCGCCGCCCGAACATAGCAGAGTAAGGCTGACTCGAGCTGGCGGGGGGCGATACTGCGATGAGGCCCATTGCCTAGACCTTTCTCGTGGAAAACGCCGAGCTGGACGGTGGCTTCGACGTCCCCAAGATGCTCTGCGTCCTCGAGCAGATCTTTTGTTTCAGATCCGTCCCATTTTAGGTTGTCGCGGTTCTCGCGCTCCAGAAGTAAGGCGAGCTCACGCTTGCAGCCCGCGTGCCCGAGGCTATCGCCCTGATTGAAACGGTCATGTGCGGTTTGATCGTCGTCTTCCTGGACGGCCAGGCAGCCCAGCTCGTACGCAGCCTCGCCATGAGCCTGTTCAGCTGCTTCTCCTAGCCACCGCTTGGCCTGGACAGGGTCGTGTGGTTCATTTCCATGCAAGTAAAGGAATCCTATAGACACGATGAGAACCACGCATTTTGCCATTTTTGGAGAGGCCTACCTAACATGTACCGCGCTTCGCGTGCTTGCATGACAGTATCGGACGTCTGGTGGCCCTTCATTTGCTCGAGTTGAGGGACGAGCTGCAGGAGTTGTTCCAGGGCTTTGGCATAGTGTGATTTGGCGATGTAGAGCTTGGCGAGACGTGCTCGCGCGCGCTCGTGTGCCCAATGTACGGATGATTTCGGCGATTGTGCAGTGGCGCGCTCATAGCAGGAAAGAGCTGCATCGAGATCGACAGCCGTCCCAATGCCATTCTCATGACAAATGCCTAACAGATAAAACATAGTCAGTAAATTGGGGGGGGGGGGTTCCGCGCATGAACGCATAAAGATTGGGAGAAGCCTTTACCTAGCAGTTCGCATGCATCGATGATATTCTCGCCTGCGCCCTTGTCCACCATGACAGAGAGAAGGCTGTAGGCGCCATCCTGGTCATTGTTGTTGCCGACGCCATGAAGCACAACTAGACGTGTGCGAGCAATACGCGCGTGCCAGCCAAAGGGGGTTGAGAGTGCATGTTTGCGGACAGCGACATCGTAGCGTGCGTAAGCTTCATCATGCATCGCACGACGCTCGTAAAGTTCCGCGATCGCCAGAGTAGCTCTAATAGAGAAAAGGTAACATTTAGCCATTGTACTCGCTTGCGTATGCAATTCATCATACCTTGCGTAACCCAGGTCTTCCGCCTTTGTGAGACATTGGATCGCCTTATTCATGTCGGCCTCGACTGACCAGCCATTTTCGTGGTACCTCGCCATGGCATACCACGCCTTGGGATCATTTCGCTCGGCTGCGGCTTCGAGAAGCTGGAAGCCGGCCTGATACCGCGCCTGTTCGTTGTCGACAGGGACGATACCATTCTCGTAGGCAGACGCCAGTTCGCGGAGCGCGGCTGAGTTGTTGGCTGACGCGGCCTTTTCGAGCCATCGCAGGGCCTCGTACTGCTGCTGTTTTTGATCATCGCCGGTTTTGGATGACGTTAGAAGCGATTCGGCGAGGGTGACCATGGCATCGGTCAAACCCTGGTTGGCGGCGAGACGGAGGAGAGACTGGGCGCGATCGACTTGAATCTCATTGACGGGTGCGACCCCTTTGAGGTAATACACCGCGAGGCAATGCTGCGACAGGGCATGGCCCTCACCCGCAGCTTGCATGTACCACTGAAAGGCACGCGTGAGGTCGGTGGTTTGGATGCCCTTGTGGACGTAGCCGTTGGAGAGTAAATTGGCGGCCTTGAACTGGCCGTCGACGACGCCGGCTGCGGCTGCCTTTTCATAGTACTCGAGGGCCAGTGCACTGTCAGGCTGGATGATCAAGCTGCCATCTTTCGCCCTGATGCCCTGGCGATAGAAGTCAGCGACCCAGCAAGCAGCTTCAGGTACGCTATGCTGGTCTGCGATGGCGCTGAATTCGTGAAACAGGTCGATAGGCTCAGCGTGCAGACCGCAGTAATTCTTGGACTTGTAAACCGCAATCATGAAGCGCGCTGTGTTGTAGTACTGAGCCACCTTGAGGTCCATGACGACGTTCAGTTTGGCATGCTGGTCATTGGTAAACGCAGACGATGACGTGCGAGGATCTGGGGGAGCAGCCACGATCTTTTGTAACCATGGCAGCGCTTGGGCATGACGATTGAGGCGGTCGAGCAGCAGGGCCAAGGCGAGCTGAGCAGGCAAGTAGCCGAGCTGGGCTCCTTTTTCGTAGCAGCGGATGGCTTCGTTGATGTCTTTGGCGCAGCCGCGTCCGTTTTCGTACTGCTTGCCGAGCCAGCCCAGCGACAGCAGGTCGCCTTGTGCGGCGGCGGTCTTGAAAAATTGGTGTGCCTTGACCTCATCTTGAGCGGTGCCGATGCCCTCAGCGTACATAAGGCCTAACAGGCGCTGTGCTTGGCCATACCCAGCTTGCGCGGACAGCGCAAAATGATGGAGCGCGAGCTCGAAGTTCTGCGGGATCTGGTTGGACACATCGCCGTTGCGGTAGGTGATGCCCATCAAGTAGTGGGCCGTCGCATAATTAGGCGCAGATGGCTCGGTGTAGAATCGGTCATAGTAAGCAAACGCTCGGGCCAAGTCGCCTTGCACCCATTTGCCATCCTCGTAAATCTTTGCTAATCTCAGGAAGGCACTGGCAACGTTCTATTGGAAAAAATAGGGGTCAATGGGAAATCCACGAAATATGGCATCATGTGGCAATAAAAAAGAGATGATATCTTTCGCCACAAGTGGGTCAAAAGTGTAACTTGCCTGGTCAGCTGCTAAATTAAGCCAGTGTATGGCGTCTTGCACAACGCGATCGCGCGAAACACTGCGGATCTGAATGACGGTATCGATATGGTCCAAGACAAGTCCGCCAAGCGCCGCACAGGCCATGCCGTAGCCTTGTTTGGCAGACTGTTCATAGTACTCGAGCGCACGCACGATATCTCCTCGGGCATACTGCAAGTGGTGAGCGAGTGTATGCTGCGCAACCCTGTCACCCTTCTTGGCTGCGGCCTTGAAGAACTTCAGGGCCTTGTTCGCATCTGCCGTTGAACCGTGTTTTCCCGCTGCAAGCATCTCTCCGGTGCAAAACTGCGCCCGTGCCACATACGACCGCAGCACTCCTTGGTCTGGCTGAGCAAGAAGAAGCTTCTCGCCTTGGATGGCGAGTCGCGTAAAGCAGTCATAAGCTTTGCGGTAGTTGGGCTGACGTTCGGGTGTAAGGCCGCGGTAATAACACACGCCGAGCTGGTAGAACGCTTCAATGTGACGCTGAGAAAGTTCCGTCAGCTCGTTAAAGGCCCCGTCTAGCTCTATCGTTGTGTCGCAGCTTTGCAGTTTCTCTTGTGCGACATGAATGCGCCACAATGCATTGGTAATGTCGTTCTCATTTGTCGGTGCTGCGCTCGCCGTGATAGAATCGCCCCGCCGGGTATTTTGGGAGGGTTCTGTCGTCATTACTGAGCTCCGCCCTGTGGTTGTGGAAGGCGCGGGTGACCGTGCTCGACTGGGTGGTAGCTGAGTTTCTGTATTACCCAGAACACGGGCCAGCGACGGTGATGATGTTGGGGAGTATTTTGACTGGATGGAAACGGTGGAGAGCGACGAGGGCGACGAGGCGGTTGAGAAGAGGGCGGAGGCGAGGGAGGCAGTCGACGAGCCGGTGGAAGAAGTCGATACATAGGACGAGATGGTGGCATGGAAAAACTCGGGTGGATCATTGGGAAGGTTATCAGAGATACTGCTGTCTTCCTCGACCAGCTGATTTTGGATGAGCGCATTTGAGTGTCTAGGTGTGTCATTCGAGTAAAAGTCGACAGATGGTCGTCGCCTCCGTTCAAATAGTACACTCTCGTCGTCATCGATATCGTCGTCGTCGTTATGAACACTCACGCCCTCATCGTCTTCGATGAGTCTCGGCGGGGTTGCGTTCGCTCCGAGAGACGCCAGTGACCGACGTCGCTCTTGTGCGGATGATGAAGATGAGTAGGAGGACGGTCGGGTGCTAGAAGATGATGCTGACTTTTGTGAATGACGATGATACTGTGTTGGCTGCTGCGGTCTTTGCAGCGCTGGTGCAGGTAGAGACTCGTTCGAGCGGCGGGTCTGCTTTGCTGTCGTGGATTGATGTTTAGCAGCAGGTGCTCGACGCTGCTTGCTTGACCTGCTTTGATTCGCACCCATTTAAAATGCAAAACAATGGCAAGTACACAAACAAAGAAGAAGAAAAAGGAAAAGAAACAATCTCCACACGACGCGCATACACCTTTAAAAATGTCAGTACCAAAAAAGGACTGAGATTTTTCTCAGAGTCAACTGGCTGTTTGCGTGACAAGACTGACTCGTTGAGATACCAAATATATTGTTGGCGCTAACTTTGTCTCGTCTTGTCCTTCCCCGATGATGACGGTCCCCCCACCTAAAAGCTCACCATTCAGCATGAAAAAATAGGCAGCTCGGTCCTGACCTGACTTTCATCACACCTGCTCTGTCCCTTTTTTCATGCGCGCGCCTCAATTCAAAAATTGTAGATAAACAGCAGATAAAGCTGCAAAAAGACACATCCCGCGTCTGTTTTTCCAGCATAATTGGGGGCTTTACCTGATAAGCTGTACGCCACCCAACGACCCACCACTTGTGCAACAAACGCTCTCGCACGGTTCGTCGTCGGGCACAAAAACAGAAAAGTGATTGATAAAATGTGCATGTATTCTCATCAAAGGCCTGGAACAAACCTCACGACCTATAGCCTGATGGATCATCCGCAAAGGGATTCTATGCTCAAAAAGTAGCAACATTTTCACTTTACTGAAGACCCAGAATAGGTGCGCGCCGCCGCCTCATTAGAGTTTCGAGCCCCTCGTTGCCTCTCTTGAACCCCACACTTTTATGATAAGTTACGAAATAAATTACAGAACCTTCAGACCGTGCTCTCGTTGTGTGCGCCCCCAGGAGCATGCGTCGGACTCTACGTATGTATCCTCATTTTGATGTAATTTCTGTAATGATACAATAAAGCCGCACCCAGGCTGCGGAGGTTTGAGCACTCCAAGGACCAGTACCCATATGCACTAAGCACAAAGTCAATGAGAGCGACCCCCAACACGTGTCTTTACGCTGTGTGAGGGACAGACTCGCATCTGTTACACCACTTGGCGTTAAATTGAATACAGGCTCATTTGTGCCGTAGCAAAAGGAACAGACGTGCGTTCTCTTTTTTAAATCTCCTAAAACTCTGCATAGTCGGTATTATGCTGCGACGTATACCTCCTGCTGGCTCTTCACTCAGCCTGTTACACTTTCTTTTACCTTGGCCAGCAACTGTTTTTATTTCCTGCTATAGCTTCTGTATGTATCCAAGGTACATGCATAGACTACGTGTTGTTCCAGAGGACTAATTTGGTAATAACTGTACAACGGTGATGACGAGTGGAAGGAAAGCAGTCCCAGACCTATCTTTTTGTCTACTGCGACTACGACTAGTGATCTTGATTCGCACCTTCGTATCTGCATTTTTCGAAACAGCTACACAAAATGAGCTCATATACTCATATCATGCTTCTGTGCCTGACTTCATATGATGAACCAACCATGCAGGCCAGAGATGCAAGTGAGACTTTTTAGGTTTCCAAGTCGTCTGACAAGGCAAGGTAAATTCTGCCCTTCTGCTTTTGCTTACACAATGCTTGTGTTTTGCCGACGCATGTATATCGCATCATACATCATGCAAAACAAAGACTGCATAGATGAAGGAATAGACCGTTTTCCACAAAATCCAAGAAACCGAATTCTTGGTATTGCCATGAACTGTGTTATCTACGCGCATTCAAAAGCCGCTCGTCTTTCGAGTCAGGACACTTTATATGCATCAGGTGTCTCTATCCGTCGTGTGGTTTATTCTCAGATGTCACGCCCTTGGCACCATAGCAAGTGGGCGTTCATCATAGTGGATATCAGTGAGACTTCCAAACGGCTCATGAAGGGATGACCTGTCTCTCAAACAAGAAAAATACTGTGATTCCGTTTCACTATTGTTGATGCTCGCATATAGGTCGCAAGCGTTTGCATATTAACTGCGTCAGGTAAGGCCTTATGCGGACGTAGCTGTATTACATCTATATGCTATTGTTTCACATTGAATGATACTATTTTTGTTGTGATCTCCTTTCATTATTGTCACCGGAAAACCAGAGAAAATGGACTCCTTGTCGTACCATGGTCACACACGTCTGCACCAAGGATGCTGTGCACGTCCATTGTATTCCATTTGGTTCAGCAACATGATATGTAAAAGGTCTGTTACATTTTCAGCCACGATGAAAACCCAGTGACCTTTTCATTGACCAATAGCAGGTCCAAAACAGCGTCTTAACAAAGAATTCCTCTTGTTAGCGCGAGGTGCTTAATAGAGTGCTTGGCATCAGTCATGAGTGAAAGTCCACATACATTCTCTTTTTTTTATTCTCTCTTCATAGTCTAATCGAAATCGCTGTACAGTACAGAGATCTGTACTCCTATCGTTCTGTTCATCCTTCGCGAGTTTTCGGTATACATCCCAGTGTCTTGGCATAACGGGAGAGGCAAATCCCTAGAACGGCTTTTTTTTTTTTTTTGCTTTTACGCCTATCGATTGGATATACAGGAAAACATATGCCATATCGGTCATAGATATAAGGAAGCCGATCTGCATACCTTAAGCGCTTACTTTTTTGTTGGGGGAGAGGGGCACATGACTCGCAGTTCTGATGATACCATTCACGATACTGACGTCTGTCATAAATAGATGTTACGAGCAATAGGCGTGTAAATATAAACAAAGCGGACATACAGTGTTTAATTGTGGGAAAGCAGGGATAACACATTTGTTTGTATAAGGCGCTTTGATACCTTTCGTCAATAACAGAAAGTTCTGCAAGGTATTATCTATATCTGACGCCTCATTCATGCAAATTGTAAAGAAAAGGCACGTACAATGTAGTACACCGTTACTGCTACAGAATCATGCTCGTGATCCCTCTTTCACTACGGGAATATATCCAACACGCAAGCATGAATTGACAAGATGTGTATGTGTGTGTGAATATGCATGCGTGTGAATGAGAAGGTGTGACAAACGGTTTTCCAGGCGCGCGCCAAAGGGATCTCACGCGCGAAAGCCCTTCGGCTATGTACGAATTATGCATAATGATGCATAGAAGCCGCACGTGTTCTGAGTGGCGCTCCGTTTTATCGTCATCACATTTGCCCGACATCGAAGAGGGAAGAAAAATCAATCTAATACACATACTATGAGGAGGAATGTTTTTCAAGCATTGAATGCCGTGATGAGCCCTGATCGAGAGGGAGAGAAATGGCAGCAACCAAGTCAACATTTTCTCCGTAACCAAACTATAAATTTAGCCCACATACAATGACCGTTCCATTCAGTTCTCTCTCATTACATCCTTATAGGTGTCACTTTTCTGCAGCGCTTGAATGTATATTTTGATGAGCATACATGAATAAAAATAGTATGATATTCATTATAGCATTATGCACAAATCCCACCCAACGTGGATGAATTCAGCGAAAATTTGAAACGCTATCGATCTTTTTATTAATGCATGGGAATTGGGACTCACCTGCAGCTGAGCGCTTGGCTATGACGTTGGGGCATGAGGTGGAAGCAAAATGGTGTTCTATGTGCGTCTCCTTTGGATGGGGCCAATGTGGAGGCAAACTGCTTCCTGAGTGTAATTTTTGACAGACTCCGTGCAAGGAGAGGAATCAGAACAGAGGAGAATAGGATTACCGGCGAGAGTGGCGCAGGTTGAGTATCGCTCCGCCGTCGTCTCCTTTTGGTCAACAAGGAAAAGTGAAACTGTAACTTTCTTTTGCTATAGCAGCTGCACATAGGATGTCGAAAGAGAACCGAGAACCTTCAGTGCATCGACCACTATTACGAAAACGAAAGAGCGAGCAGTTGCAGGCCTGTGCATCGTTACACGGTTTATTGTTCGTAAGCATAGAGACCCTGAAATCCAAACATCCCTTTTTTTTTTTGCGCAATACGTAGCCTTGTAAAATCAAAGCTTTTACGACATGCAGCTTGCGATACGTGATATCTCAGAGCGAAGTTATCCAAATGCACTGACCCGAAATCTCTGAGTATAAAGACGTCAGTCCTTTTAGAAGAAGGGGATAGTTAAAATAGTAGATACTAGTGGGTAGGGTGTACATATATATAAGGTGATCCAGATACTCTATATAAAGGGTGCAATCAAATAGAGAGACATCAAGCGACAGCCTGCTCTTCGAGCATACCATCCAGTTTTTGAATCACAGCATGGATGTCGGGTCGTTGTTTGGGGTCAACGGCCAAGATGAACTTGATAAGATCACGGACGCTCTCGCTGTATGGGTCTTGTTCGCTAGGTGGAAATTTATAGTTGCCGTTCAGGATGGCGAGCGACATGCTGCCACCCATTTCTTGCGAACTAGCCTCAAAAGGGCTTTGGCCATAGGCCGTGGCGTATAAAAGACATCCCAAGCTCTGTGAAATAAGTCAGGGGGAGGAAATCATCGTGGAAGATGAAGGACATACCCAGATATCGACCTTTTCGTCGAGCTCCTTACCAGGCTGGACCTCATATAACTCGGGTGCTCGGTACGGCATGGTGGAATATTCGGCTGCGAGCTCCTCTTGCATCATGGCATCGCGTCTGGATTTTACAGGAATGCGTGCGCGTTTGATGGAACCGAAATCTGTGAGTAAAGGCATCAGGCCGTCGTCGCCAATGAGGATATTGCCCGGTTTGAGATCGCGGTGTGCTACATGAGAGTGAGCTTTTTTGTTTCCGTCTGGCAATGTGTGCTGCCCACTCACCAAAGGGGACGAGCGCACCTGCCTCTTGCTCGGATGCGTCATCTTCCTCCTGGGGCTGTTCTTGGGTATAATAATAGGGCGCGTTGGGCATGGTGTTTTGTGCAAAACCACTGTCCGGATTGGCTTCTTCTTCTAGATTACGCATGGCAACCTTGGGAAGGCGGTATGAATGAAGAACGCGGACGGCATAGCATATTTTCCGAAAGAAACGTAGCAGGTCTTGTTCTGGGAAATGTGTTTTTGTGAGATTGTTGGCATTGATACTATCTTGTAAATTGCCGCGCTAAGAGCCGAATCAGTGTTATGGCAGCTTAATAAGACCCGGGGATTACCTTGTAGTAGGGCAGAAACATGTATACGATTTTAGTGCCATCTCGCTCTGTGATAATGCTCGTATTCTAGCCATTATAAAGCGTTATACACTTTTTCTCCAGCGTGTGTGTGTGTATGTATACCAGAAGTTTTATGATATTGTCGTGCTGAAACATGCGATACATATCGACCTCACGCAGAGCGTCTGAAACGGCTTGCTGATCGCCTGGTGGGCAACGAATCTTTTTAAGTGCGTACAATCGACCGGTTGGAACATCTTGTACAAGATAAACAAAGGAATACCCTCTAGAAGGAGAAAAACACCATGAGCTCCCTTTCTCTTTTATTCTTCTCTAGGTGGATTCCTTCCAGCCATCCGAACCCCATCCTTCCCGCTTTATGCATTCGGTACAATTACCCTTCTCCGAGTAAACGGATCACTTTAAAGGTTCTTTTGTTGATTTGAATAGTTGGGTTTGGAAAGCAACATGAGGTGATGGCATAAAGAGTGTCCCGCAGAGTGGACACGGACATGGTGATATACTTTGATAAAATGAAAAGCTGTTGGCAACTTCTGAGGCAAAAGGGAGTTAATTGCCAAATTGAGCAAAATCAAACCAAGCGCTTCCTCTCCGTGACCGTGTTCATCTATGAAATAAGGCACATAACTAAATATACCTACACGATGATTACAGCTTCTCAGGTCCAATACGGCTACCCCGGCTGGAAGTGTCTACACCATTTGCTGGTTAGCTACCAGAGCTGGCCTCAAACACGAAAGCCCTGTACGTGTGTGTCGATCGCATAGTATACATGGCAATAAAGAAGATTCGCACAGGTAGACGCCACACCAGTCGCGCGAAACCATTCTATTCTCAGCACATACACACACACATACACGCACGCAAAGCCCCTCCGCACACACACAGCAGGATTGTATGTAAATACGTATGCAGTCGGCGTGCGCGCTCTTTTTGAAGTGGTCAACAATAAACTTTTGGCAAGGTATGACAGTCTGAGATATGGACTTAGGAGTACGCAGCGCAAGGGTGATTGAAGAGAAAGAGGAGACCAAAAATCGGGGGTAGGACATACAAACTCGGCCGAATGAAAGAGATAGAAAGAGAGAATCACTTATCGAGGACCGGCCAAGAGAAACCCTTGGATGTATAAGCAACAGGATGCTCCACGTAAGGCACGTATGACGAAGGGGAAGTCGCGGGATAAAGCACTATTCCTCGGAGAAAACCCATATGCGAATAGAAGCGATAAATGCATTGCGGGACTTAATTGGGTACAGGGAGCATGCAAGGGCCTCGGGCGCACAAGAAGTTGGCCACACCGATTTCTGTATTCTACTTTGTCGTCTCTTTAACTGGGAAGGGGTCGCGGAAGTTCAAACCAATACTTCTACGTGCTGCAAAAAAGAACAGTAGTTACACGCAAAAGGGAGACGGGTGAGCAGGGGTACGTGGAAACCAAGCGACATTTTATGTGCCATTTCCATTATCTTGCGATAAGATCAAAGTGGTTTTATGTTTATAGCATTCAAGCAAGCCCAAAATAACAATCCCATTGATGACAAAACAAGCCTTAGGTCGACATCGACACTTGGTTTAAAGATGAAACCTTGTTTTGGACTTATACTTTATTGCATGCGGCGTGGCTTCTCCCTTTCGCTTATCACTGCTCCTTGTCTGTTTCTCTCGCTGGGGTGATTACGAAACAACAGGTTTCGTCATGTTCATGATGCCACCGGTTTGAAAATTGTGCGTGTGTGTGTGCGTGTGTGTGCGTGCGTGCGTGTGTGTATGTGTGCGAGCGGCGCGATGATAGGAGGTTTAAGCATTTTTTTTTGTGATCACTTTCGCTGAGACCTAAAGTGTACATATTTAGCCTTTGCATACTATATGTATGTATACGCCTTTTAATAACAGACCCATCCGCGTCGTTCGTTTGCATTTTTCTTTTCTTTATCTTCTCACTTTATTCTGAACATGAACAGAATTTTTCTTCGTCGTGGCAACAATAGCAAACGAACCTCTTCCAAGAAGCAACAAGCTCCTCATCATCAGCTATCCCCTTCCTTCAGCAGCCCGGAGCCCCTCCACCTAAAGTTGAATGAGGATGTCTACCAATCCTCAAAGGGCCCATCTGCTCGCTCCCCCATTGCTGACACATTCCTGAGCTCCACAAGCCGTGCAGAGGACTCCTCTATCCAGTCTGCCATCCCCAACAGTAGTTTATTTGACGACATATTGCATGAGCTCAGCGCGTCCCGGGTATCTTCACCTCCACTCTGTAAGTATACATTCAGTTGAGTATTTAATTCGATTAATGACACGTACGTTTGGTTAGCTTCGATTCCATTGCCACCTAGCACATCGTCTCAGGTCGTCTCGAACAGATCCAGACTAGCACCCAATGAAGGCCATGATTCTACCTTAAACAGGCAAACGCAGCAGCAGCTGCAGCACCCTGCATTATTTCCATCGACAATGACAGGGACGCAGGCCACCAGTGACGGCAGCAGCAGCAGCAGCAGCAGCAGCAGCAGCAGCATCGGCGGCGACGAAAAGCATCATCATTACGACAATAGGAGCAGCAGCGATGCCCCTGTCGCCACTTTAGTCCCTCCACCCCTTCCTCCTTCAAGACCAAATCCACCGACGGGAAATACCAAATCGGTGACTACCGCGCGCATGCATAAATCTATGTTGCCCGCATTCAAACACAAAAGCAGATCTATCCCCGATTCGGATGCTTCGGACTCGGACGCGGGCTCCTCCACAACTGCCATTTCCTCTGTCGAAGATGCTTCCCAGTCGAGTCAGAAGCAGACCAAGCACAAGTCAGACCCACACATTCTCTCGCCTGAAGTCGTCATGGGCCGGATGAAGGAGCGCCACCGCCAGGAATGCCGCCGCTCCTGGCAATACCCGCCTCCACCGTCACCACAGCAACAGAGACATTCGCAAATGATGCAGTACAGGAACTCACCCTCCATGCCAACGATCTATCCGCTCGACTCGCTTGTTCACCCGCACATGACCCACTCCGAGTCATTCTCACCTTCCACGTTGCATGCTGCGCGCACAAGCCCCTCGCCAGAACCATCCGCATCCTATCAGTTGTCCAGGCAGCCGAAACGGACTCTCTCTCCGGGCATGAACGTTACTTCGATGCCTACTCTCGATATGGATTACACGCGTTCGCCCTTGCCAAGTCATCAGCATTATCATCCTACTACCGCGCGCGCGCATCTCCCTTCTTCACCTTCTATGTTGCGCTATCAACAGCAGCAATTGCCGCACACAGAAGAGCTGGAGAGTGGCGAGGTGGACCAGCAGCAGCAGCAGCAGCAGCAGCAGCAGCAGCAGCAGCGTACACCCGACCTGACTGAACAGCCCCTCAGGCGCACGGTGTGCTGGACCGACAGCGTTGGTCAGCAGCCGACGACACCCAAGCGGGGTCGGTCCTTGCCCAACGCATTTGCATCTCAACCAGCTCATACAGCGCAAGCATCAGAGCAGCCACCGGACAAGGCTTCCGACTTAAATACTAAACCTACGCTCGTTCACCCTCATCAATTGCTGCCTCCTACCCCGCCCCCCGATCTGTCGCAGCAACAACACCACCCACAGAAGGATTCTACAGTGCGGGACACCTCCGCCATGCGCCAGTCTCTCTTGTCGCCTAAACCGCTCGATGAGCTCGATGCGTTCCGTCATTCTCTGCCGGACCTGGCTGTCTTCGCTGCTGGGGACGACGACGAGGCGATGCAGCACATGTCCAGACGCGCATCCAAATCCATGTCCAACCTTAACGCCGCCCTCAACAAGGCGCCGCTCAAGGGCGGATTCGCCCGCGGTGTCACGGAGGATGCGCCTTCGATGGCCCCGGTAGAGGTACCCGGCATAAAGTACGACCCTCAGCAGCACCAACTCGTGACGCTCACGGAGATGCCGACGATCTTGGTGAACAAAGACAAGCAGACGTACCATATATTGATTCCCAACACGGCCCAAGCGCAACAGACCCGCCAGCATCATTGTCCTGCACCCGTGTGTGCTATGCCGACGCCTTCGTCGCCTCATTGCCACTATCACCACCACCATCACCACCACACTCCTCCACCGCTGGCACTTCACTCTCATTGTAGCAAACATGCTGCACCTCCTCTTTGCTCGCACAGTTGCCAGCACCGGGAGCAGCGAAAGCACGAGCCACAGGAAGAGCAGCAACACGTCTGTCCTTTCACATCAGGCCACTGCAAGCACCACTCGATGCACAAAGAAACGCCTCGAGAGCACCGTTGCCGCCATCGATCGCCTCAAGACGCGTCCCAGCCGACCGTGTCGTGTGGCTATTCACATCATCAACATCAACAACACCACTCCCACCACAATCGGTGCCGCCACAAGAAAAGCGCTGGCCGCGGCAGGCACCACCGCCATCATCACGATAGTCATGAAACTACCTCATGATTCTAATACTGATTCGAACTGACTAATACCACCCAATCGTTATATATTATACATATACCTTCGTAAAATAAAATATAATGCCTTGCTGCCCAATCTAATCTATCCTACGCACACAAACCCGTCAGCATATGCATACGGCATGCTCATACCTTAATTTCCTATTGGCTCAAATTTTCTCGCTTTCATTCACTCCAAGCGAGACGGCTACATTGAACTTGCATTATATTTGCCTCCAAACGTTCACCAATACGAATTGAATGGTATAGAAAATGGTGTACCATTTTCTCTTTGCATTGCCCAATGTTTTTCAAGTCCTTTCTCCCCGTATGCATGCAGACAGGTCCAAACATACTTGGTGCGTAAGACCTCCATATCAACGCGTACAAAAGGGCTTCCAAGACTCATACCTTATTTGGGTCGTTACTTCAATGGCGTAAACCCATTTAGTAGCCATGTAAGCTACCAATAACTTGGAGGTCTCATGTGCATCCGGAAGAAGATATCTCATATAAATACATTTGTGCGAAATAAATAACATATTTTTAAATTTAGGATGATAAAACACGGGTTTGATGAGATGCAGATATCCCGGCTCTTTCCATTTTGTGGAGAGGGAACACAGTGAGTAGATTCATTTACTGCTGTTGTAGTGTAGACTGTTGCTGGGTACTATTGAGGTAGCTGTTCCATTCATCGATATCAAAAGATGTTGGGACACCCCAGAATGCAGTGCCGATCGGGTCAAAGGGGCGTGCATCCTGTTGGCCCTGGTAGCGCTGCTGGTTCTCGCCCTGCTGTACAAAGGAAGCGCTCTGATACTGATCCTGAGGAGAAGCAGGCTCTGGTGATGCAGGCACTGCAATGGCCGGTGCCGGTGGAGGCTGCTGTCGCTCAGCTGGGACCCGGGGGTACCCTACTTCATGGGCACACTCTTCGTAATTGATGTCTCGCAGACCGGCCAGCTCGCCAAGAATGTTGGTATGCCTTGCTGACGTGCGCCAGGTGGTCTCTGCTTGCTCCATACCGCGCATAATTTTGTTGATGCTGATTTTCGATTCAAAGGAAGTCATGCTGTCCCCTGTGGCAGCGTCATTGATGAAAATGATGCCGGCTGTGAACATAAAGTAGAGCGTGTAGCTGTTGACATTTTTGAGTCGGCCTTCTGCGTACAGAGACACAGCGATATCGAGGATTTTGTTAGCAGCGTAGGTGCAAATGGCGCCCGAGGGAAATACGGATGGTGCTACAGACTGGGTTGGGCCTGGAATGAACGGACGATGGAGTAAAATCAATGTCGTGTAGAATAGCATGTGGAGCTGGCAGCGTTCGATGGCGGGTGCGGGTTGACGCTCGTTTTCTCGCGTGTTGGGCGGGCTGTACTGTATGCCTTGTGGCAGTCGGGCGAGCCACATGTTGAGTTGTTTGTCCAAAGAGGATATGATGCGGTCTGGTGTCGGAACGATGGACAGTTCATGTTTGCCATGGACGGTGTAGAGTTGGCGTAGTACGGAGCCGAGAATGCTGGCGAGTTTGATCAGCTGCAGAAAGTTCTCAATGATTTGCGGTTCTCCCCCGTCAATGTCAGAGGGGTATGGCGTGTCATAGTCGCGTTCATCAATCACGGGAGTTCTGCCAAACATAGCACAGGAGAGACGGTCGACGACAAAACAGACAAAGAAGCAACGTTTACGGTTCTCCTTCTCTGCTTCAGAGATGTTCCATCCATCACAATTTCGGTGGAGTCCAAGATTTTGTAGCATACGGAAAGCCTATCCGTTTCATGTCAGCACCCACCGCGTGCGAGCGGGGAATAACATAAATGCATGAAAAAATAAGCTTACCAATCCGCTGTACAACCATCCACGTATGGTCTTCATGGCACCGTTTTGATGACTGCTCATTAAGATAAGAGACTGCACGGTTTCCACGCGGAAGTGGTCCCATTCGTTGTTCAGGAGAAGCTTGGCGCGCTCGAAAAACACATCACCGGCTGTGCTGGGCAGGGAAGGGTCGGTACGGACGCGTAGATCGGCAGAGACGCGCGAAGCCAGGGCATAAATGGCGTTCAGGAGCAAGTGAGGCGGGCGTCTCTCGGAGTGGAGTGATGCAAGGAAGGACTTTTTATGAAGGATGGGCAGGAATGGATAGAAATGCGAGAAGTAAAGGTCGATGAGGTGGTTGGACAGGTCCTCGGGCGGCAGTGCATAAGGATCGACGAGTACGGGTTGGCCAAGAGGCTGGTCGTCATCGCCGTCTATCCGGTACCCACGGGAATCAAATCGAAATGCACCGCCCTGGAAATTCTTGCTGTTGCGTAGCATGTAGTAGCCGGAGGACTTGCCGTAGTAACGCACCTCGCCGCTCTCGTCGATATATTGGTTTCCAAGAGTATCCTTGCCTTCGCTGGGCTCCATCTTTAGAGGAGGTGGTAATAAGGGCCCAGGACTGCTGGTAGGCCCACTCTGAGTCTGAGTCATCGAAGGAAGAGAAGGCGCTGAAGTGGGTATTGATGCTGGCGACTCCTCGAAGGACGGTGGAGAAGCAGAGTGGCGTGGTCGAACGACTTCACCATACGGTGTTTGAAGCGGTGCATTCAACTCAGCAAGGATCGCCTGGGATCGCGGATCGTCTTCGCGAATGACGCTCCCCAGCAGGGCTTCCAAACGGTGCAACCGGCCTTCGATGGCCTCTATATATCCTTTGGGAGGTCCTCGCTACAGTAAGAGTATATGTGAGTATAGGGATCCATACGATAAATAGCTTAGTATCACCTTTTTGTTGGTCTCATTGTACGTGCACGTCAGACCCAACATTTGACAGTTGCAGCACAAGGGCATGGTGCCATCGCACTTTACCTTTTTGCGTCGACATTGTTCGCTATTAAGACGGATCAACTGACAATTGAATTCCGCAGCCTGTTAAATACTTACCAAGCTTTACTCACGCGCTGGCGTTTTGGGGTAGGCTCTGTCATGGTAGAAGTTGTTTGAGAGGGAAAGAGAAGCGGCCTAAACCCTGGCAGAAGGAATTGTGCATTCGATCGGCAAAAAGCTTAGCCGATCTTATCATGCAAGCTGCTTATTTCGTTGCTCCTGCAATGGGTCCGGTATTTTTCTTTCTTTTTACAGGCACGGTCTTATATTTGTCATTTCTTGTCGTTTTACTACTTATTGTGCGGTTCCTAGGTAGTTCAGGGAATATACACTGCTATTAAAGCAGTATGTATCTCACTTCAATAACGTGTTATCTCGTTGTGCCACAAACAGTATTGTATTTGGGCAGCTTGATACTATAGAAACTCTATACGGGCAAAATGCCCGAGCCGCCCTGTCTAGGGGGCCTCATACTAGTCTACTTCTTTTTAACTCCCCGTCTGCTTGTTCAGTGGGTGCCTTTCTCTTCCCTTTTTTCTTCCTGCTGGAACCAGAGGTGCTTTCTTGATCCTTTCTGGACAAAGGCGGTATGAAGCACATGGGCTTCTCGCCCGCGACCAAAAGGCTTTCCATCATGAGCGCCATATTTTGCGAAGCCATGCCGTCACGATGGAAGTACTTGTGGCATACGCGACATGTTTTTACGCGAAGGACGTTGTACGGCTCAGCTTCAGGTGATGGGTTTGAGGGCATGCGCTTCAAGTACTCGGTAAAAACCTCTTTACCCAACTGGAGGCAGTGAGGGCAGATTTGGCTTGTGCAATACTCGTTGAGGCGGACCAAAGGGAAGTCATGACTCTTTGCTTTTCGTTTGAGCGCTTCCAGAAATTTCTCATCCATAGGCGCCCTCGCTCCTTTGCGCGCCGGTCCAGCGCTCTGGCCATCCATGCCGACGCCGACCAAAACTTTCGTTTCCTCATTGTTGCTTGCCTGCTTCACCGACTCGAGCAGCAAATCGCAAATGCTGTCAAGACGTGACCGTATGGAACGCTGTATTTCCCATTTTTTCCGGAGAACAGAGGGCCTCGAGTAAAAGTTCCTCAGAATGTCTTTGTTACTGTTCGACTGGTAAGACCTCAGTTTTGCCATGTATGCATGTGGGTTGCCTGCACCAGTAACCTGTCTTGAGATATGGGCCTCGATGTCGTTGATTTTTTCGCGGTCTTTTTTATCTTCCAGCCACCGAGCATTTGGGTTTGTCAGGCCGTAGGCCTCCTGTCGACGCACGCAAAGCTGTAGGCCACGCCTTGGACCTCCGCGTGGTAAGATGGGCATGGCGAACGACGCCACCGGACAGACTTCACGCAATCGAGTGCCAAGACGGCTTTCAATTCACTCTTGGTATCCTCGTTGTCTCTCAGATACTGATCAATGCTGATA